>OX453061.1:21406121-21913324 GCA_949699795.1 Spicauda simplicius
GAGAAATATTCGTGCTACTTTGGACAATTGTTTTTAAGTTAAATTACGGTCGAATTTCGACCGTTACGACGGGTGACTAGTACATATAGATTACCCCTATTAGTGATGTGCCACCCAAATATTAAAGTGGAACTTGAAACAGAGTATTATCCATTAGTAACAATGAAAATAGGGTTAGGCAAATATAAATTTTACAACATTTAAGGTCATTAAAACTAATTGGAATAGATTGTTATTTTAGGAGAACCTCGTTTATTTTATCTGGAGGCTTATGGTTCGCGGGAGCTGAACCTTCGATTAGTCCTTGTCGAAAGACATTATAACTAGTCTTTAAACAAATAGAAATGGTTTGAAACTAATAATTTAATGTCCAGTTGTAATTTCGAAGAGCCTTTTGTAGTTCGACTTCAGTGGCACTAACGCCACATTTAATAACAGCAGAGATATGTGTTGTTGTTGTGTGTGTTGTATTCTGAAACACGCTATCGAAGTATTTTCAATACCCCACATATACAATACAAGTTCCGAACAACGACTGTCGGAGCACGACCGCTCCCCAGGCATGATCACCTAGTTTGGCGGGATATCTTCCATTGCCAAAATACGATGTGTGGATAATAAGGTTTTATATACTCATAGCTCTACACTAAGAATTTCTCATACGTCGTGGACGCAATGGACAAAAACAAAAATAAAAAACATGCGTGCGTACACATGTCAGAAGTGAAACTTCTTTGGCGAACTAATTTATAAATCTTGTTTATATTTATACAAATCTAAAACTTTAAATTTCCAAGATTAAGAGGAAGGGAAAAAGGCGTGATACGACGTTCGCTCTGTCTCACTTTTTCTCTCAATCTTTCTCACTCGCTTGCTCCCTACTCTCACTCCACGGCTAGTTGCTCATGCTACGTTCGCCCTGTCTTACTCTCTCTCAATCGGTCTCGATCGCTCTCTCTCTCTTTTCCGACACTTCCGTTGCATACCGGCGTGACGTTTCATCTGTAAAAATTTTACCCTCATGCGCCTAAAGAAGTTTCACTTCAATAAACAAAAACCTGGCCCCAGAATAGAAATCTAAATTCACCATTCATATATCGAGGATCGAACCTGGGACCGACTGTGTGTCAGTCTGTGCGGCGACCACACCACGCGGTGGATAATAGACGCCGCCAAAGTATTCATTAATGTATATACAGTTATGTAAATATGTTCTGGGTTTACTCTTAAATACGATACTCTAATATCAAGGATAATATTACAAGCTAAATTTAATATTACAGCAATTAATGTGATCTTGTAATTATTGAATATTCAGTTTTCAAATACCCAGCTGTTTATTATTAAAGCAAACATTCGCGTCGTTAACGCCATTTCATTCCACTTAAACGGCTAATATCGTCCCACTCATTAATTTTCATGGTAATTCGTGAACGATCTTTATTTTTTCGTAATTACTTGTATACATAACAGATTTCGTAAAATTATTCTTACATGCCGTCAACCCATTATTGTCTCTGGTGGGCACGGGTTTGCTCTCAGAATAAGAGTTTACTTACGTGTTCAATGTTAATCTTACTAATATTATAAATGTATTATAAAAGTTAAAAAAAGACTATCGACGATCCAGATGCGCATTTTACAGTCCTCGAATGGAGACCACGCCTCGGCAAAAGGAGTGCAGGCCGCCCCCCGACCCGGTGGACTGATGACCTGAAGAAGACGGCGGGTAACCGCTGGATTCAGATGGCTCAGGACCGGTCGAACTGGCGCAGATTAGGGGAGGCCTATGTCCAGCAGTGGACTTTCAAAGGCTGATGGATGGATGGATTTTACAGTCAAATTAATCAGAAATGAAAACTCGTTGGTACGACTTATAGTTGAGGGTCAGGTGGAGGGAAAGAGGTCACGCGGTAGATCTCCGACACGCTGGACAGATCTAAAAACTACTATACAGTGCTCAATTGTCCAGTGTAGCCGCAATGCCATTAGTAGAAGCCGGTAGTGAAGAATCGCAAGAGCTGTTGGCAAAGGCAGCTGTGACGACTGACTATTCGTCATTATGCCGCGACTACTCTGCCAAGAGTGTACGACTAAAGAGATTAATAAAAGCCTGTGAATTTGGACCTATGTTTGTTTGTTTGTCTTCCACGAAGGCCCTACAGGTCGCATTTCGCTAAATTCGGCACGCAGGTAGTTATGTCCTGGATTAACACATGATTAACGTGATCACAATGAGCCGGGAGAATAAGCTAGTTCGTCGATATATCTTATGCAGTAGAATGATTGTAATTCGTTGGTGCTTGCAAAGATAACAACTTAAATACTTAACAAGTAGTGGTAATAGATAAAGATGAAAATATAGTGCTAAAATTATTTTGCAACAATTGGTCAGTCTGAAGCACTTAACACTAAACAGAAGTTTTTTTAAAGGGTATATCTTGACGGAACCTTAATTGTTTATTGATCGTAGTGTGACGTGAGAACATCATATTTAGAATTTTAACATTTATTTTTCTTAACTATTACTGCCAGTCAAAGTATTTAAAAAATATTGTATGTATAGTTTTACAAGGTTGTAGAATGAATATGTTTCGACTTGGTGGAGGTAGCTAGTAAGAAGAAAGTCAGCAGTATTACTAACAGCAAGCCGTGTTAAATAACTTCGCTATAAAAGTCATCACCCTTTCTACACGCATAGCCCCACAGTAAGATTTTCTCCTGTGTCGTGGGTACCATGGAGACACAAAAGACGAATACACAAACACTCAGATCCAGAACATGAATCTAAACTCATCATTCAGATTTTTGTCTGGCCGGGAATCGAACCCAGGACCCATTGTGCGTCAGACCGGTGTGCTAACCGCTCCGCTACGCAGGTCGTCAATAAAAATCATGTATGTCATAAAAATACATACCGTATATAAATTGTATAGCTATTTTAAGTACAAGGGTGAGAAGTAAGTTACCACAATTTGCACTTATCTATTTCCTACCACAATATTCATTTCCTCAGTTATGAAGTGTTAAGTTGCTCCATTATTAGAACTAACAGAAATTTGCATCCACCTCACTTCAACTGTATACAAGTCCCTTATGAGTAGTTCTAAAACACTAAGAAAAAATAGACTCCTATCTCAAAACTCACTAAATCATTTGATACTTGATGCTGCTTGATTTTATTTAGAAAAAAAAAATAAGTTATTACTTCTTTAACAGCAAAACAATGATTATGTATCTTTTTTTATAAAACTAAAATAGTAATGCGCATGCAGTCAATCTGATGGCATGTGGTTCATCCATCCATCCATCAGCCTTTTGATGTCCACTACTGAACATAGGCCTCCCCTAAATGGCGCCAGTCCAACCGGTCCTGTGCCCTCTGAATCCAACGGTCACCCGCGGTCTTCTTCAGCATGTTTATTCTTTTCTGTTTTTCAATACGCGTATAAACTTACAAAACATGATGTGTAATTGTTAGCAGTCTATTTTGTTATTAAGTCCATGTTCAGAATACATGATATGAATATGGAAGCTAGTTTGGAGTTAGTAACGTGCTTTATAACTGTGGTCACTATTTGAATTTATTCTACTAGTTCCCTGGCTCTAGTACATACGGAGATGTTACTTTACTTACTTAGCAAGATCTTTCAGAGGAATTTTCTATGCATGTAAGAGAAAATAATGTTTCGCGTGTCTGTACATTGCATATACTCGCAAAAAGAATATTAGTGGTGATATAAGTATTATATTTTTTAGTAAAAATGTCTGTCTGTTTATCCATGGCAGTGAAAATATATTTATTGTCTACATGTTAAGGTCTCTTTTATAAAAATATATGTCTTCTATCAACATTGATTGATTTAGCGAAGTTATTTTTTTGTAAACTCGGTTGAAACCGCAGGCCGTTGCTAGTATTTAATATAATTAACCTAACTTTGCTACACTCATTATTGGATAATACAATTTTCTGTTTCATTAGTGTCATGAACATATAGAGTCGATGACAACACCAAATGCATAATGGACATTTAAATAGGTCACTAAAATGTCTGCCTTGCTGAAATAAACCCCAGAACTCTTTGGTGAATGACCAATAAAGTTATACATCACTGAGTCATAAGGTATATAATTTTTTATTATGTATTCGACATCGTGGCAATCTCTTAGCTTTTGTCGATTTCTTGAAGCAATTACTGTGTTTAACGGAAGTGCTTAGAAGCTGACTGACTTACACATAAGGCGCTTATCTCAATCCTCAAAAGTGGCTACGACTGACTTTAGGTAAAGCATCTTTGACAGGAGTCTGGAAGTTCTATGTAAAGTTAATTAAAAAGGTCTGAGGGTGGTAGTTGTCCAACAATTCGCACTTGTCCAGCGCGGTGGACCATGGCCTAAAAAGCTCTAAAATGGGCACGGGTCTTCTCTCATTCTGAGAGAAGACCCGTGCCCAGCAGTGGGACAATAATGGGTTGGCACCAAGGGTGGTGACCACTTCCCGTCAATTATACTGTATGATCATTTTTTACTTTGAACTTATAAAAAAATACATTCTATACCCAAATGTCTCAATAGACTTAAATTTTTCATATCTTATTAAGCTTTTATGGAAATGAGTTTCAAAAATAATTACTTAGTATTCATCTACTTTTTACAAGGAATTCCTTTACAAAATACCATATTTCTTGACTCATTATTCTAAGCGGTTCATTATCAATCAGTGTCAGATATCGTTTTATTAAGTAAAGTAGGCTTTGCCAGGTAGAACCAGTGTAGCTCGACCGGGAAGGTACCACCGACACATCTATTTTTAACTGACTTCCCAAAGGTTATCGATTCCTCGCGTATATATATTTTTTTATAGGCGCTTATATAGGACACATGTAGTTTCGTCGTGATCCAGCGAAATATGGTGTGCGCCGACTTCGGGACTATGTCCTAAGTACTATGTATGCTCTAAACCAACATTTATTTAAATTATTTTTTACTTTTTTGTGGCATGGAAGTCGATTGTATTTTTTGTTTATTTTTTTCTTCCATGTTAACAGTTTTTGCGCTTCGGTGAATGGATATAATTACCGGTTCAGATTCATACGAGATTGTCCACCAATTCGTACTTGGCCAGCGCGGTGGACTATGGCCTAAAAACTCTCTCATTCTGAGAGAAGACCCGTGCCCAGCAGTGGGTCAATAATGGGTTGACGACGATTCATACGAGATGACCATTTTTGTCCACGGGAGTAGCAACGCATATGTTATTGATTTTACATAGAACCTATATTTCTATGAAGCTGTTTTACAGATATCCATGGGCGATAGTTGCCCCTTACCATCAGGTGAATTGCTTGCGTGCATGCGTTTTTGCTACATCATCCTTACAAAAAAATATAGATTTATTTCAAATAGACGGATTATTTAATTATTTACAGCTTGCTAAAACGCGAGCCATGAATTTCCGTAAAAACGGATCCGTTAATTAATTTTATGTACACGCTAAAACGGCAAACCATTACCCATTTAATTGAAGAGCTGTTCTACCACAATAGTGCAGCTCGACTGTACCCATTAGACGAACTTCAATTACGTTAAATGTTTCAGCTGTTCATTCGATAACCGAATACTGCAAACCAGATTGTAATAAACATAGCCATATTATTTGATGCTCGCTTTTAGGTAGGGATTTGCTATTACGTATAGGATTTATATAAGCCTACGTCGGAATGGTTAAAAGCAGAAATACTAATTATTAATTACAATTAGCCTTTCACTGTATTAATGTGGGGTTTGATTTTTAATCTGAAGGTGGTAGAACCAGTGTAGTTCGACCGGGGAGGTACCACTACCGCACCTATTTCTAGTGTGAAACATTCGTTGCGTTTCGATGGAAGGCTATGATTGCCGGCACACTTTTATATGAGCCGAACATCATAGTCCTCGGGAGTGGCAACGCATCTGTGATTGACTTCAGATAGAACCTATGTTCTATACGAAGTTGCTTACAGATGTCCATGGGCGGCGGTGACCACTTACCATCAGCTAGACTGCATGCTCGTTTGCTACATCATTATTATAAAAAAATCTAATATCGACCCGCGTGGCGGTGCGGTTACCATTTCGGTTTGTTACGTGGTAGGATCCGGGTTAGATTCCCGGAAAGACATGTATCTGAATGATAAATTTGGATCCTTGTTCTGGGTCTAGGTGTTTGTGTATTCATCTTTGTGTGTGTCCATGGCACCCACAACACAGGAGAAAAATCTACTGTGGGGCTATGAGCTCTTTCATTTATCTATGTACCTATTTCAAAGCTACATACGTGAAATACTTTTACAGGCTGATGTGGCAATGGGCCGGCCAAATCGCTTTTAGGACCGATAACCGATGAGGATGAAAGGTCCTCGAGTGGCGACCACGTTTAGGCAAAAGGAGTACAGGTCACCCCCCTGCCAGGTGGACCAATTACCTGAATAAGACAGCGGGAAACCGTTGGATTCAGAGAGCACGGGACTGGTCGGAGTAGCGCCATTTATGGGAGGCCTATGTTCAGCAGTGGACATCAAAAGCCTGATGGATGGATGATCTTATCATTTATTATATATTAATAGTATTGTATCCCTAGTACGAACTAGCTCACAAATAAAACACATCGCCCTAAAACAAATACAGCAATCATTGAACGCAAATGCGTCGCGTTCGTATTTGCGTAACCTCCGATGGTATTTGCGTCGTTCAATATTTGCGCCTGTCTCGTGCTGTGACGTCATGTGGCCAAGATTGTTAATACAACCTGAAAATGATGTCAAACGGATGACCCCTGCTCTTTTTGTCTGGTCTAGACAAGCATAATCATACTATCTAGTCACCCGTCACAATAGTCGACCCTATATTGTACAAAGTAGCACCAGTATTTCTGTAATTTAAATAAATTGTAGAGCAATATTATTTTGACAAAGACATCTGATATTTTTGACGTTATGTGTTTCATACCAAAAATTGAATGTTTCATTTCGTTTATTATAGTCCAAGAGCCCGTGAGTGCCAGACCTTCGGATTTTCATAAAAGCTGAAAATTTTTCTATGTGTGTGCCTAATACAGGTAAGAATGATCCCCACCCATGAAGCTGGGGCAGCGGTGGCTTTGGCAGGTAACAGGTAACAAAGTTGTATAAAATTCCATCTCAAATTTATCATAAAATAAAACTTAATTTTTTTATATTTGATTCACAATAATATCAAAACTCGCGTTGCTCATTGCCGGACAGTTAGTATGGTTGCAACCCTCTGCCGGACACCCTTAAACTATTATAATTTATAATTATACTTACGTTATATTATAAAATCTCAATTTTATATATAATTTTTTGGAGGCCTATTAATCTATGTTTACATAATTGCCGGACAGTTTCGACGGTTCTATCATCTTGCTAGACGCATTCAAAGTGAGCAGTAGTTCGGGGAGCAAGGAACGTATACAGTAACTAGTGCGAGTGAGACAGAGCGCTTGGTCTATTGCGGCCCTTCACTGCGCATCCACTGTTATCAAGTTCAAATTGTGCAGCTTATTTTTTTCTTAATCAAGAAATTTCATTAAATAAATTTTTACAGTTTGAATAACAAATATTTAAAACAGTACTCAGTAAAATTGTTCTAATACAACTTCAATCATATCGAAACTCTAATAACTTTATTTATATTATTTTTCATTTTTACGAAGTTTATATTTTCAATTATATCAAAATTGTAAAGCAAATGAATAAAAGTAAATCAAAAAGTTACAGAAAAATACATTTATTTTAATAAAATCTTTAAACATTTTCATCATTTTCATCGTCGTCGCCAATACATCCATACTCCTCGTCACTATTATTCCATTCGGTGGATTGATCGTCTTCAATATCGCTTTCCTCATTGTTTTGTGCAATAGTAAGAAACCAAGTTAATTTAATTACAAATAGTCCAAAATTAATGTATAATAATTTAACATAATTATCAAATACCTGGAACTGTTTTTAGAGATTCGCTGACATAATTCGGTAATTGATCTCCTTCAAACCATTTAAAATAGTAGTGGTCATTTTCCAGTATCCAACCATTATTTACCGGTTTATATGCTGTTGGCTTTTGTAAGTGAGCGTTGTTCCATATGCTACATATGTAATTCGTTCGCAAAAATTGATTAATAAACGATTATTAATTATGATAATTATTATGATAATCGCGTTATTAATAAGTGATAAATATAACTAGTTTTAGTGCATTATAAAGAAAAAAGGTGGAATACGTCGTAAAACACGTAAATTATTGGATATAGTGCATCGAGTTCGAGTTGACAGCAGTTTGAATATGAAGTAATCAATTTTGGATAAGACATACGAATTTTTGTTTGTAATATTTTTGCATAATTATAATGTTTAAATATAGTATTTTGTATTATTATGATTTATAGTATAATGATTAATAATACGTATGCAGCTCAAAAGTTCACAAAACAAACACATTATTTACAAGTCATGTCCATACTAATGTATTGATTTTATGACCTAAATACACTTTATCTGCGTGGTGTTTAATATATTTCTTAGAAACACTTCGGTATTTGTATTGTATCAATTACTTAATACTATGTAAACCTTAGAAAAACTTTTAGTCATATGAAATTCATAAAGATAGTAACCAAAAATTAGTGTTTATCTAGACCCTAATTTTGGGACCTAAAAAAAGTATCATTTTTGTTCAACTCATATTCAAAATATATTAAACGTAACACTGAGATTGATGTTTTACTTTGTAGATATAATCTTATAGTTTAACGTAAACAAAACTCCCCGAACTACTGCTCACTTTGAATGCGTCTAGCAAGATGATAGAACCGTCGAAACTGTCCGGCAATTATGTAAACATAGATTAATAGGCCTCCAAAAAATTATATATAAAATTGAGATTTTATAATATAACGTAAGTATAATTATAAATTATAATAGTTTAAGGGTGTCCGGCAGAGGGTTGCAACCATACTAACTGTCCGGCAATGAGCAACGCGAGTTTTGATATTATTGTGAATCAAATATAAAAAAAATCTGTTTTATTTTATGATAAATTTGAGATGGAATTTTATTTGTTTGCCTTGTTGCCTGTTACCTGCCAAAGCCACCGCTGCCCCAGCTTCATGGGTGGGGATCATTCTTACCTGTATTAGGGACACACATAGAAAAATTTTCAGCTTTTATGAAAATCCGAAGGTCTGGCACTCACGGGCTCTTGCTCTATTATGTATGTGTTTGTGTCAAATGCAAGGTAATGAGTGTAATATGTTTTTAGTTGATTTTATATATGTTTTATGCATTATTTGAAAAAAATAATTAGTATTGTGCAATCCTTCTCTACATCAATTCTCTACATAACCGTGCGTAATGTCATACTCCTCCGCCTGCGGCAAGTATTTTAAAAACACGTCACAAATTTTTGCTTCACGTATTTATAAATAGATATTATAAAGGCGAAAGTTTGGGAGTGGGTATGTTTGTTACTTTTTTACGTGTAAACAGCTGAAGCGATTTTCATAAAATTTAGTAAGAAGTTAGCTGATACTCTGGATTATCGTATTGGCTACTTTTTACTGTGTCAAAATATCTTATTCTCATGGGACAATCGATTTATGTTAACGCGGGCGAAGCTGCGGGATTCAACTAGTACCTAATAATTAGTGCTTAGGCGTCAAATTCACTAGTGTATTTTTTTAATATGAGATGAAAATAGGCGACAGTAACTATATGCCTTTAAACATGAAATCCATATGTTACTCAAACTATGTAATGTTTACAATGAAACTATTTTTTTATATGCATCTCGAGTTCTTAATTCGTAACTTAAGTATATCTATATGACACAATACAATATATTCTTAAAGATCAGGACTCAATTTATTAAATTACGACCTCTCAACGAATGAATGAATTCTTCACACATATTTTATAGGGACGACCTCTCACATATTTTTAGGGCACTCAGTGGACAATATAAAAACAAAACCAGTATGTAAGAAGGGATATGACAAAATCTCATACCCTTTAAACTCATACGCAACATCTGATAAGTGCGTAAACGATTTCCTGTTTGCTTTATACAAGTTTTTTCCTTTATGAATAAATGGCGAAGAGCCTCTAAGAACTTGGTGGTAGAACCAGTGTAGTTCGACCGGGGAAGTACCACCGTCACACCTATTTCTTGCATTTCTTGCGTTCCGATAGAAGTATGTGGTTGCCGGCACATGAGGATTCACATGAGGCATTCACATGAGGAGAACATCCTAGTCCTCGGGAGTGGCGACGCATCTGTCATTGACTTTAGATGGAACCCATATTCTGTATGTAGTTGATTACAGATGTCCATGGGCGGCAGTGGCCACTTACCAGCAGGTGGACTGCATGCCTCGTTTGCCACTTTAGTCAGATTTATAGGGATAACATAATTTATGGGGACGACCTCTCATATAATTTTTAGAGCTCTCAGAGGATAACATAAAAACAAAACAAGTAAATAGGAAGGCACATGACAAAATCTCAAAGCCCTAAAACTCTAACTCAACTTCTGATAAGTGCGTAAAGGATTTCCTGTTTTCTCTTTATAAGTTTTATCCTTTATGAATAAATGGAGGAGATCCTGCAGGAACTTACGAAGTTAGAACTAATATCGAAATAGTCTATGTAGATATCCCGCGGAGGTATCACTACAGGTTTGAAAGCGTTCCAGGTTCGATTATTGGCTAGGTTAATATAGAAAAATGAGTTTAAATGTTAATTCTGAGTTTGGATGTTACAACTCTTCTTTCTGTACTTCTTTGTATACACGGTTTCGCTTTCTACATTCACAGCCCCACACTAGGGTTTTCTCCTGTGTCGTGGGTACCATGGACACACACAAGACGAATACAAAACACCCAGATCCAGAACATGAATCTAAACTCATCATTCAGATACCTGATTTGGCCGGGACCCGTTGCGCATTAGACCGGTATGATAATCGCTCCGCCACGCGGGTCGTCAAACGTCGTGTGTTGTATATGGGGTAGAAACTGCTAAACGATGAATTAATTAATTTATTTATTTATTTCTATTCACTACATAGTTTAAAACAAAGTCGCTTCACTACTACTTTAAACGCTATGGATTTTATTGCAGTTTTTTTAATAGATAGAGTGATTCAAAAGGAAGGTTTTTATGTATAATACATGCATGATATAGCGGAAGAACTGATAATTTTAAATTCTTGGCTTTTAGGTGGATCGAAGTTCGCCGGGTCAACTAGTTATATTATAAAATGCGAAAGTTTGTAAGGGTGCAGGTGTGTTTGTTACTTTTTTATTTAAATACTGCCGGTTGCATCTTTAAATGTTGGTTGGCACACACATAGTTTATAGCCTAGATTAACAAATAAATACTCGTTACCGTGATAAACGTGACCGTAGCGTACAAAGCCGCGAGAATAACTTGAGTTAAAATCCTATTAAACCTATCACTTAAGGGGGGAGGTCTAGTTAGAATTAAAAAATAACTTGTTTTTAATTTTTTTTATTCCATCTTCTAAAAGTACATTGTCTTCTGCGTATTTATAGACTATTAGGTAAGTTGGAACCAGACCATTATTTGCTGAAATATGTAACTTTGAAGCAAGCCGTGTTAGAGCTATACTAAGGAAAGAAAGTAGTGCCCAAAATTTTAGTCATGTTTTTTTCGAAAATATTCGAAGTCGGTGATTACTGTAACTGGAAAACGGCTTAACCGATTTGGTTGAAAGTTATATCACTTTTTCTCTTCATAGTTGTTCTTCGGTTGAACGAATATTGGTCGAAATAAAATGTTTGACTTTTAACGTCCGCTATTTTGTAAAAAAATGAAATTTTCCAAAACCCTTCGTTTTCCAAAGACCATCTAACTCGGCTTGCTTAAAAGCTTCATTTTTTAACAAACAATGATCTGATTCAAACGAAGCTAGTCGGTAAATACGCGCTAGACAGTGTACTTTGAGAAGATAGATTAAAAAAAAAACATTTTTTTTTTAATTTATACTAGACCTCCCTTAACAAGAATCTTATAGCGAGTCCACGACTGTCCAACTATTGGCAAGTCTTAAAGTCTTGGGTAAAGTTGCTGATTCTATCGTCTATTAATTATTGTAGATATTGCTTGCATTTGACACCGCACTTGATAGTTTGGCTAACAGTTTGTAATTAATTTTGTCCTAAGTTATGATCTTGTTGTATATATAAGGTTTATTAATCCCCTTGATGAAATAGTAACGTAAAAGTATAGAATACTAGCTCTTACCCGCGGCTTCGCCCGCACGGTCAAAGGGCATCAACATTAATAATTGATAGCGTTATTCAGACCTTGCTAACGAATTTTACTAACGCCATCTATTAACAAAGTCTGGAACTACTAAATATGTATCGACTAACAAATCTACGATATTTTCATGGGAATGGGAGAGCGCAGTAAAAAGTAACCTTTTTTTTTTTTTTTTGTTTTCGAGGGGGAAACCTTCCAAAGGTACCCGACGCCGTGGGAGCGACGCAGGGTTATGTGGGATTTTTACCGCACTAAAACCCCCCCGGTGGCCGTCCTCGGCGCTGAAAAGGAGGACTCCGGGATCTCGAAACGACTTCAACCGGAGTCCTCCGAGCGCGCTGCCCCATCGGGCTCCTCCCAGATGGGCGGCTGGGCCCACCGCTCCGTCTAGTCTTTACGACGATATGCGACCACACATACCGCCGTCCTTCCCGGGATTGCCTGACCGAACGGTTCGAGCCTCTTACGACAGGCAGGGGATACCGTAGCCCTATTCTGACCCCGAGGCTACTGGGACGAGGCGCCGTTGCCGGCGGCCGCGGCGGATCCTTCTCCGAGACGGTTCAGCGCGCTCTCTGGCCCTTTCGGCGTCTTCCTTCGCTGACATGACGTCCTCGCAGAAGGTGATCATGCCGTTCCAGGCCTCTCGCCGCTGAACCATCGCCGCAACGACAGCCGCGGGAGAAAGGTCCGCTCCAACCTTTTGGACGAGGATCCGCCGCTGAGATTCCCAAGCTGGGCAGTACTCGAGCGTGTGCTGTGCGGAATCCTCGTCGTGCCCACAATGGTGACAGAGGGCCGTCACCTGTCTCCCTATCCTGTTCAGATACTGACCGAAACAGCCATGTCCGGTGAGTATCTGAGTCAGGCGGTAAGTCACTCGACCGCTGCTTCTCATCCAAGCGCGGAAGTTCGGCAGGATAGCGTCGACCACCCGTTGGCGTATGCTGTGTGGCTCCTCGAGTCGCTCACGCCAGCACCTCAGAGCGCGCCATTTGGCTCTCCTCCGAAGCACTTCGACCGTCCCTACGTCGAAGGGTTCAGTCCCCTGACGGAGGACTCGGATCTTAAAGAAGACCCGTGCGCCCATATCCGCCAGGATGTCCAAAGGCGAAAGCCGCCCCAGGACAAACGCCGCCTCGTACGAAATAGTACGATAACCGCGGGCGACCCGAATTGCGATCATACGTTGCGCGGAGTTTAACTTCCGCGCGCGGCGCCGGCTGCCAGACACCTTGTCCGACCACACCGGCGCCCCGTAGAGCGCAATCGAGCGCACCACCCCCGCATAGAGGCGGCGGACTTCTTCCATTGGTCCCCCTAGATTCAGCAACAGACGGTGCATTGCACCCGCCATCTTTAGAATCCGGGGGACGAGACGGTCGAAGTGCTCATCGAAGCACCAGCGGCCGTCCAGCAGTAAAAAGTAACCTACGTCACTCTCCACCCTCCTTACTATCTCTCAGCATATAAACCATATCATATAATAGCTATGTGGCGACATGAAAGAGGAACAAACAAACACACTTTCACATTTATAATATTAGTATGGATTTTTGTAATAGTTTATGTTGTTTCAATATATTTACATTTTTAAAAACATAATAAGCAATTCTATAGTTTATGTTTACTAGCTTTTATACGATACTCATATTGTTATAATAATATTAAGTTGGACCCTTTCTACTCTTTTGTTTTGTTCGCAGGTGCCATTTTTTTTATATGACTGAAGTAGCAAACGAGAATGCAGTTCACCTGATGGTAAGTGGTCACTGCCGCCCGTGGACATCTGTTATCAACTTCATACCGAACATGGGTTCCATATGAAGTCAATCACAGATGCGTTGTTACTTCCGAGGACTACGATGGTCGCCTCATGTGAAAGTGTGCCGGCAACCACACTCTTTTATCGAAACGCGCTAAAAATAGGTGTGGCGGTGGTACTTCCACGGTCCAACTATACTGGTTCTATCACCTTGAAAATACATAGCCTGTGTCAATCTGACAAGGGACACAACTAAATTGATAGGTTACAAGTTACAATCCGTCCAGTTGTTTGGGCCAATCGCGTGTCAAAGAAATTGATGTATCTACTTACATACGCTCGAAAAATATTATTATCCTTCTATGGGAGCGTTCCAGATGACGCTCACAAAGCCCCAAACGCCCAAAACGTCGGTCCACATACCGACCGCGGTCGTTGTGGTCGCGGCGAAAACGTCACTCATGATGTCATGACTTACGCCGACGCGAAGTTCACGACGACCCATCTAATAAAGTGGATCGTTCCACTAGAGATTAGGTTAGTAACGCTCACAAGCTAGTGGAACGGGAAAAACTGCGGTCGTGAGCGTGCGCTTTGTGGATGTCTAATGGAACGCACCCAAAAGTATTCGATTCAAAAATATACTTAAAATCACAGGTAACGATCGAAGTAGTTGATTATAATTTATTGATTAAAATTCCCTGGAGCTCGTCTCAAAAAGAAAATAATTGAATTTCTAAAACTACGTGGATCTGAGGATTGGAAACTTTAAATTGGCTACGAGGAGTTTATACGAAGGATTTTGTTCGCACATATGTTTTTCATTATGTGTGGGTTAATTTCTTGGAATACGGCTATCGTAACTTAAAAGTTATTTAGATTATATTTGCCCAAGGCCAGAGGATAACAGCACAATATAACTGCATTCATAAGTGACACATAATATTAATATAAATAAAGTAGCAGTGTTAGCCTAATGATTGATACTTGCCCTCTCAATCGGGATGTCCGAGCTTCAAACCCAGGCACGCACCAATGATTTATCTGCGTATTAAAAATTAAATATATTAACTGTTTTTCGGTGAAAGAAAACATTTTGAGGAAACCTACACACCTGAGAGTTCTTTAAAAAAAAGAATAGTTCTCGGAGGTGTGTGAAGTCCACCAATTCGCACTTGACCAGCGCGGTAGACTATGGCCTATAATTCTCTCATTCCGAGAGAAGACCCGTGCCCAGCAGTGGAACAACAATTGTTGTTCACAAACAAAAATAAAGTAGCACGAAATGTTTTTTATACGAAAGAAGTAGCACAAAACAGTCGAGCATGCAGTCCACCGGATAGCGAGTGCTCATTGCCATACATGGACGTCTGTAAACAACCTCATATAGAACATCGGTTCAGCATGAAGTCAATCACAGATGCGTTGCTACCCCCGAGGACTAATATAGCCACCCCGTATATTAAATTGTGCCGACAACCACACCTTTCCATCGTAACGCAAGAACTGCTTTCCACTTGATGTAAGTGTGGTTGTTGTACGTCTCCGTCCGTCACTGGTCTGGTCTATATTATAAAAAAACGTGGAGCACTCGGAGACTGCCGCAGTAAAGCTGTTGCATAGCATTTTTATCAACTCATGCAATTATTTATTTATTTATGCAGTATTTTTTCTTTCATATTAATTCTAGTTTTTTTCTTTGACAATATACTTTCTCACAAACAGCTGCTTACATATTCGTCCGATTTCCGAGCAACTCGTCTCGATCCGTGCGAGCTTCGTACTGTCGTACCATATACATACACGTTAAGCGAACGCTCGGCCGCGCTACATTGTAGGCGGAGTGAGGGGTGTTAGGTTTTTTTCGTTACGGAATTTCTTGATTCGGTCGTCGCACTCAAAGCCCGCGATAAAAGCTATGCAATATGTAAAAAGGTAAAATTGTAAATTGCTTTCTTTTATTTTGTAATATATATCATTAAAACACAAAGATAGTTTCAAACCCAATATACGAGTATCAATTTGATTACTATTTGATACAAGCAAACTCAATAACACGGCGTAATATCGCAATACTCCAATCTGATTCGTATTACCCCGGCCTTCGATAGTGTCTGTGTTTCGACCTAGTGCCCTTAATCAAGATGTCTGTGGAGTTTTGAGAATAATAATTTAGTTTTATAATGGAGAAACAAGCCTATCTCCTGGAACTACTGCCGCCCATGTTTTTTTTATAAGATTTAAAGTAGTAAACGGGCGTGCAGTTTACCTGATGGTAAGTGGTCACTGCCGCCCACGGACATCTGAAAGCAACTTCATAGAGAACATGGGGTTGTATCTGAAGTCAATCACAGATGCGTCGCTACTCCCGAGGACTAAGATGGTCGCCTCATATAAAAGTGTGCACACCCTTCCACCGAAACGCAGAAACTGCTTCACACTAGAAATAGGTGTGCCGGTGGTACTTTCCCGGGCGAACTACACTGGTTCTACTACCTATACAACACCATGCACATTTCTAATTAAACATTGTGTTGAAATTCCCGAGGACCAAGGTCGCCTCAAATCAAAGTGAGTTGGCAACTACACCCTTTCGCCGAAACGCAAGAACTGTTTGATGCTAGAAATTAGTGTGACAATAATACCTCCCCGGTCGAACCATACACGTCCTATCAGTTTGCCGTAATGTAAGCTTTATTTGCGTTAGTTCATGATAGAATCAGTTAAATTGACGACCCGCGTGGCGGAGCGGTTATCATACCAGTCTGACGCGCAATGGGTTCCGGGTTCGATACCCGGCCAGACCTGAATGATGAGTTTAGATTTATTTTCTGGGTCTGGCTGTTTGTGTATTTGTCTTGTTTGTGTCCATGGTACCCACAACACATTAGAAAATCCTAGTGTGGGGCTATTGAGTATAGAAAGCGTGTATTTAAAAAATGAGATTGGATACATATGCGTTAGTACTCTTGAGGTGCAAATTGGATCGCCTCGGAATGAATTCCCAACTAAACAAAACCAAAATACTGTGACGACGAGGAAGCAGATGTCATGGCGATGCCTCTAGATACGAACTATATAGAGTTCTAGCGGCTTTGAATTGTCTGAGGTGTTGATTTCAACAGATAAAGCCTAAACTTTTTAAGTAATCGTGATAATTCGTCACTTATATATTTAGTTATAAAAAAGATGTTCTCGCATTATCTAACACAATAACAGTTTCACATGTAGACGGTTTTGAGATATTTTAAACTGCTTAAATAGCAGTTTAAAATATCCTTGTAGTGCCGGCACTAGAATAGGGCTGCAGTACTTTAGTGTATAGAACCACAAAATTACAAAGTAGATTTTAAAATAAACATAAAAGCAAGACTAAACAAACGTTAATACATAGTAAAATAGTACTACTCTATGTTGCAACGTAAATGTGCCAAACGGGAGCATACTCGGAGAAAACCGTGGAATCAGCACTGACTTCCACTCCAGTAACGCCCACGATGCATCTCAGACTAGGGATGTGGATCTGAAATCGATTAATTCAAGAATCGATTTTTGGGGTCAATAATATTATTAAATTTACTAAATCGTTACTAATCAATGAATTGATTATGAGGAAATAGTTGAGATACCAGTTTTGACAGAAACGTGACCAACAAAGTAAATCAATATTTGATGTTTATATGAATCGAATTTCTAAGTGGCACAGATTTTTTTATCTTAATATAGGCTAACGTTTGGCTGCGGTCTTATCTGATGATGAGTAAATGCAGCTTCGTCTTAAATAATTCTAAATTGGAGGATTCGGGGAAGAACGAAGGCGGGAGCAAGTTCCACTCCTTGGCAGTTCGCAACATAAATGAATTACTGAAGCGCTTTGTGAGCCCGAATGGAACATCAACCAGATACAGATAACCAGTGGTTCATCTAGATGTTAAATGGTAGAAGGGAGCTGCAGGAATTAAATTATGTAGCTCAAACGCAGACTCTCCAAAATGTATTCGATTGAATGCTGCCAGGAGAGCGACGTGGCGTCGTTGTTTCGTGCTAAGTAGCTTAGTGAAATGAACAGATGACTGCCGATTTGCATAAGAAAGCAGGTATTCGTTGGATTTAGAGGAATCAGAACTATTTGGAATGTGGCAGGTTAGAGGAGAGTCTATGATTAGAGGTGTAAATGGTTGACAAGGGTGAATATAACAAGAACAAATAAAACAAGGTTAAATATATATTGGTTTCTTCACCGGTATAGACCACAGGAACAATAATTATATGAAATACTAACTGAACCCCGCAGCTTCGCTCGCGTTAAAAAAATGATGTATCGATTATCCCGTAGGAATAAGATATTTTCCCACAATAAAAAGTAGCCTATATGTTAATCCAGCGTATAACTCCCTATCCAATTTTACGAAAATCGCTTCAGCCGTTTAGACGTGAAGAAGTAACAAACATACACACTGACAAACTTTTGCCTTTATCATATTAGTGTGCGTATGAAGAATGATCGAGGATTTCTCCCGGTTTTCAATATTTTTGTCGATTTATTCATCATACTTTGATGTGAATCGATTTCAAAGCCAATATCTCTCGGCTAAAACGACGTCACTATTTTAGACCACAGTACCTTTTATGGCTTAGTGATGGTCGTTTGCACGTCCACGTTATTAAATCTATCTTGCGTTGCGTTCCTAGCCAACATACCTTTCGATTGACGCTACAATCGGCACGTTTTCGAAATACACGTTCTAACATACAAAATATACTTTCAGATGTTCTTAACATCATTGACGTAATTAGATTATACATTTTTAAGACAATGAAGTTTTAGGAGCAAACATAAGTTCTACCAGTAAGTGATTTACCATAGAAAGTGGCCACTGCCGACGCATTTGATTATCGTCAGATAAAATTAAAGCCGGTAGGACTTTAATTGGGTGGAAAGTTTGGCCACAGACGCATTGTTATTCTTAAGGATTAAGTTGGCACGATTGGGATATGTAGGAGAACCGACGGGAGTTGAAAGAGAGGTGAGTTGAAACAGTCGAAATTTTTCGGAATTTAAAACACTAGTGAGCTGGAAATTTTATAATATTGCCAACTTATTCCTCTACTTTTCCCCTAAGTACTCATATATGCCCCACAATAAGCACTTAAGACGCTATTAAAATAACAGGTAAAAAATTGCGGAAGTAAGTTTTCGTAATTTTTTTTAAGAACGGTGTGTATGTTCCTACACGATGTTTTTTTTTATTACGGGGAGGAAACCTTCAAAAGGTACACCGAAGTGTAGGGAGAGACTCCGGGTTATGTGGGATTCACGATGTTACCGTCCTACCGTCCTTTACAGAAAAGCATAATTAATTTCTAATACCCACATCGTTTTAGAAAAAATAGTGGTGCGTGCCTGAGTTTGAACCTCGGACCTATCGATCAAAAGGGCAAGTTTCAACCATTAGGCTATCACTGCTCCTTACAATATGTACTCTAACGTTATTACAGAGAAATAGATATAGCGGTGGTTCCAAGGTCAAACCACAAACAGTCAATTTTGAAGAAAACGTCACGTGGTAACGATAATTGGATTGGTGGTCATCAAAAAGTCGTATTCGATTAATTAAAATAACTCTGTCATGTGAAAACCACATAAATGCAATCAAGTGATATTTGACAAACGTAAACGATTTACGCTTGGATGTGTTTACTAATTGCCTAGACAACATGAACTTTATGAGTGAAATAAACGTAAAAGGCATCGACCTAATATTCTCTTGGTTGGTCAATATAAAACTATAAATATTAACATTTTTTAAATAAAATGTACATATATATAATGAAGTGAGCGCGTGATATCAGGAAGGCCAGGAGTCTTCATTACCGTCCATTCTTGAAGATTTCAAGTAAAACACAGGAATAAACTTCTTCGATTTATTCACAGTTTAGGAGGTCCGATCGCTTCGACGGTTAAACAAGAATCTTCTTCTACAGCGAGGTGACAATAACAAATTTATGGAGGGTAAACTAAATTACAATTCTTAAAAATCATTAAATATTGCTAATTAATTAAACTAACAATTTTCGATCTTTAAACTAACTAAAATAATTATTTTCGGCGAAGTGTTTTTTATAAATACGTGGTGTCGCGCCGACATATATTATACATATATATATTATAAAATTGAAGTTGCAACGGTCATGCGGTCCACCTAATGGTAAGCAGCCACTGCCACCGATGGACTAGATGTTCATGGGTGGCAGATGTCCATATCCTTCTCTTCATAAACTATAACCGTGCAAAATTTCATATTCCTCCGTCCGCGGCAAGTTTCTTAAAAACGGAACCCAAGTTTTCACTTCACGTATTAATATATAGATAAAGATGATATATTCCGGACATAATTAAATGTAAGTATTACCATCAAAGTCTACGTGAATGAAGTCGTGGGCTATAGCTGTTTATTATTAGAAATCTCCGAACTCATTGACGAAACGAAATATTAATCTATACATTATATTACTTTCAGTAAAACACCATACGCGTGAAACGCAATATCACGACGTAATTTGATATTACCACGTTGTAAGACTAATTTTCGTTTAATTTTCCTTTGTTTAAAGGCTTAAACATCCACTTTGATTTCATCTTGACGTTATTTCGAACCAATTTGTGACAAAACTTTACAACGTATCACAAATATAATTTTATTTGGGTATAATGTTATAACTCTATAAAGTAAGATACTAGACAGTATTTAATATAACTTAACCAAAAAAGCCCACCAATTCGCACTTGGCCGGCTCGGTGGACTATGGCATATAGCTCTCTCATTCTGTGAGAAGACCCGTGCCCAGTAATGGGACAATAATGGGTTGACGACAACCAAAAAAGATGGCTCTAAATAAAGACAATTATCGCTCCTCGCTTCGCCTTATCTCATTCCTTTCGTCCTTACACCTTATAACATTAAAGCACTGCTGCGTTACAATATGGGCTACGAGCGCTACAAAGGTCTACACTGCTTGAAATAATCTTATTTGCTACGAACCGCGTAGCACTTGAGGCATTTAAGAAGTAAGCAAAATAATGTTATAAGTATGAATTTTATTAGCTTTTTATTAGCTTCACCGGTATGTTTGTTTGTAACCGACTTCTTTGGGCGCGATTTTGACCCACTTTAAACGGCCAGGTTTCGTTCAAACTTTATAGATTTATTGAGGACCTATGACAATACACTAATTTGATAAAATTATTCCATTTTTTCATTTGACTAAAAAGTAGAAAAGAAATAATAGTTAAAAAAAACTACAAAATACGCTTTTTATAGAAAACCGAACTAAAAAATAGAAAATAAATTTAAATGAATTTAAATTAAGAAAATAGTGTTAAAAGTTTCAATGAATATAAATTAATAATAGTGTAAATAAAAAAAATATTTAAAAAAAAGCGTGGGGTGCTTTTTAAGATATTATCGAAATGATAATCACTCATATCTGTCAATAAAATATCTATAACCATTGACACCATGCACCCCACGCTTTTTTTTAAATAAAATATTTTTTTTTATTCACACTATTTCTATCACCATATTCGTTTGCTTCTACAATTAATTTATAAATTAAAGGTAAACTGCAATTATCTTTCTTTGTAGTTTAACTATGACCACACAGACATAAAAAAATATTCCACTCCTCAAGAACAGTACAGAAAACTTACTTATCCATCCACCAGCCCTTTGATGTTCATTGCTGGACATGGGCCTCCCCTAAATGGCGCGACTCCAACCGGTCCTGTGCCCTTTGAATCCAACGGTTTCCCGCTGTCTTCTTCAGGTCATCGGTCCATCTGGTAGGAGGACCACCTGTACTATTTTTGACTAAACGTGGTCGTCACTCGAGGACCTTTCTTCCCTATCGGTTAACGGTCCTTCGAGCACGATGACCTAAATGTCTTCAGGGAAACATCGCAACCAAATAAAATAACCACATTACTGGGAGGAACAACTTCCTATTTGAAGTAGGTGGATGTGCGACAATGTCCTTGCTATCAAGATTTCTATTAAATAAAATACCACTTTAGGATTTTTTCCTCAAAGACAAAATCTTAGATCCGGTAAAAGTACGTAATCTATGTAGAAACTTTAGTAAAACTTCCCTGCGTAAGTTTTTCACTTCATTCTCATGAATAAGGCATGAAGGATAACACTTCTTACAAAAGTTAGAAGTTACATTAAAACTAATGAAGTATTAAAATTCTTGTACCCTCGTTACGAAGATCATCATAGAAGTTCTGAAACATCTTAGAGCTTATAGAAACTTAAATTAGCTGCGTTAATTTAACGTTACTGAAAGTTGCGCTGGACTCTGATCAAAAAGCTTTACCCGTACAAATAATAGCCATTATATAGTACTGCGTAGTTTTCGGGTTTAATGAAAAAAGTCCGCCATAAACGACTATTATAACACTTTTCAACTAAGATAATTGAAATATTGTAGTTGAAAAGTGTTATATCAACTAATTGTATATTAATACGTCAAGCAAAAGATTGTGACGTGGTTTTATGATACTGGCCGCAGGCGGAGGAGTATGAAATTACGCACGGTTATAGTTGATGTAGAGAAGGACTGCGCAATACTAATATTTTTTTCAAATAATGAATGAAACATACATAAAATCAACTAAAACACGTTACACTCACTACCTTGCATTTGACACAAACACAAACATAATAAACAAAATAGAACATTCAATGTCTTGCTAAACACAAAACGTCAAAAATGTCAGATGTCTTTGTCAAAATACCCGCTATTGCTTTACAATTTATTTAAATTAGAGAATTATTGGTGCTAATTTCTACAATTTAAGGTTTAGTTTTTTTTCATTTAAATTAGGGTCGAATTTCGACCATTGTGACGGGTGGCTAGTAACTTTAGTTATATCAACGTCGAATATCATAATACTTTTCAACTATAATATTTGAAATGTGATATAATAATAGATGTGTTGTCACTTGACATATATATTTAAAATTCATTATTGCAATTTTTTTCACTGTTATAACACTTTTCAACTACAACATTTGAAAATTGTTGACGTCGACGTGTTGTCATTTTTTAATTATTTATTTTCGCTTCATTTTAATTTTTTTTTTACGATAAGTTTAGGAAATTTAATAGAGTCAACATATTAATTATCTAACACTTTTGTTGGCAGGCTGCTCCATTTTTGACATTTTCAGAAAAAGCCTCGTGACTTTTCGATCTTTGCAACGCCGCATCTATTTACTTATTTTATGGAGTTATAATATTGTACAAAAATAAAATCATATTTCCTCCTCCTTGCGTCATTCCCCAATGCTGGGGGTCGTGACCTCGATCATGAGATGACTTTCTTCTCTACGATATTTTTCCATCTACTTCTGTTCTCGGCGACGTGTACGGCCTCGGAAACGTTCATACTGAGAGTGTTGCGGATTTTGTCAGACCAGCGTATAGGACTGCGCCCCCTTGGCCTCTTGCCATCGACTTTGCCAGTGACAATGTGCTTTTGGAGGTTGTCACCAGGTTTACGGGCTATGTGACCAAAGAAAATCATATTTATTGGAACGAAGTTCCTTATCGCGCGTTGTGAAAGGGGGCTAGACGGAAAAAGTTCTTACGAAAAGTTGTCACGACTTTTTGGTATAGTAATCTACTGTAAGCTGTGCGGCCTGCGCATGTTTCTCTGTCTGTCTCTTTCTCTCTCTCTCTTATATAAAGCAAGCCAGATATTTTCATTTCTATTTCGCATTGAACAGTGTGGTGTCGCGACGATTATTTTTGTTGAGTGTATACAGATTTTTTTAGTATTAATTATAATTATAATGACACAATGTACAATTTTGTATAAATTGATTTGAAATGACGTGAAACCAAAGTGGATATTTGAGCCTTAAGAACAAAGGAATCGTTGGTTACCTCGAGACAAGTCTATGCTTTCACGTAATCACTAGAACATTAAGAAAATATACATATATGTTTAAAGGTGTAACACAATTATCAAAAGTAGAAGCCATGGATAATGCGTGGGTTGGCGGGCGAGGAAACCAGGACACACAAATGAACAAAACGCTTTATAAATTACCACACATAGTTTTTTATTCAGTCACTAATTACATTAATTTAACTAAAGGGACAAGTTAAATAACTTAAATAATTGCGCGTTCCACCGGAACACGTTTAGCGCGAGCGCTACCTCCCAAAATAAAATAAAATTACTCGTAGTTCAAACAAAACGTTATGGCCGCCTCCTCAGCGTTCAGTGTTACGTCACTTGTCAATGATAATCAATCAATATAGTCCATACTACTGCCATCTATTCATCTTTGGGAAAATCACAATGCGCCGTCATGTTTATATTTTAACATATTTTGTTAGATTCTGAGTACCTAAAAATATAACAGTATGTTATAAAAACCCAAAATTATATAGTTTCTCACAGGATTTATTTTTCATAACGAAAATCAATCCTAAATAAATAAATACTAAGCCAATTCAATTAATACATAACACCAACTTAAATCCCATTTTAAATAAAATTCCTTACTGTTGATTGGAAAAAGTATAAAAGTGTTCCATGAAAACACGTAACGATGCACCATATTGGGCTTCTGGTTGAATGATGAAAAATGTATGAATGCTGGCAGCGATAGCTGAAATAGATGGCCGTGGACACCGGCTCTCAACCTTTATGACTCTTAGATGGCACGACCGAAAAGAGATAACACAATTTTACATTAAAAAAATTCTGGGTGGCATTTAGAAACAAAAGGTAAGCTTCTTGAACATCAGTGGTCTCTATCGCTCATAAAATTATAAGAGATTTGTGTAATTATGTCTGTCTGACAACATCTTTCAAGATAAAAGAAACAAATTTAAAAATAATAATGTTGCTTACTTCTAGGATAATATAACATGGAAATGAAAACATTAAGGTTACAACTATCGTTCACCAAATTATCATGACAATTTTTTTATTGAACGAAAACTTTAAGCACTGTTTGTATACGTTGGCAAATGGCAGCCCCTTTTAAAAATGCAAATGAAAGAACCGGGTGCTAACACCGGGCGGCGTCACCTGTCTTGGCCCCGACTCATTTTGAAAAACATGGATTGAAATCGACTTGACGGAATCTTTTAAGCGGATTAGACTTTTTGAAATGAACACTTCTTTAACGTGTTGTTGGCAGTTTTGGCAGATGGAAAACTTACGGGTTGACGCCACCGACATGCTGTGAAGTAGTCAAAGTATGCGTAATCTATCCGCAACTATCCGTTAAAAGATTTAATGAATAATTTCCAGTAACTGTATTCAAATGTATATTGTAATATTTTAAAAGTTTTGACTCTATTTATTTTTTCTATAAAAATATAATATGGTGTCATCTATTATTATTTACCAAAAAATATGCTGCGATTAATACGAACGACGCGCTGCACCACACTAATGTTAATCATTTCAATTTACGTATGAATGAAATTTTATCTAATATAATATGTTACCTAATATAATATAACTCAATACAACATGACAAAGAAAATATTAACGTTACAACTGTCGTACGCCATTTTTTTAAATAACAATAGTTTGAGCACCTCTTGCATATAGAGTGGCAAATGGCAGCCCATTTTAAAAATGCAAATGAAAGAACCAGATGCTAACGCCGGGCGGCGTCACCTGTCGTGGCCCCGAATCCAATAGCTGTCGATCCGTGAAAAACATGGATTGAAATCGACTTGACGGAATCTTTTACGGAGATTACATTTTTTATCCACTACACAAAGTTAGAGCAGTGATAGCCTAATGGTTGAAACTTGCCCTCTTGATCGGGAGGTCCGAGGTTCAAACCCAGGTACGCACCACTGACTTACGTGCGTATTAGAAATTAATTATCACTGCTTTTAGGTGAAGGAAAACATCGTGAGAAAACCTACATACCCGAGAGTTCTTTAAAAAAAAAAGTTCTCGGAGGTGTGTGAAGTCCACCAATTCGCACTTGGCCAGCGCGGTGGACTATGGCCTAAACTCTCTCATTCTGAGAGAAGACCCGTGTCCAGCGGTGGGCTAATAATGGGTTGATGAGAGATCCACTACACAAAAGAATGATGTGTATGATCGAAAACTCAAGAACACGAACAAGAACATCGAAACTCAAGAACTGCTTCACGTTAGAAATAGGTGTAGCTGTAGTACTTTCCCTGACGAACTACACTGGTCGTTCCACGTATAAAAATAATATTATTAAATAAAATGTTGTGAAAACGTCCCATTTCTTGTACCTATTACAGCGATAGTTGTTAAAAGAGTTTCAGAAAACCGTCGACGTAAGAATCTTATTAAGCAACATTTATGTATTACGAATCATACTTCATACTAATATTATAAAGGCGAAATTTTCTGAGTGTGTATGTTTGTTACTTCTTCACGTCTAAACGGCTGGAGCGATTTTCATTAACTTCTGTATGGAGTTAGGTGATTAACATATAGGCAACTTTTTATTGTAGGAAAATATCTTGTTCCCACGGGACAATCGATACATCTATACACTAATACTTAATACTTAATCATCATACTTCATACTAATATTATATAGGCGAAAGTTTGTGAGGCTGGAGCGATTTTCCTAAAATTTGGTACTAAAGGAGTTTGTTGACATTCTAGATTAACATATAATTTTTATTGTGGAAAATATCTTATTCCCAAGGGACCATTGTTACATCGATTATTTTAACGCGGGCGAAGCTGCGGGGTTCTGCTAGTTCTTTTATATTTTCTTAAAGAAGACCACTTTATTATAATGGAAAACTCTATTATTTCGCTGTTGTTTTAACAAAATTAACAATTCCATTTAATGTTATAGTTTTCTTTCCAGATATTAATTTTTATTACAACCCAAGTGAGCATGATAAGTAACTGTTAGCAGTGACTTCGTACTTGCAGGCTTTACCAAAAAATATAAACATGTAACCAACACTTAACTTTTTATTACTTTTTTTATTAAAGTAGAAAATGAGCATGCAGTCAATCTTATGTTAAGTGGTCATAATATAAATAATGCATTGACACGCAATTTACATATGTACATAACTATGCAAAAAAATCAGCTCAATCGGTAACCGGGAAGTGGATCGTATTTAATTTTCAAGATATCTTGACTAAATCACAGATGAACATATCGTTATTTTTATCAAATTGAAGTTACGGACTGGATACTGCCCACCTGATGATAAGTGACCTCTGCCGCCCATGGATATCAGAAAGCAATTACATATATATCAGGGGTTCTGTCTAAAATCAATTACAAATGCATTGCTACTCTCGAGGAGTAAGATAATCGCCTCATATAAAAGTGTGCCGGCAACCCGACCCTTCCAACGAAACGCAAGAACTGCCTCACGTTAGAATTAGATATGGCGGCGCTACCTTCTCGGTCGAACTAAACTGGTTCTATAACCTAATACATAGTAATTAAAAAAAAAAGTTAAGTATCAAAAAATCTTTCTTAGTGGATGGCTACATCATAAAATTAACCTTTTTTACAAATCCTATACTTCTAACTTAAGTAATTTGGGATGACCGACGAGTAGTTAAATGTATCTTTATTATTTATCGTATTCTATATACTAGTAACCAGTCACGACGGTCGAAATTCAACTGTAATTTGAATTAAAATAATAAACTTCAAATAAATTTTAATAATTTTCAAGTTATTTTGAACCACCAATTAAAGGTAAAAAGGGCTTTATTTAACTAAGCTGCCATTTAAAAGCAATTGCGGGTATTTCGACAAAGACATCTGACATTTTTAACGTTATGTGTTTTCATAGTAAGACATTGAATGTTTTATTTCGTTTATTATGTATGTATGTGTTTGTGCCAAGTGCAAGGTATTATTGTATATGTTTTCGTTGATTTTATGTGTGTATGCATTATTTTAAAAAAATATTAGCATTGTGTAATCCTTCTCTACATCAACTATAACCGTGCGTAATTTCACACGTCTTCGCCTGCGGCAAGTATCTTAAAAACGGATCACAAATTATTGATTCACGTATTAATACATAGACTGAACTTAACTATTTTATACTCTAATTCATCAAATAACCAGTAGAAACCAAATTCAGTTTGAATCGAGGGCATTCAGGTTTATACCAAATAACGGTTAGGCGGGCGGGCGCGGAAATGAACGGACCAAGCGTCTTCCGGCCGCCATGCTGCCTCACGGCTCGTGGAGCTCTATAGAAAATTATAGAGCTTTGAATTCGATTTGAGTGATCGCAGACACTTTATTTTGGATCCAGGTAATATTTTACTATTAGATTGTCTGCATGTTTTTTCTAACTTCATATTATAAAAAATCTTAACCGATAAATACATATTAATCTGTAAGGGATATATAATAATAGTACGTTATAGGATACTAGGATACGGGAGTTTTATTCATGCAAAAAATAAGATGGTTAAAAAATTAAGTTGAGTTTTTTGATCTTGTTGATCATTTCAGCTCAGTTTGTATTTAGTGGCAATGTAATTAGGGTATCGTAACAAAAAGTATTGTAACTGACAATCTGTAGGTACTTCCGTAGGCCAAAATAAAAACACAAAATAAAAAAAAATAAATAAAAAACATTTCATATCATTAGTCGTTATCAACCCGATCGGCAATTGAATCAGCTGGGATTAAACCAGTGATCTCTGTGCCATGTTTTGCTTTTTGTAGCTGTACCCAACGATAAGACGGACAGGTCATCCGATATTGACCCTGTAGTCGGGGAGTAGAATACGGCTACGGTATCCCCTGCCTGTCGTAAGAGGCGACTAACAGGAGGCCTCTGGGGTTGCGGACGGCTAGAGTGGGAGCTCGAACCGTTCAACAAGCAACCCCGAGAAGGATGGCGGTATGTGTGGCTGCATCTCGCCGTAAGCACCGGATGATGAAGGGGGATGGTACACGTCCCCCAAGAGATGAGCCCGTGAGGGGCATTGCGCTAGGGGCCACCGGTTCGTTCCGTTGGAGTTTCCGAGTCCCCTACTACAAGCGCTGAGAAAGGCCACCGAGGAGGTTTTAGTGGGTAAAAATCCCACATAACCCGGAGTCTCTCCCAAGGATTCGGTGTACCTTTTGAAGGGTTCCTCCCCGTAACAAAAAAAAAAAAGGTCATCCGATAGTAGTCACCATCATGTCCGTCAGTATGGACATTTGCAACACCAATAGAGGAGAGCCAACGCATTTTCAAGGAGAGCTATCGCACCTTATTCGAAAGCTCATTCCATATCTTGAACGAAGGAAAAAGCATGAAAACCGAACCGTGTAGAACCATACAGGATAATAATTATTACGGTAATTGTTCTTCACAGAAATGGATACTTTGCGAATTTCCTCATATCGATCCAACTTACTAACTAACGTGAAAGTTATTTACCAAGCTCTTGTATTAATGGGGTGTTTGTTTGAGTCTGATTGAGGTGGTTAAGAGTTCAGGCACGTGGTTTCTTGTTTGCCTATAGGTGTTTTTGCACGAGTAAGCATCAATCCACTTATAGGTCCTTATGAGTTCTTTAGAGTAATGTGTATATTTGAGTGTAGAACGGTCGAAATTCGACCGCAATCCAGCTAAAAAACTAAACTTGATATTATCCAAAGTAGCGAGAATAGTTCTTAAATTGAATTTTTTGAAGGTAGAACAAGTGTAGTTCCACCGCCTCACCTATTTCTAGTGTGAAGCATTTCTATAAAAGGGTTTCGATAGAAGGGTGTGGTTGCCGGCACACTTTCACATGAGGCGGCCATCATAGTCCTCGGGAGTAGCAACGCATCTGTGATTGACTACAGATGGAATCCATGTTCTGTATGTAGTTGATTACAGATGTCCATGGGCGGACGTGACCACTTACCATCAGGTGGACTCCATGCTCGTTTGGTACTTCAGTCAGATAAAAAAAAATTGATTGTATTAATTTTTGACTTGTTATAAAAAGGTATCTTTAAGAGCAAAAGAGGTTTAATTGACTAAGCTATATTTAAACATAATTATGGGTATTTTACACAGACATCTGATATTATTGATATTATGTGTTTCCATAGTTGCAATGAAAGTTTTATTTCGTATACATGTGTTTGTGCCAAATGTATGGTAGTATGCTTCATCTGTTTTTAGTTGATGTAGATATTTTATGCGTTATTTGAAAAAATATTTGCATTTTTGCACGGTTACAGTTTATGTAGAGTAGGAGTACGCTCCTACTCTATATTTTTTTATAAGATTGAAGTAGCAAACGAGCATACAGTCCATCCGATGGTAAGTGGCCACTGCCGCCCATGGACATCTATAAGCAACTTGACATAAAACATGGGTTCTATCTGAAGTCAATCACAGATGCGTCCCTACTCCCGTGGACTAAGATGGTCGCCTCATATAAAAGTGTGCCGGTACCTTTCCATCGAAACGCAAGAACTGCTTCACGCTAGAAATAGTTGGGGCGACGGTACTTTCCCGGGTGAACTACACTGGTTCTACCACCTATAAAACCTATATAAACTATAACTGTGTAAAATTTCATACACCTCCATTCGCAGCAAGTTTCTTATGAACGAACCCCAAGTTGTTTTTGCTTCACATAATAAATAATATATTGATAATTCTGTAGCGAGACACAAAGTTTATTTAAGACTAGCTGTGCCCGCGACTTCGTCCGCGTGGAATAGTTTTTTTGAGCATAATTTATTTTTGCAAAACACATCCTCAGCTTTATAAATTATAGCTTTTACCCACGTCATATCTTCTAAGATGTTCATTGAAATTAAGTGATGTCAAAGACAATTTTGTTCACAATTAAATAATCTTAATCAACAACATATTTATTTGGACAAAGATTAATATTATTACGTTGATACAACTCTTAACTAATTTCGACCGAATTTGATTACCATGAAAACGGTTCTAGTGAGTTAATCTTAAAAGATAGACCCATACTGTCGCGGACATTTTTTTAGATCATTTGAAGAGAAATAATTCTTTCATACATATATTTTTGGTATCTTGTACCGTTTTCGCAGCGCACGCAACGGAAGCCCTCAAGGATGAATAATTTTCCCCGTTTTTTTCACATTTTCCATCATTTCTTCGCTCCTAATAGTTGCAGCGTAATGTTATATAGCCTAAAGCCTTCCTCGATAAATGGTCTATTCAATACAAAAATAATTTTTAAATTCGAACCAGTAGTTCCTGAGATTAGCGCGTTCAAACAAACAAACAAACAAACAAACAAACAAACTCTTCAGCTTTATATATTAGTATAGATTGGTTGTATTAACAATATTAGGATATACTTTTTCAACCAACTCCTCCACATTTAAACGAAGACGTATCGATATAAAGATTGATTTTAACTTTTCCGGATAATAGTGCTTTGTAGCACTATTATCTACTTGAAGTAAATCATTAGAAAATTGGAATATCACTGAACAGCGACATATATTCTAAGTTCATATTTTGTTTCATGTGGCCAGAGCTAAGATCTTTTAAGAGGTGTATCGGGCTATTTGTGTGCGTAAATCCCGCATTGTTCTTTGTAAAGCAGAAGACATAATCAAAACGCTTTTACAATTCATACGAACAGGGCGCACCCGCTCGCAGGGCGCTGCCGCACCCTGCTCGCTTATTTTTTATGTTTTCTTTTATGTTCCAACCTAACCTAACCCATCCTGTTTAAAAAGCTACAGCTAAATCCAACTCTTAACAATAACATGACAATACTCCTGCATTTTTAGGATTTAGGTATTCAAAGTGACACTTTTCATCATAATGGTCTCTCAGGAACGGGTTGTAATGTATTGTAATCAATAAGTACCAAACTCATACGGCTTAAGTAGGTTGTGTACTTAGATTATCAGGGTTGATGAATTGAAGTTTAATTTATTAATCACATTTCAGTTTAATGAGCTGTCATTAAACTTATAATGTATACTAAAAACAACTGTAAGCATTATGTGACTACCTTTTATAATTTAGGCTTGCACTATCCCGCATCATCAAGGAGGAGTTGAAGGTAAAAAAAAATATCCCGTGTCTTTGCTTAGTATTCTTATTAGTATTCTTATTACTTATACGTAAGCACTTGCGAGTCAACTTCTATAGCTTGGGCTTGCAGTACCCTGCATCATCAGGGCTGAGGAGTTTAAGATCGAAATTTTCATCATGTGTCTTTGCTGAGTAATTATAATACATACTCGAAAGCATTAAATGGCCAACTCCTATGGCTTAGGCTTGCAGTACCCTGCATCATCAGGCTTGAGGAGTTGAAGATCGAAATTTTCATCTTGTGTCTTTGCTTAGTAATTATATTACATACCCGAAAGCACTAAATAGCTAACTTCAATGGCTTAGGCTTGAAGCAGCCCTGCATCTGATGATCCTGATGGGTTGAGGAGTTAAAGGTCAAAATTTTCATCATGTGTCTTTGCTTAGTAATTATATTACATACCTGAAAGGACTAAATAGCTAACTTCTATGGCTTAGGCTTGAAGTACTCCTGCATCATCAGGGTTGAGGAGTTAAAGGTCAAAATTTTCATCATGTGTCTTTGCTTAGTAATTATATTAAATACCTGATAGCTACAAATGCCCATCTCGTATAGTTTAGGCTAGCAGCATCCTGCATCATCAGGGGTGAGGAGTTGAAGGTCGAAATTTTCATTTTGTGTCTTTGCTTAATAATCATATTACATACCCGAAAGCACCAAATGGCCATCTCCTATGGCTTAGGCTTGAAGTAACCCTGCATCATCAGGGTTGAGGAGTTGAAGGTCAACATTTTTACCGTATATCTTTGCTTGGTATTTTTATTACATAACCGTAAGTACCAAATAGCCAACTCTTACGGTTTAGTCTTGAAATACCCTTACATCATCAGGGTTGAGGAGTTGAAGATCAAATTTTTGTCCCATGAATTTGTTTAACAATCTTATTATATATCCATAAAAACAAATTGACTTACTTCTACGGTTCAGGCTAGCATTACTCCTGCATCATCAGGATTGAAGAGTTGAAGGTCAATTTTTTTAGGAAATATCTGCTTAGTAATCTCATTCTACATTCAACCCAATTGGACTCCTACAGCTTAGGTTTGGCCGAGTATCGCTAATTTCGTTAATTTGCTTCAAAGAAATGGATCCTATGATCAGAACCGTATCAAACTTATCAGAGTACCCTTGAATTACATTCTTTCAAATAAAAGAAAAATCATCAAAATCGGTTGGCGGGAAATTGAGTTATTCATCTATTTATCGCGCACATCGTTAATGCAAATATCAGACTTATGCGCTTTTTTTATGGATGCCACTGTCAAAAGTGAACTAAGAATTAATGGGACCCCATGACACGCACTACCTTTCAAATGAAAAAAAAAACATCCAAATCCGTTCACCCAGTGCGGAGAAATCGAGTAACAAATATAAAATAAAAAAAAAAATAAAAAAAATACAGACGAATTGATAACCTTCTCCTTTTTGAAAGTCGGTTTAAAACTATGATTTAACATAAAAATCAAAGCGAAATACTAAATTTTATTGAGGTGGCCTCAAAATTGACTGACTTTCATACAAACTTACATCTCCTATTTGGGTTAAATTGGGGGGGGGGGGATAGAAAATTCATTCATATTTGACGTCTACGTCATAATCGTCCCCTAGTAAAAATCATATTCGTATCTTTAGCAGTTTAGGCTCTACGATGTTTATTCAATAGATCAGTGAGAGAGCATCCTTTCGTTTTTATATTAAGTATATATAGATATATAGAGATATAGATGTGTACAATATCAAACAACATAGGTACACACATAACCAATAAAAATACATAACAAAGGAATACATTTTGCAGACCATAACATGTTTAGTTTCTACCAATTCAACTATGCAGTTACTTATCTTATTAACACTTATCGAACACAGAATCAATACTGCGTAGTTTTAAATTGACATAACTTTTTTATTCGTAAACCGATTTACATAAAATAAACACTAAATGTTAAGTGAAGTTTCCCCCAACACATCTGTGAAAATTATATTCAAATTGGATAAGCCGTTTCTGAGATTAGCGTTTTCAAACACACAGACAAACAGACAAACAGACAAACAGACAAACAGACAAACAGACAAACAGAAAAGATTTCTAAAAACCATTATTTTGGGTTCTATATCGTATTAAAGACCTCTAGAAATGGTTTTCACCTAAATTTATTCCATGTACAGACAGCGACCTCTTACAGATTTATTATAGTATAGATTACTTATTTGTTATTGAGAAGTCTAGACAGCATATTAAATTCGTTTTGTTTTCAATAAATACACTTGTACAAGGCGGGATTCCAATATTGTTAGTATACATTAATCGGTTATAACAAATGTTTCGAAAAATAATAAAACGTTAAAAATAACTCACTGAAATACTCTTATAATTGACTAAGGGATTTGTACGTCTATTTAATTTTTAATCAAAATATTTTTTATGAATTATTTGAAAGTAGAATGGGGCTGCTCCGCAAAATTACCATATTTTTAATAAATTATCAAAAGGTTTTTAAAAGGAAATAATTATTTATATTTTAGCTTTAAAAGAACTTTAGTAATGAATAACTTTTAAAAATATTAATTAGTTACTAATTTAATCTAATAATACAAAAATAAAATAAAAGGCAACAATTTAAATTGTTATCCTTGACATCGAATAAAAATCTATATTCTTGATTTATTGAATAACGGAGAACAATGTAAGTGCATTTTTTCTGTATCAACATATCCGAGGGAAAATTGATTAATCTTTAGAAAAATAACCGCAAAACATTTCTTACCGGATAATAAAGCGGGAAATGAGAAAGTACCAAAAATTGTATCCGAAACGTCGGCCCACTCGTTAGTATTTAAAAATATTCGACGCACCCTCTCGTTTTTAATTAAGATTTAATCAACGGACCTATTTAGTAAAAAGTCAGAATGCCAAAATAGAGGAAAATTCTTAACGAACGTCCGAGAGGGTACATCCAAATTTATATTTCGTCAGCCTTAATTATTTCGACGTTTAAACGAATTTATTTCCGGCTTTAAAGGAGTGTGTTAATAAATCTTGTTAGGTTTTCTTGTTATTTTGCTGACCCCTCTATATTTCAAATAAATTGTGTTTTGGATGGTATATTTTTTTATCTAACCACACATCTCATCTCATCAACCCATTATTGACCCACTGCTGGGCACGGGTCTTCTCTCAGAGTGAGAGAGAATCTAGCCACAATATCCATCTATCTGTCCATCAGCTTTTAAGAACTCCTTGACTGTGTTACCTACTAGAGTAATATAATTGCTGCTCACAGTGAGTCTCTCTTAAATATTCATTCTGTTTTTAGTATTTTTATACTAGCTGTGCCCGCGACTTCGTCCGCGTGGAATAGTTTTTTTGAGCATAATTTATTTTTGCAAAACACATCCTCAGCTTTATAAATTATAGCTTTTACCCACGTCATATCTTCTAAGATGTTCATTGAAATTAAGTGATGTCAAAGACAATTTTGTTCACAATTAAATAATCTTAATCAACAACATATTTATTTGGACAAAGATTAATATTATTACGTTGATACAACTCTTAACTAATTTCGACCGAATTTGATTACCATGAAAACGGTTCTAGTGAGTTAATCTTAAAAGATAGACCCATACTGTCGCGGACATTTTTTTAGATCATTTGAAGAGAAATAATTCTTTCATACATATATTTTTGGTATCTTGTACCGTTTTCGCAGCGCACGCAACGGAAGCCCTCAAGGATGAATAATTTTCCCCGTTTTTTTCACATTTTCCATCATTTCTTCGCTCCTAATAGTTGCAGCGTAATGTTATATAGCCTAAAGCCTTCCTCGATAAATGGTCTATTCAATACAAAAATAATTTTTAAATTCGAACCAGTAGTTCCTGAGATTAGCGCGTTCAAACAAACAAACAAACAAACAAACAAACTCTTCAGCTTTATATATTAGTATAGATTGGTTGTATTAACAATATTAGGATATACTTTTTCAACCAACTCCTCCACATTTAAACGAAGACGTATCGATATAAAGATTGATTTTAACTTTTCCGGATAATAGTGCTTTGTAGCACTATTATCTACTTGAAGTAAATCATTAGAAAATTGGAATATCACTGAACAGCGACATATATTCTAAGTTCATATTTTGTTTCATGTGGCCAGAGCTAAGATCTTTTAAGAGGTGTATCGGGCTATTTGTGTGCGTAAATCCCGCATTGTTCTTTGTAAAGCAGAAGACATAATCAAAACGCTTTTACAATTCATACGAACAGGGCGCACCCGCTCGCAGGGCGCTGCCGCACCCTGCTCGCTTATTTTTTATGTTTTCTTTTATGTTCCAACCTAACCTAACCCATCCTGTTTAAAAAGCTACAGCTAAATCCAACTCTTAACAATAACATGACAATACTCCTGCATTTTTAGGATTTAGGTATTCAAAGTGACACTTTTCATCATAATGGTCTCTCAGGAACGGGTTGTAATGTATTGTAATCAATAAGTACCAAACTCATACGGCTTAAGTAGGTTGTGTACTTAGATTATCAGGGTTGATGAATTGAAGTTTAATTTATTAATCACATTTCAGTTTAATGAGCTGTCATTAAACTTATAATGTATACTAAAAACAACTGTAAGCATTATGTGACTACCTTTTATAATTTAGGCTTGCACTATCCCGCATCATCAAGGAGGAGTTGAAGGTAAAAAAAAATATCCCGTGTCTTTGCTTAGTATTCTTATTAGTATTCTTATTACTTATACGTAAGCACTTGCGAGTCAACTTCTATAGCTTGGGCTTGCAGTACCCTGCATCATCAGGGCTGAGGAGTTTAAGATCGAAATTTTCATCATGTGTCTTTGCTGAGTAATTATAATACATACTCGAAAGCATTAAATGGCCAACTCCTATGGCTTAGGCTTGCAGTACCCTGCATCATCAGGCTTGAGGAGTTGAAGATCGAAATTTTCATCTTGTGTCTTTGCTTAGTAATTATATTACATACCCGAAAGCACTAAATAGCTAACTTCAATGGCTTAGGCTTGAAGCAGCCCTGCATCTGATGATCCTGATGGGTTGAGGAGTTAAAGGTCAAAATTTTCATCATGTGTCTTTGCTTAGTAATTATATTACATACCTGAAAGGACTAAATAGCTAACTTCTATGGCTTAGGCTTGAAGTACTCCTGCATCATCAGGGTTGAGGAGTTAAAGGTCAAAATTTTCATCATGTGTCTTTGCTTAGTAATTATATTAAATACCTGATAGCTACAAATGCCCATCTCGTATAGTTTAGGCTAGCAGCATCCTGCATCATCAGGGGTGAGGAGTTGAAGGTCGAAATTTTCATTTTGTGTCTTTGCTTAATAATCATATTACATACCCGAAAGCACCAAATGGCCATCTCCTATGGCTTAGGCTTGAAGTAACCCTGCATCATCAGGGTTGAGGAGTTGAAGGTCAACATTTTTACCGTATATCTTTGCTTGGTATTTTTATTACATAACCGTAAGTACCAAATAGCCAACTCTTACGGTTTAGTCTTGAAATACCCTTACATCATCAGGGTTGAGGAGTTGAAGATCAAATTTTTGTCCCATGAATTTGTTTAACAATCTTATTATATATCCATAAAAACAAATTGACTTACTTCTACGGTTCAGGCTAGCATTACTCCTGCATCATCAGGATTGAAGAGTTGAAGGTCAATTTTTTTAGGAAATATCTGCTTAGTAATCTCATTCTACATTCAACCCAATTGGACTCCTACAGCTTAGGTTTGGCCGAGTATCGCTAATTTCGTTAATTTGCTTCAAAGAAATGGATCCTATGATCAGAACCGTATCAAACTTATCAGAGTACCCTTGAATTACATTCTTTCAAATAAAAGAAAAATCATCAAAATCGGTTGGCGGGAAATTGAGTTATTCATCTATTTATCGCGCACATCGTTAATGCAAATATCAGACTTATGCGCTTTTTTTATGGATGCCACTGTCAAAAGTGAACTAAGAATTAATGGGACCCCATGACACGCACTACCTTTCAAATGAAAAAAAAAACATCCAAATCCGTTCACCCAGTGCGGAGAAATCGAGTAACAAATATAAAATAAAAAAAAAAAAATAAAAAAAATACAGACGAATTGATAACCTTCTCCTTTTTGAAAGTCGGTTTAAAACTATGATTTAACATAAAAATCAAAGCGAAATACTAAATTTTATTGAGGTGGCCTCAAAATTGACTGACTTTCATACAAACTTACATCTCCTATTTGGGTTAAATTGGGGGGGGGGGGATAGAAAATTCATTCATATTTGACGTCTACGTCATAATCGTCCCCTAGTAAAAATCATATTCGTATCTTTAGCAGTTTAGGCTCTACGATGTTTATTCAATAGATCAGTGAGAGAGCATCCTTTCGTTTTTATATTAAGTATATATAGATATATAGAGATATAGATGTGTACAATATCAAACAACATAGGTACACACATAACCAATAAAAATACATAACAAAGGAATACATTTTGCAGACCATAACATGTTTAGTTTCTACCAATTCAACTATGCAGTTACTTATCTTATTAACACTTATCGAACACAGAATCAATACTGCGTAGTTTTAAATTGACATAACTTTTTTATTCGTAAACCGATTTACATAAAATAAACACTAAATGTTAAGTGAAGTTTCCCCCAACACATCTGTGAAAATTATATTCAAATTGGATAAGCCGTTTCTGAGATTAGCGTTTTCAAACACACAGACAAACAGACAAACAGACAAACAGACAAACAGACAAACAGACAAACAGACAAACAGAAAAGATTTCTAAAAACCATTATTTTGGGTTCTATATCGTATTAAAGACCTCTAGAAATGGTTTTCACCTAAATTTATTCCATGTACAGACAGCGACCTCTTACAGATTTATTATAGTATAGAAGAAGATAGAAGAAGAAGATAGATATCAGCAAAAATACATAAATGAGATAATTCTAACTCACTGTTATATGTAGCATCAACTCTTTCTACGATGAACTCATCTTTGATTTATTTAAAATAGAATTTTGTTGTATATCAAGTTGATTATAAATATCCATAGGCGGCAGTGTCTACTTATCATCAATGCAAACACATTTGCTGCTTCGACTAATAAAAAACAGATATAAACTATTACGATAATTTACTAAAGTATATTTTAAACATATTTTCATAATATTTAAACATAAAAATAGTGGATTAAAGTTTGTTACATCTTAATGTAAACCTAGTAATTCTAAAATTACAGATTTTGATAAGTAAAATAAAAAACGGTAAACATTAATAATATATTTAATATCACAACAATTTAATGCACAGAAATCACACTTAATAAATTTAAATATTTACTAAATATCACTTCAATTAATTATATTTAAGTCTTTTTAAATTTGAATCTGAGAGATTTCGATCTGAGTTGTGCAGTTTGAAGAATTATGGTGACAACATAACTTCATAATTCTATATTCAGTATTACACAATCCAAAAAACAATCCTGATCCAGAAAATCAGTTTTTTCTATCTTGTGCAAGCTTTACATCAAATATTGGCCTATCCGGGCTTCGAATTTGCAACCTTTAATGTTTATTGTTACAATACAAGTCTTAATCTTAGAATAGTATTAAATCTTATAAATAATGTAATAAAATGCATATTAAAATTCTAGTTCTCTTTTGTCTGTCCGTAAGGCTTTTAACGGCTTATGTTAACAGTAAAAACCATATCCCCGGGGATCACATGACGTATCATATCAATATTTTAAACATGAATATTAGGAGTGTTCTTAGTACGAGCTTATCACGTTTTCTCAAAACAATATTTTTTCGTTTTGCCCACTGTTACACAATACAATGCAAGGTACACTGCTGGACATAGGCCTTTCCTAAATAACGCCACTCCAACCGGTCCTGCGCCCTCTTAATCCAACGGTTTCCCGCAGTCTTCTTTAGGTCATCGGTCCGCCTGGTGGGGGATGACCTGTGCTCCTTTTGCCTTAACGTGGTCGCCACTCGAGGACCTTCCTTCCCCATCGGTTATCGGTCCTACGAGCGATGTGGCCGGCCCATTGCTACTTCGGCTTACTAATTTTGAGAGCTATGTCGGTAAGCTTTGCAAGTCTACGGATTTCATCATAGCGAATCATATCTCGTAGCGAACAATTCTACCACCTCGCAAATATTGCATTCGTTTTATTACTTTTATTCTGTTTACTCGAGTTCATTATACTTTAAAAATAATCAAACGGAAACGAAAAAATCTCGTACCAAGGGCATTATTTCCAAAATGTAATGTAATTATTTTCTAGTTTCTCGTAAGTTCCACTTGCGGCCGTCTTCTGGCAATGGGCGTATCTTCCCTAAGGTCGCATGCAGGATCGAAGCCTCTTTTTCTATAGTACCAGAGAAGCACCAAAAGGCAGATAAGGCAGATGATGATAAAGAATACCAGCATGAAGATGAAGTAGAGCTGGAAATAGATATTAAGATTAGAAAAAGGGTGAGTTATTATTAGATAGACACAACTGTATCAATTATCTTATTCTATTTTTTATTTATTTTATCCGAAGCGTTATGGCTGCGTTTATTCGTACGGACAAATATGTATATACTATACGGGTATTTATACAAATGGTACCTTATTTATATAAATAATAATAATAATAATAATAATAGTATAATAATAGTGGTAATACCTTGGTAATAATAATATTGAACCCGAACAGTTAGGCCCCTTTTTGCAAGGATTGAGGATTGCAGCAAGGATTGCCTGATATTCCACCCCGTAAGGGTGTTAGATAGGGGTTGAAAATTTATATGAAAGTCCGCCAATTGTGAAGTAAACTAAATGTTATGAAACTAAATATTCAGCTTCTTTGGTAGAAATAACAACATACGTATTTCACCATTATGAAAAGCATTTCTTCCGTTTCCACGGAAGAAATGCTTTCACGGATCAGGAAATACCTCAGGTATTCTCGGAGCGTTATGATAAGGGGTTCTTTGAGAAAGGTGCGATATGAGCTCTTCATCAAAGCTGGCGACGTATTGGCGACTCCTCTGATGTTGCGAATGTCCACAGGCGACGGTGACTACTTTCCATCAGGTAGCCCTTCTGCCTTATCGTTAGGTTAAAGTATAAAAACGTCTTTGGCAGCAGCAATGAATTTGTGATTGACTTCAGTTTTTTTTGCGTGTATACATAGTATCCTTGACACAACAGAAAAACATTTTTAAAGCGTCAATTTGTATTTCTTTGAAAATTTTACTCTAAATATTACAAGACAAACTTTATAAACACAAAAATGTTGTTAATAGAATATTCGCTAAAATCATAACCAATTCAATTAGCGTTGAAATAAACATAAACAATCCTTCAGGATGACGTCACGAATGGGATCAAGGTAGCGCATGCGTAGTGCGAGCAAATAAAAATTATGTTAAACTTAAAACATTTAGTCTTAAAGTGCGCTAAAATAAACAAGGTTTGTGGTTCAAAGATTCCTAATAAAATTCCTAAATTCCTAAATTCCTATAAAAGACTAGCAGAATCGACGCGACTTCGTTCGCGCAGACTATAATGTAACCTACCCAACCATTATACATTCGAGCACCACTCCTGGACAGGTCCCTACCCCAATCGTCATGGGGATTTAGTCAAAAAAAAATTTGAGCAAAATTTTTGACACTGAATTATATTATTCAAGTTTTGGCAAAGACGCCTTATATATTCTAGTAATAAATTTCCTATGTTGCTAGGGATAATGTAGCATTCTAACGGTGAAAGAATTTTTAAAATCGGTTCAGTAGATTTTAAATTAATTCATGACAAACATACAAGAATACAAAGTTTTCCTCTTTATAATATTAAGTATAGATAAATTGTGACATACATGAAGAACATACGATTACAACCCTATGAAGTCCGCTGTCATATTGAGTTATACAAAGTCTAGCGTATTACTTCAAATTAACGTTCAAGTATTTCGAATATATTGATATGTCTTTTAATTTGTTTAACGCCTGTTCCTTTTTTGTGAAGGTGGGTTTTATTAAATATGATTCACCGAAAGCAATCGTTGTTTTACCGTAATTTATAATACAAATATATAAGTAATGAAAAAATACGAATGCTCCATTTTATAAATGTCTTCATAGTCTTGTTTAAAATAAAATTTGTGATTCTAAATAAGGCCTCATAAAATAACAAAGCCTATGCGAATGTAAAGAATAATAAAAAGGCTTGTTTACTGAAATAAAATATGTTAAAAAACACGTATTCTTGAAAATGAATGTACATAGTATGTAATGCGGTAATTGTGTGTTCGGATCTAATATATGCACGTCACGAGTTTTCGAAGATATCTAAAGCATTGCGAGTTGCTACGTTTTTTATATGTATGAGTTAAAGTTCTAAAAAGTTTAGAAATGTGTAACACTGCGTTTGGTCAGTTTGGTCGACGATGACACAATATGAATATGGTTTGATTATATTTAAACAAGAAACGTTGGAAGTGAACTTACAATAATAATGTTACCTACTATTAAGAATCAGTCCCTTTAGTCGGAGTGTGTAACATTTCCTACAAACAATAATTATTTGTGTATTGCTCTTCATTGTAAGATAAATATGGCCGATAACTAAAACGTAAACGTATGGGAATATATGTAAAAATAAACTATGTTTATTAAGTAAACGTAATAACGTAACTGACGTAACATAACTCATACTAAGGGCACAGATCGATAGTTTTTACGTTTTCTATGAAACTTACACCAAAATAAGCAAACAGGGTCGCGTAGGGAGACATGGTGTCTATGTGAGTCGCGATGGGATACTGCCTGCGGAGAGGGCACTGTGCCAAGATCACAGATTCCCCCTAAATATTCTATTGATTTAAGGTAGCCCCATGTATTACAGATGTTTACGATAGTTTTATTATGATTATTTTATCTGATTGAAGTAGCAAACGGGCATGCAGTCCACCTGATGGTAAGTGGTCACTGCCGTCCATGGACACCTATAAGCAACTTCAAATAGAACATGGGTTCTATCTGAAGTCAATCACAGACGCGTTGCTACTTCTGAGACTAGGATGGTCGCCTCATATAAAAGTGTGCCGGCAACCACACCCTTCCATCAAAACGCAAGAAATGCTTCACACTAAAAATAAGTGTGGCGGTGGTACTTCCCCGGGCGAACTACACTGGTTCTACCACCTATACAGCCTTTTGACTGGTAATAGTCCTAGGGAGTAGCAACGCATCTGTGATTGACTTCAGATGGAACCCATGTTCTGTATGAAGTTGATTATAGATGTCCATGGGCGGCAGTGACCACTTACCATCAGGTGGACTGCATGCTCGTTTGCTACTTCAATCTTATAAAAAAATCTCTTTAATCGTTATAGATAGACACTTGAATTTTTACAGACTTACAAAAAATAATTAAGTAACAAATACTAAAAAAAGCTTTTAAAAAATAAGTGATAAAGGGCTTTTCCTGTGTGGATCAACTCCCACTTGGCTAATTATTTTCCAACTGCTGGGTAACTCCTCAAATCCTGGAGATTACTCCACCTAAAGCCGGCGATGTATTGGTGATTCCTTTGGTGTTGCAAATGTCCATAGGCGATAACTACTTTCCATCAGGTAGCCCATCTGCCAAATGCAGGCGTTCTTCAAAAAACCAATAAGCCACCACTAATATACCGCCATAACTTTAATCAACAGTATTTTCAGTCATAAATACTCAGAAGAATATACTTTGAGATTCCTTCTTAAAGTTTTATCACATAGAGAAGAATCTCTATGTAATAACACTCTCACTTAGAGTAACGTAGATGAAAACCCGCGTGGCGGAGCGGTTACCATACCAGTCTGACGCGCAATGGGTTCCGGGTTCGATTTCCGGCGGGACAGGTATCTGAATGATGAGTTTAGATTCATGTACTGGGTGTGGGTGTTTGTATATTCGTCTTGTGTGTGTCCATGGTACCCACGACACAGGAGAAAATCATAGTATGGGGCTATGAGTGTAGAAAGCGTGTGTGTGCGTGGAGTAGATAAAAGAAAAAAAGGCTGTTTAAAGTCTCGTCTGTATTGGAGTTGCACTATTTGTTATTTAAAAAAACGTAATCCATATAAATTCTTAAACCATGCCTGAACGACTGGAATAGCTAAACGACATTAAAGACAACGACCCGCGTGGCTTAGCGGTTACCATACCAGTCACGCGCAATGGGTTCCGAGGTCGATTCGCGGCTGTCCGGCCGGGAATCGACCTGGAATCATCTGAATGATGAGTTTAGATTTATGTGCTGGGTCTGGGTGTTTGTGTGTTCGTCTTGTGTGTCCATGGTACCCACGACACAGGAGAAAATCCTAGTGTGGGGCTATGAGTGTAGAAAGCGGGTGTGTGTGGGTGTGTGGAGTAGATAAAAGATAAAAAGGCTGTTTAAAGTCTCATCTGTATTGGAGTTACACTATTTGTTATTTAAAAAAACGTAATCCACATAAATTCTTAAACCATGCCTGAACGACTGGAATAGCTAAACGACATTAAAGTGAATATAAAGCAATGGATATTGAATTTTAACCCTAAACCGCCGGCTGAACCGCGACATCACGTCGTCGAGCGATCTACCCCCTTTGAGTGAAATGCGCGATCGAAGTGTTATTAAAAATTCTTATTAAAATTCATATCTCACGACGTTCCAATATGTGCAGACGAGCGGTCATGACGCTCAAAAACAAGCGTCTTTGAAAGGTTATTTAAAGTGTTTTTATATGATTATATGTGCAAGCAATTTAAGTAGACCTACGTAAACTTGTATCTGGACTTTTGTAACTGTAACTAGTATTTTAATCTACGCCCCTCTTAACGTAAAATCTGTTATAACTCTGTCATAATTATATTATGCACTTGTTATAATTAGTCACCCGTAGCAACGGACGAAATTCGACCGTAATTAAAATTAATAAAACTAAACTTCATACTGTCCAAAGTAGCACAAATATTTCTCTAATTTAAATAAATTGTAATAATTTTCAAGACATTTTGAACGCACACATTAAAGGTAAAAAGAGCAAATATTGGCATTGCGCAATCCTACTCTACATCAACTATAACCGTGCATAATTTTATGCTCCTCCGCAAGTATCTTAAAAACGAATCACAAGTTTTTGCTTTACGTTTTAATATATAGATATAGAAGAAGAAAACTAACATGAAACTATCTGACGGTAACTGAGTACTTCTTCCCGAGAATATCTGTAATTATTTCCATATATGGATGTTACCTCAGATATGGAGGTTAGTCAGAGACGCGTTGCTATCGCTGAGAGCTTAATTGACGCCTCGAATAATTACCTCTATAAGTATCCGTAATAAGTATGTCTCCCTTACTACTCCAAACCAGAACGCTGCTACCATTTAACACAGCAATAGGCAGAAATAAGAGTGGCGGTTGCGCCTCCACAAAGAGTTCCTTTAATATATAACAATAATATAACAACAAACTTAATTAATCAAATGAAAATATATATGTGATCTGAAATAATCCAGTTGAAGTTGTTCCATTAATTGTTAAATGATAATTATGTAAAAATATATTTTAGGCAGTACATTATCTCTGCATTGTTAAGGAAGAAGAACCTATGAAATATAAGTATAAGAAGAACCTATATTTCATAGGTTCTTCTTCATATACAATACAAAAATATTGCCAATCACTTCAAGGGTAAAACGTCGAAAAAATATGGCGTAAATAAAATACTTTGAATAGAATATTTCGATTGTGCACAAACTTTTGTATTCACATTTGTATTTCGTTGAAACATTATTATCGCTGTTACGTATATGCAAGCGTTAAATCGCCCGTCTGCGCTACTGTAAATGAATATAGCTCTTTCTCTCTCAAAAGCATATTTCCTTACCACTTTTAACATGATATCCGAGCATGAGCATGATTCATATTTTAAAGGGTAAGTGGGAAGGATACTTTAACGTGGCCTTACAATATGAAGAGTTATATCGAGGTACATTCGTGGAAAAAGAAAGCAGAAAGAGCATCTAGTTTTAAAAAGAAAATCGTAATTATTGTGAACATTATTTGAAAAATAAAACTTCTAATACATTACTTAAGTTTCATTTAAGATTAAGCGTGTGTAGTTTTTATCACCTACTAGCTGAGCCCCGTAGCTTCGCCCGCGTTAAAAAAATAGAAGTATCGATTGTCCCGTGGGAATAAGATATTTTCCCACAGTAAAAAGTAGTCTATATGTTAATCCAGAGTGTCAGCTAACTCCCTATCAAATTTAATGAAAATCGCTCCCTCCTTTTAGACGTGCTGAAGTAACAAACCTAAACACTCACAAACTTTCGTCTTTATAAAATTAGTATGAAGTATGATATACTTTTTGAGTATTATTGATGATATTTTTAGTTGTGTTTTGACTTAAGAAGTTAGGTTGCAGTCGTTTAAATGGTTTATCGTTTTCTTCTATAACAGAATTAATTATTATTATGTGTTTCTTTGACGTAACCTACATTTTCCTATCATTGGAGAAATATCTCTCACTGGGACAGAATAAAAGTTCAATATGAAGTCAACTACAGACAATTGCCACTCCCCAATTTACGATGGCATGCAATACATGCCGCTATCTTGTCCGGGGTCGCTTGGCTGGATGTTTCGAGCTCTTACTCCTGCCGTCCACAACTCCACGAGCCCCCTTTTCGACGACCCGCGTGGCGCAGCGGTTACCATACCGGTCTGACGCGCAATGGGTCCCGGGTTGGATTCCCGTCCAGACAGGTATCTGAATGATTAGTTTAGATTTTTGTTCTGGGTCTGGGTGTTTGTGTATTCGTCTTGTGTGTGTCCATGGTACCCAAGACACAGGAGAAAATCCTACTGTGGGGCTATGAGTGTAGAAAGCGCGTGTGTGTGTGTACCTTACGACAGGCAAGGGATACCGTAGCCCTATTCTAGTCCCGGAACTACAAGGACATGTTTAATTTTTACGTAGCTCGTTGGCGTTTTTATGCTGTGTTACAAAATAATCCAAATAGTAATATAATCTTAATAAATTAATCATACTATTTCCCTGTAATTGTGAATATACCTGCAGCATATGTGGCTGATAGTTATCAAGATATAGTAATACCTTTTGACTTCAGTCTTAATAATTTCATGTACACCCAATGGCCGTTGAAGTTATTACTATTAGAAGTATTGACTTGTACGTCTCATCGGCTTTAGAATTTGAACGAAACTTATAAATTTATTATATTACGAAAACTTATAAATTTATTCTGTTCAATAATTTTATACTTCAATCACATAAACCTCAATTCAAATAATATAATAGAAGTTAAAATAATTTGATTCGTCCACAAATCAAATGTCAGATACAATGAAATATGAAATTATGTGAATAGTTTGTCTAAATTCGTTTAGTTATTGCATTTGGTAATGTTTAAATTATTCGCTTTGTAATGGTATAAGTTTTGCCTGTCATTTATCGATAGTTATTTAAAATTACGGTATTCTAATTTCCTCTAGTAAGTGAGACAGTTATATAAAAGCCATTTATTTAGAATAAATTATTTATTTAGAAAGAAAGAAACACGCTTTCTACACACTAGGATTTTCTCCTGTGTCGTGGGTATCATGGACACACACAAGATGAATACACAAACACCCAGACCAAGAATATGAATCTAAACTCATCATTCAGATACTTGTCTAACCGGGAATCGAACCCGAAACCCATTGCGCGTCAGTCCGGTATGGTAAACGCCCGTGATTTTTTCGCCACTTTTTATACATAACGACACGGAGCTTTTCGTACGCGGGTCCGACTCACACTTAGCCGTTTTTTCTATATATTTATATCAATATCCAGATCCGAAATCACATATTCATAATATCTCCAAATCTTTAAAAAAATCTCTGGTCTTCAAGCCATCCTCTCTGGACATATGTTGTCTGAACAATGTTTTTACTCGGTTGCGTCAGACGGAGGGTAATGTTTCTCGAGCGTATGTAGATATATATTCTGAGCAGAGCAGTGATAGCCTAACGGTTGAAACTAGCCCTGTCGATCGGGAGGTCCGAGGTTCACACCCAGGTACGCACCACTGATATTTCATTATGACGACCCGCGTGGTGGAGCGGTTACCATATCGGTCTGACGCGCAATGGGTCAAGGGTTCGATTCTCGGTCAGACAGGTATGTGAATGATGAGTTTATATTCATGTTCTGCATCTGGATGTTTGTGTATTCGTCTTGTGTGTGTCCATAGTACCCACAACACAGGAGAAAATCCTAGTGTGGGGCTATGAGTGAAAAAAGCGTGTTTTTTATGATGTGCGTATTCGAAATTAATTATCTCTGCTTTTTGGCGGAGGAAAACAGGAGTTTAAATAAAGTAAAGTGCATAGTTTTTTTTGTATAAAGAAAAGCTAAATAAATAATTAAATTATAAGTGTATAAGTTATAAAAAATGCTATGCAATTATAGCTTTACATATAATTATTGCATAAGTTATATATTGCATAAGTTGATAAAAAATGCTATGCAATTATAGCTTTACCGCGGCAGTCCTCGAGTGCCGCACGTTTTTTTTTTCATTCTACACGTACCCTGTACTTGAATGTGTATACTTTATTACATTTTACCCGTGGCTTCGCTTTTGATGAAACCCTTAAATAAATATTTAAGACATTACATTCTATTAGAACTGAATCAATGTGTTTCGGTATTTAAATATACATAGTTCATACAAAATATATTTTATTATATATATTTTTTGCTTATAAGTGTCATATGTTTTTCTAATAACTCTAAAGGTGGCATTCACGTTACAACGGTCACACGGACTGTCGCAACGACAGTGAAGTTGAATAGTTCAACGGATCTGCGACAAGACTTTGGTGGTACAGTCCGCCTTAGGACCAAGCCATTCACGACCGAACTTGTCGCATACGACCGTAGTGCGAGCGACAGTCCGTGCGAACGTGAATGCCCACCTTAGAGTATGTGCATGAAGTTTAATGACAAACCCTTGAGTAGTGTTGTGAAAGACTGTTAACAAAGTTACGTTAATTTTTATAATGTTAGTAGAGATTAATTTTTATTTTTGTCGCCAACATATTGCGCAACCCTAAACGAAAAGGGTGAATAAATGAAATAGTTGTTATTTTCCTTATTGTAAGTATAACAATGTTTCGAAAATGTAATCTCTAGGGCATTCCGGATCTCAACAGACCCTTTCATTACACCCTCATAAATTTCGGGATTCCCGTGAGGTCTCGTTGAGAAATTTGGCTCACTCAAAAACACTTTGGAGAAAAAGAAAGGTCGTTAAAGCAATATTGGGCGATTTGCTACAAATAACAAAACGTTTGAAATACCACGAGTCAGTCAGACATAACGTGTTTATTTTTATATATATATATACTTTAAGGCAACGATAAGGCAGACGGACTACCTGATGGAAAGTAGTCACCGTCGCCTATGGCCATTCGCAACACCAGAGGAGTCGCCAATGCATCGCCGGCGTTGAAGGAGAGCTCTTTTCGCACCTTTCTCGAAGAACCCCATGTCATAGCGCTCCGAGATTGTCTCAGGAGGAAGCTTATTCAACAACTTGCACGTCCGTGGCAAAAACGAGCGTGCAAACTGAACCCTGGAAGACCGCCACGAGTACAGTTGATGTGGATGTAATTTCATCCTTCGGCGAGTGCTGCGGTGAAGAAAAGATGATGAAGGCACCAGGTTAAAAAGTTCCTCGGAAGACTCACAATTGTAAAGCCGATAGAAGACGCAAAGGGAGTCTATGTCCGTGTGAGTATATTCGCCGTGTGGCTCCGGCGCCCTAGAATAGACCACCCCATTCCTACCCGTGGGTGTCGTAGAAGGCGACTAAGGGTTATCACCACCAGTTAGATGGGCAGCAGCGTCTAATTTGGCACTTAACACCTTACTGCGACGGTCCCACTGGTCGCTGGGTTTGGCACCGCCTGGCGTAATTCCCAAAGGTGTCCCGCTTGGTGGTAAGATCCCTTCGCTGGATCTGCCTGGCTAGCTACCACCCTCAGGTCGGAATCTAGCGTTAATAACGGCTGGTAGTGTTTCGGTAGTGCACCTGAGAGCCAGTTTATCCCCCTTCCCCCCCTTCCCATCCCCTTGTGATGCCTCCGACGGCGTATCTCTCGGACCGGTGGGTCCTTTGGGCACCGTCGCTCGCGTAGGCGTGGTGTATTGGCGCGGGGGCCAGGGAGACCCGGTGAAACGGTTTTCCGCTGGCCGCCCGCTGGTTAGTTGGGGACCCGAACCCGGGCAACACTCTTAACCTCTGGCCCGGGAGGCTGTCCCGCCAACCGGCGAAAAATCCCGTTGCACGATTACCTTGCCGGAGTAAGAGACCGGGGTGGAGCCAGGTAGTCGTGCACGGGGGGGACCGGGGGCCCTTCCGTCCCCCGCGCCAGCATCCCACCTCCCCTCTGCGAGCGCTGTGTACTTGAACCTGCGCCTTACCTCGGAGGGCGTCGACGGAGCACCGCAAACCCTTTCCAGTTCCCTATCTTTTCGCGATTAACACAATGGGCAAAGACAAAAAAAGAGGTAAAGTTATTACAGCGGCGACCCTCTCCACTCTCATTGTGGACATGTGTAATATCAAAGGGGTCCATTCCAATCTGAATGCCGTCCACCACCATCTTGAGACGGCAAAGCCGGCTTTACTCTTTTTGACGGAGACGCAGATATCAACTCCAGATGATACATCGTATCTGGAGTACCCCGGCTATAAACTAGAGCACGGATTTAGACGTCGAGACGGGGTGTGTGTGTATATTCGAGAAGATATCTGCTGTCGCCGTCTTAGCTGCCTTGAAGACAAGGACCTATCGTTGTTATGGGTGCGCGGAGACATCGGAGGGCAGACCCGTGTTTATGCGTGCCTATATAGGTCCTATAGCGGAGATGTGGAAACAACTCGATTATTTGAGCACATCCAGTGGGCGACCGACAGAATGCTGAAGCAGTGTCCTTCGGCGGAGTTAGTGATTCTGGGTGACTTCAATGCCCATCATACCGATTGGCTGGGCTCCCGGATCACTGACTTTGCTGGAAGAACTGCATATGACTTCTCCTTGGCCTATGGACTCTCTCAGGTCGTGCCCGGTTTCACCAGGGTACCTGATGTAGAGACCCATACTGCTTCTTTGCTGGATCTTCTGCTGACCTCCCACCCTGAAGACTATCAAGTCAATGGTCAAGGCTCCACTTGGTTCGTCTGACCATTGCTTGGTAAGTTCTACTGTGCCCTTGTCTCAACCCGTGAGGACACGTCCCAGCGGGAGGAGACAAGTTTGGCACTACAAGTCAGCAGACTGGGACGGATTCCGGGAATTCGTACCCTTGGAGGCAGCTATGTTTCGTCTCGGGTGATCCTAGCTCGTGTGCTGAATCTGTCGCCGACGTGATACGGCAAGGTATGGAATGCTTCATTCCAAACTCTGTTGTGTCCGTCGGCGGGCGGAACCAGCCCTGGTTTGATGCATCTTGCGCTAAGGCGTTAAGCCATAAGCAAGATGCCTATCAAGCCTGGGCTTCAGCGAACGCGTGCAAGGATCCGAAGTGCCCCGAGCTCCGAACCGCATTTAACGCTGCCTCCCGTACAGCAAAGAAGCAAATGGCTAAGGCGAAGTCAAATCACATCGGCAGAATTGGTGAGCGACTAATGGGTTATCCCTCAGGGAGTCGAGCCTTCTGGTCGCTTGCCAAGGCTGTCCAGGGTAATTTCTGTCGTTCCTCACTTCCGCCACTGCGGAAACCAGACGATTCTCTGGCCCATACCGCAAAAGGGAAAGCCGATCTCCTTGGTACCCTTTTCGCCTCAAACTCGACACTTGACGATCGGGGGACCACACCGCCTACCATCCCGCGATGTGACAGCACAATGCCTAATATACGGTTCACACAGAAAGCTGTCAGGCGTGCTCTATTGTCCCTCGATATCAAGAAGTCGAGCGGGCCAGATGAAATCCCCGCAGTGGTGTTGAGGACGTGCGCTCCCGAGTTGGCTCCCATCTTAACGCGCTTATTCTCGCTTTCCTACACGGCGGGGCAAGTACCGTCTTCGTGGAAAGTGGCCCTCGTTCATCCGATCCCTAAAAAGGGTGATAGAAGTGACCCGGCCAATTACAGGCCCATTGCAATAACCTCCCTACTCTCTAAGGTGATGGAGCGAATAATCAACTCCCAGCTCCTAAGGTACCTTGAGGAGAACCAACTGATCAGCGATCACCAATATGGTTTTCGCCAGGGCCGTTCAGCTGGTGATCTTCTGGTGTACCTTACGCACCGATGGGCGCAAGCCATAGAGAGCAATGGGGAGGCTTTGGCGGTTAGCCTGGACATTGCAAAGGCCTTCGACCGGGTTTGGCACAGGGCTCTTCTCACGAAGCTTCCATCTTACGGTCTTCCCGAGAGGTTGTGCACGTGGATCGCCAGTTTTCTGTCTGAGCGGCATATTAAAGTTGTGGTGAATGGGTGCTGCTCAGACATGAAGACCATCAATGCTGGTGTTCCTCAAGGCTCCGTTCTTTCCCCTACGCTGTTCGTTCATATCAATGATATGTTGCAGCAAGTCGGTAACATGCATTGCTATGCAGATGACAGCACGGGAGATGCCTTGTACACGGGCCGTGCAAACACCTCTCGGACACTCGTGCAGGAAAGCAGAATTCGACTTGTGTCTGAAATCGAGAACTCTCTGGAGCGGGTCTCAGAATGGGGTCGACATAACCTAGTTGAGTTCAACCCCACGAAGACACAAGTCTGCGCGTTTACCGCTAAAAAAGCCCCATTTGTCATGGCGCCAAAGTTCCAAGGGACCTCTCTCACCATTGACAAAAGCGTAGGGATCCTGGGCGTTGACATCTCGTGTGATGTGCAGTTTCGGAGTCATTTGGATGTTAAAGCCAAGTTGGCATCCAAAAATTGGGCGTTCTGAGCAGGGCCGGGCGGTACTTCACTGCGGGGCAACTCCTTCTGCTTTATAAGGCTCAAGTGAGACCCCAAATGGAGTACTGCTCGCATCTCTAGGCAGGGGCGCTCAAATACCAACTTAACCCACTTGACTCCGTGCAGAAACGTGCGATCCGAATCGTCAACGACCCAACGATCACCGAGCGGTTAGAACCCTTAAGCCTGCGGAGGGACATAAGCTCCCTCTGCGTGTTCTACCGGCTTTACAATGGCGAGTGTTCCGAGAAACTTTTTGACCTGGTGCCTTCGTCACCTTTTCTTCACCGCACCACTCGCCGAAGGATGAAGTTCCATCCACACCAACTGGACTCGTGGCGGTCCTCCACGGTTCGGTTTGCACGCTCGTTTTTGCCACGGACGTGCAAGTTGTGGAATGAGCTTCCTCCTGAGGTATTCCCGGAGCGCTATGACATGGGGTTCTTCAAGAAAGGTGCGAAAAGAGCTCTCCTACAAAGCCAGCGATGCATTGGCGACTCCTCTGGTGTTGCGAATGTCCATAGGCGACGGTGACTACTTTCCATCAGGTAGCCCGTCTGCCTTATCGTTAGGTTAAATTATAAAAAAAAAAAAAAATGTCCCTTCGCAGGCTTAAAGGTTCTAACTGATCGGTCATCCTTGGGTTGTTGACCATTCGGATCGCGCGTTTTGCAAGGAGTCCGGTGCGTTAAGTTAGTATTGAGGCGTCCCGGCCCAGAGGTGCGAGCAATACTCCACGTGGAGAGACCACTTGATTTGTTACTTTAATAATATAAAAAAAGAACCAAACACACATTTGCACACTAACCTTCAGTATTCGTTTTAATACGACTAAAATAAATACGTCATTAAAATATTACCCCATACAGCTTAAAAAATAAGATTAAAAATAACATCGACATTAAAATACTACCACATATTATAAAATAAGACCTCCCTTCGGAGTAAAAGGGTCACTTTATATAAATAGCGGGTAATGTAGATAAAACAAAATAGTAACGTGCCCTACTCCTACGCTTTTTCACGGTCAGTGAACACAGTTTCAAAGTTTGAAAGTAAAAATAATATTATTTACTCAATTTTAATGTAGGATGCTTATGACTCTGTGGTAATAGCGAATTAAGATATTCGCTAGGTAATATTTTATTCTCTAGGTGGTAGGACCAGTGCTATTCGACCGGGAAGTACCACCGCCACACCTATTTCTAAAGTGAAGCATTTCTTGCGTTTCGATAGTAGGGTGTGGTTGCACACTTTAACATAATACGAACATCACAGTCCTCGGAAGTAGCCACGTATATGTGATTGACTTCAGACGTGATTGACTTCAGACAGAACCCATGTCCTGTATGTAGTTGATTACAGATGTCCATGGGCGGCAGTGACCACTTACCATGCACCACCACTGCATGCTCGTTTGCTACTTCAGTCAGATAAAAAAGGCGACCATCTTAGTCCTCGGGAGTAGCAACGCATCTGCGACAGGCTTCGGATAGAACCTCTTTTCTATATGAAGTTGCTAACAGAAGTCTGCGGGCGGCAGTGGCCACTTACCATCAGGTGGACTCCATGCTCGTTCTACGTTTTTATTACATTAAAGTAGCAAACTTTATTGTAATAAAAACATAGAACTAGTGAACGAGTATACAGGTAGGAGACCTGTACATTCGTTCATAGTAAGTTGTCCCTACCGTACATGGACATCTGTAAGCAATTTTATATAGACAAGGGTTTTATTCGAAGTCGATCACTGGTACGTTGCTACAGAGAACTAGGGTTGTTTCATATGAAATTGTGCCGGCGGCTAAATATTGGGAAGGACGTTCCCATAATTTCGTTTGACCGACTTGTTTATGTTCAACATAACGAGTTCATGTTCAAAGTATGACAAGACCAAACGCATAGAGGAATTATGTACTCGTATCTTTGGCGTTTAAAGATCCTATTCGGAACTGATTTTTAATGTTTATGGTAATTATGTAACGAATATTCGCTTTGACATTCACGAATATTCGCATGTTCTTAGATATTCGCTAAAATGTCAATAATAAATTTCAGTGCTATGCAAAAAAAAAGATCGTCAAACTATCGGAATTTAAGTCGAACTGCAGTTTATCGACCGAAACAATATCACTAAATCTACTTTCTCCAGCCCCCTACAACAAAAACTGAAGAAAAAGAATATTTGTATTCGCATTTCCTAATGGCGATACGGGATATTCGGTTTTTTTATTATTTATTATTTTATTATTATTTTTGTATAGAACGATATGTTAGTCTTTTAATGTTTGTATTGTATTTAAGCGTTGGCTTACAGAAAACCTTAAAATAGACTTGCTCTGTCGGCTCTATCGTGCACACTTAACGATTACAACCTGTACATTTATAAGCGTACACACATTCAAAAATACCCTTAAAGCCTATAAAGTTGTTCTATATGAAGATTTCCGCACAACGTTAGAAGTATATATAGGTACTGTTATTGTTTCGTAATTACATACTTGGGTAAATCTCTCCCGAGGGACACACCGGATACGGAAACGTTGCCAGTCATAATGGAAACCTTTCAAGGTTATACAGGAATTTATAATAATAATGTTATTTAGTTAACTGACTAATTTTGTAGTATTGTAAGTAATTAAATCATTTCAATAAGTCGAAGAACAAATAAAAAGTAAATTAATTTATAGTAAAACTATGGATTTCCCTCGGCTTCGCCCGCTTACGCTTTATTTGAATTTATACGCGACTTATTAGAGGAAGGAGGAGAAATTTAGAATTAAGAACTTTTTCAACTTTTTTAACCTCATCAAAGCCTTTTTTGAAGTGAAACTTCTTTAGGCGCATGAGGGTAAAATTTTTACAGATGAAACGTCACGCCGGTATGCAACGGAAGTGTCGGAAAAGAGAGAGAGAGTGATCGAGACCGATTGAGAGAGAGTAAGACCGGGCGAACGTAGCATGAGCAACTAGCCGTGGAGTGAGAGTAGGGAGTAATCAAGCGAGTGAGAAAGATTGAGAGAAAAAGTGAGACAGAGTGAACGTCGTATCACGCCTTTTTCCCTTCCTCTTAATCTTGGAAATTTAAAGTTTTAGATTTGTATAAATATAAACAAGATTTATAAATTAGTTCGCCAAAGAAGTTTCACTTCTGACATGTGTACTTTGTACGCACGCATGTTTTTTTTTGTTATTGAGTAGAAAACCTTCAAAAGCTACTCGACGTCGTGGGAGCAACGCCGGGTTATGTGGGATTTTTTACCTCACTGAAACCTCCCCGGTGGCCATCTCAGCGCTGCGTGAAGCCGGAACACAACCGGAATCCTCCGAGCGCGATGCCCCCCTTGGGCTCTTCTCAGTGGACATTGGGGATACCATAGCGCTATTCTGAACCCGGACTACAGAGATATCAATATCAAAGCCTAGTTTTGGTTTAGTCAAGGTCTCTCCCTACAATACGAAAATCCTATCTCAGTTAGGGAAAGAAACTTGTGCCGAACGTCTTCCTGATATTGCACCACGGATATTTTTTCAAAGTAAGTGGGGTTATGGCCTACTACTAATCGATAGACTTAACACACCTGCGATTTCTTCACTCATAAATAGGCCGATTTCTTGACGATGTTTTCCTTCGCGTTCGTGCACCGGATGATGAAGGGGGATGGTACACGTCCCCCAAGAGATGAGCCCGTGAGGGGCGCTGCGCTAGTGGCCACCGGTTCGTTCCATTGGAGTTTCCGAGCACTACAAGCGCTAAGGAAGGCCACCGAGGAGGTTTTAGTGGGTAAAAATCCCACATAACCCGGAGTTTCTCCCAAGGCTTCGGTGTACCTATTGAAGGTTTCCTCTCCGTAACAAAAAAGGTAGTAAAATATAGTAATTAACAATACTCATCTCACTTTTAAGATAATCAGTTCGTTGCTAGATTTGTACCTCCGATTAAGAAGCCAAGTGTCAAATCATTAGACTGTCTGCTTGCAACAGTTCTCAGCCGCAGGACAAAAATGATAACCGTGAATTTAACCCTCTAAGAGAAACAGTCCCAGCGTCTCTGCACTGTTTTTGACAGTCTGACAGACCGACGAAACTTTTAAATGTAATTTCAATTAACAACGACGGCAGACCAAAATTCATAAACTAATTAAGTCGAGCGATGCGGGCCCTATGTCACCTATGTCTTGGGAAAGTTTAAGCTAGAACTTCGTGCCACCAATTGGAATTGTTATGTAAGAGAACTTTATTTATTAGGAAGTATGATGACGTTAATCTTCCTTCATTATAATATTATTCTACATACTATTATATTATAAAATGGCGACGTTCACGGCTTTTACCGCCATTTAAATATAACTATTCAGTCTCTTCACTAACTAGTATAAAACAAAGTCGCTTCTCGCTGTCTGTAACTACTACTGCTTGCATGCAAGACGGAGTAATGCAAGAAGAAGATTTTTATGTATAATATCACTATATTGAAAAACACTGATAATTTTAGATTTTAGACTGTTAGGTTGAACGAAGTGTGCCGGGTCAACTAGTTTAAGATATACCCAAGACATTAGTAATGTAACGAATTATTTGAACATTTGCAAATGCGAATGCGAATATCGCTTAACTACATTCGCAAAAGTGAATTTCTATTATTTTAGTTTTTGTTGTAGAATCTAGGAATCTAGCTGGAGAATCTAGATTTGACGACCATTTTAGATAGACGAATTGCGTTTCTATTTTTTGTAAAACACTGCAATAAAATCGACGGCCCCTAGAACAAAATTGTATATGAAAAATTACCAATTTACAGTATGAACCTTAGAAGTTTTGTGGACATACAAACATTGGTTACTTACGCCAAGAAAGACGATCTATGGAAAATCATTGTAATAGCTATTTAGAAACTTCTTAAGTAAGTTCCTAAATAGCAACACATCTGTGATGTACTTCAGATAGAACCCATGTTTTATGTCAAGTTGCTTTTAGATGTCCATGGGCGGCAGTGACCACTTACCACCACTTGCATGCTTGTTTGCTACATCAATCAGTTAAAAAAAATGACAAAAACTCTTCTAAAAGGGCCTATGTCTAGAGGCAGCAGCATATTTCTGTGTATCACTTACACCGACATATGCTAAACGCGGTATCTATTAGCGAATACCCCATTAGAGAGGCATGTCCAGCAGTGGACTTCAAGGTGATAAACTGCATTCATTTGCTACTTCAATATTTATGATAATACTAGCTCTTACCCGCACGGTTAAAGAGCTTTAACATTAGCATTTGTTAGCGTGATTCAGAACTTGCAAATGAATTTTACTAACGCCATTTATCAACAACGTCTGGAACTACTAAATATGTATCAACTAAGAAAACATCGATATTCTCATGGGAATGAGAGAGCGCGGTAAAAAGTAGCTTACGTCTCTCTCCGCCCTCCCAACTATCTCCCAGCATATAAACCATACCATATAATATCTATATACTAATATGCATCACTATAGTATATTTAATAAATGTGAAAGTGTAGCGTATCTTGCCAAACAGGGCTCTCTTTTACTGAACTGTAAGGCAAGACACTGGAGCTAACTTTCATTACCATGTAAAAAAAACATGATTGTAATTATATTTAAAAAAAAATGGATGGACAAACCCGCTGAGTTTCTTGCCGGATCTTCTCAGTTGAGGTCGTATTCTGAACCGGCGGTAGTGTAAGAAAAAAATGTAACTGACAATTTGTCATTTCATTTCTATGTGGCGACGTGAAAGAGGAACAAACAAATACACTTTCACATTTATAATATTGGTATGGATTTTATGATTAATTTTTAAAATACAATGGCCATAAAATCTATTTTTATTAGCTTTTTAACAGCTTCATCTGTATGTTTGTTTGTAACCGACTTCTTTGGGCGCGATTTTGACCCACTTTAAACGGCCAGATTTCGTTCAAACTTTGTAGATTTATTGAGGACAGATGACAATACACTAATTTGATAAAATTATTCCATTTTTTAATTTGACTAAAAAGTAGAAAATAATAGTTTAAAAAAACTAAAAAACACGCTTTTTATAGAAAACCGAACTAAAAATATAAAATAAATTTAAATGAATTTAAATTAAGAAAATAGTGTTAAAAATTTCAATGAATATAAATTAATAGGTAATAGTGTGAATAAAAAAAAATATATTAAAAAAAAGCGTGGGGTGCATGGTGTCAATGGTTCGCATCAACCCATTATTGGCCCACTGCTGGGCGCGGATCTTCTCCCAGAATGAGAGAGTTTAGGCCATAGTCCACCGCGCTGGCCAAGTGCGAATTGGTGGACTCAATGGTGGAATTGGTGGTGTCAATGGTTATAGATATTTTATTGACAGATATGAGTAGAGTGATTATCACTTCGATAATATCTTAAAAAGCACCCCAAATTTTTAACACTATTTTCTTAATTTAAATTCATTTAAATTTATTTTCTATTTTTTAGTTCGGTTTTCTATAAAAAGCGTGTTTTTTAGTTTTTTTTAACTATTATTTTTTAAAAGTTGTCCATGCTCAGTGTAGTACAGTAATGTATTACGTATCAAAGGAATGCACTTTAACTCTCATGACTGAAAAGACTAAAAGACTGTCAAAACATTCCAAAAAAAACTTAGTGACCTAAAAGCCTTTATGTAGCGTAGCGCGAAAAGCATCCGGTTTACAAAGGCTTCAGGTGAAAACAGTGATTAGCTCACTATCGGAAAATGGTCGGGAAAACTGCGGCTTATAGATATTCATACCATAAAGTATGAATACCATGCTTTCCATATAATAATATTGTCGTCAACCCATTATTGCCCCACTGCTGGGCACGGATCTTCTCTCATAATGTCGTCGTCGTCGTCGTCAACCCATTATTGTCCCACTGCTGGGCACGAGTCTTCTCTCAGAATGAGAGAGTTTAGGCCATAGCCCACCGCGCTGGCCAAGTGCGAATTGGTGGACTTCACACACCTTCGAGAACTTTTTTTTTTATAAAGAACTCTCGGGTGTGTAGGTTTCCTCACGACGTTTTCCTTCACAGAAAAGCAGTGATAATTAATGTATAATACGCACATAAATCAGTGGTGCGTGCCTGGGTTTGAACCTCGGACCTCCCGATTGAGAGGGCAAGTTTCAACCATTAGGCTATCACTGCCAATAATAATATCATATCAAAGATAATATCATTATAACACTCTCATAATGAGAGAGTTATAATGATATTATCTTATTAATATTATGAATGGTAATAGTGGTAGAACTAGTGTAGTTCGACCGGATACGTACCACCGCCACACCTATTTCTAGCGTGAAGCATTTTTGCGTTTCGGTGGAAGAGGGTTGTTGCCACACACTTTTATATGAGGCAACCATCTTAGTCCTCGGGAGTAGCAACGCGATGGACTTCAGCTAGAACCCATGTTCTATATGAAGTTGATTACAGATGTCCATGGGCGGCAGTGACCACTTATCATCAGGTGGACTGCATGCTCGTTACTACTTCAGTGAAATAAAAAAAAATAACATATGAAACCCTCCTGATAAAACCGCATATTGTATTTGAAATTGTAAAAATCATTGCTTCTGTTTTTTGGGTACAATAAAGTATATTAATAATAATAATCCTCCTTATCCTCCTCCATACATACGAAAAACATTAAAAAAAACACGCATCCTACACTCATAGCCCCACACTAGGATTTTCTCATGTATCGTGGGTACCGTGGACACACAAGACGAATACACAAACACCCAGATCCAGAACATGAATATAAACTCATCATTCAGATATTTGTCTGGCCGGGAATCGAACTCGGGACCCATTGCGCATCAGACCGGTATGGTAACCGCTCCGCCACGCCACGTCGTCAAACCCTCGTCTGACGCAGTCGGGTAATTAGAGAGAAATTACCTGAATTTTATGATGATTGTTTTGACGAGCCCGACAGTCTAACAGTCAGTCAGCTTATTTTTATCTACTAACTTAGTCCTTGGAAGTAATTGACTTCAGACAGGAAACTTGTTCTGCATGAAGTTGCAGTATCCACTTACCATCAGATGGACTCCGTGCTCGTTTGCTCCTTCAATAATATGAAAACTGTACTTATATATTTTTTTCCGGTTGCGTCGTTGTCACAAATTATTTGTAAACTGCGAGTCGTGTTGTCGCTGAATCCTTATTGGCTGCTGTACCCTACGTTTATATTTGCCGCCATTGTTATACGGATAGGAGTCGCAATTCCCTATTCAAATTAGCTTTTTAAAATTCATTTCACCGTCACAAATTGTCACCAGATGATTTCGAACAGGACCAATTCGATCTGCCCAGCGGGACACAGCTCAGTTCGCGCGAGATTTCCATCCAGAGAGGTCGCCCCGTACTCCGCTTGAGCCAAGTTCTACGAGATCTTATTACGAATTTGAATTTATTTTTCTAAACGTTCAAAAATAGAACACGGTTTATTAACACGTCTTTTTTCGTTGCCAGTTTCGTTGAAGGTTAATTTTGTGTTATTAAAAAGTTTGCGGACAATATTGTTGAATTTCGAATCTGTGTTGAACTTGCGTTGTAAGTCCTTTTTGCGTGTTGTGTTACGTGTTACGGCATTTTTGGCCTAAGTTTTTTTATATCTCCGGTCGAAAGGAGGCAATTAAAAGTGACGCCTGAAAACAGGATGTAATGTAAGTATTTTTTTCTAATTTGCGACATGTACTTTGTAATGTGATATCAGGAAAGTGGCGGTTTCAGCTGTATTATCGATTTAATTTTTTTGACGGATAAATAAAAAAAAAAATAAACTTGTCGTACATTTCGCTTAGTAATTAATAAAATGTAAGGGTTTATATTTCGTGTCATGTTTAAATAAGCATCTTTATCAATTATTATTTTTGCACAAATTAAATATTTGATATTTGTGGGTTCTTTTTGAATATTTTTTTATACAAACTATATTGTCCCACAGCTGGACAATGACACGTCCGAATGCCTTTACCTCTTTCTATTTACTGCCAAGACCTGCCAATTTTTCAAGTATTTGATTAAACCGTCATATCAGTCATTTTATATCAGGCGCAAGTGCGATCATGCATGGAGTACTGTTGTCATCTTTGGGACGGTTCTGCCAAGTGTCAGCTGGATCTCTTGGACTCGGTGGAGAGGCGAGCCAGACGACTTATTAGTGACGACGCGCTATTTGACACCAAATTACTTAGCACAAAACATCGACGCCACGTCGCTCGCCTGGCAGTATTCTATGGACGCACACTCTCCAAAATGTATTCGACATTTTGGAGAGTGTGCGTCCGAACTACACAATTTAATTCCTGCAGCTCCCTTCTACCATCGAACATCTAGACGAACCGCGGGTTACCACCAATATCTAGTTGATGTTCCATTTGGGCGCACAAAACGCTTCAGTAATTCCTTCTTGCTGCGAACTGCCAAGGAGTGGAATTCTCTTCCGCGTTCGTTGTTCCCCGATACTTATAATCTAGAAATTTTCAAGACGAGGGTGAATAGGCTTTATCTAGGCAAGCGTGTAACATCCTAGGCTGCATCTTACTTAACATCAGGTAAGATCGCGGCCAAACGTTAGCCTATCTATATATATAAAAGAAAGTCGTGTTAGTTACACCACTTATAACTCAAGAACGGCTGAACCGATTTAGCTGAAAATTGGCAGGGAGGTAGTTTAGAGCCAGGAGAAGGACATAGGATACTTTTTATCCCGTTCGACAGCATTCCCGTGTGACTTGACATGAAACGTCAGTCACTATAAAACGTGGTATAAAAACAAAAAAGAATCAGACTTGGAATAACAAAACGCAAATCACAGCTATGTAATGAAGTATGGATGACAATTAGATATTTGTAAGAAATAATAAAACTATAATAAAACTGTAGAAAAGTTTTTTGTTGTCCGGCTTTAACGCAAAAACTACTGGACGGATTTTGATGAAACTTTTTTTGTTATATAGCTAATAGTCCTCGGCAACATATAGGCTATAATTTATTATGGAAATTTATGTCTGTCTGTCTGTTGAAAGATAAAATATGAAAATAATATAACCTAGACACTTGAAATTCGGTACAGGAGTTCTTTTTATGATGTATGTGAGCAATTTAAAATAATTTTTGCAATATTCGCCCGTTAAAGGGATCAGAATTGAGAAAAGTTTGTATGAAAATACGCCAATTTTTATGTTAACTTAATGATACTTAGTATTTATCTATCTGGTTTGATATAATAAAAAAGCTGTATCCCTAGACTAAGAACATCATCCCCTAAGGGGATACAATAGGGGTTAACATTTTTTTCTTAAGGCTGCCAAATTTAATGCAAGTTTAATTAAATAAGGTATTTGGTTTTGTAATTTAATAAAATAAGCGTCTAAGGAAAACCCTAAGAGGGAAAAATAGGAGTAGTAAAATAAAAAGCATACCGTTAATTGTAAATACAAACTCAATGAAACTTAGTATATAGCTATGCGGTTTGATATCTGACAGTTATCTGGAGGGGTACGAGTGGTTTCTTTTGGAAGGGGAACTCTTAAAATTTTGTTCTCTTCAAAGGTCAGTTATCAGATGCCATGGAATAGTGAGGAAGTCGCGTTTGCCACACAGGCCTACTTATCCAACGGTGGGTCCCAACCCAACGCGCCTTTCGAAACCATTTTAATATCGCACCCTTGGCCCATGTTCCAGACCAAAAGTCAATTGTTGGTATGGTCAACAATTTTTGTAAAACGGGAACTGTCGTGGAAGATCCAGGCAGGCATACGGCCCGTCAGAGCAATCATGCGTAGGTCCTTGGTTTGTCGGGTTCTGTGTGGCAAATTCTTTACGAAGACCGTAATTTCCGTCCCTATGAGTTTTTTTTGCGATATTCTTAGTTAAGGTTATCAGGCCATGGTGTTTCATGAAAACAAGCCGACGGGGTGCTTCATCTCTCTCAGAAGCGATATGGAGTGCCCGCCTCGATCACCAGATTTGAACCCCTGCAACTTCTTTTTGTAGGGTTATCTGAATTCCCGGGTCTTTAAAAACCGTTCAAGGACTCTTGATGACCTGAAAGTCAACATTCGCGAGAAAGTGTCCAAAATACCGTCTAACATATTAAAGCGGGTAATGCAAAACACGCGAAATCGGTTCGTTCAGTGTATTGACAGTGGTGACGTTTGTTTGAAAGTCCGCTTACTTTAAAGAAATCTTATCAATTAGATGCAATGCAACACCTTATTGCTTTTAGAAAATCCCTCAGATAAATAATAATCCGAAAGTCTAATAATTCTAACCCCTCATAGTACATAGTATTATGCTATATTGTTAGTAGTAATATAATACTTTTCTGTTTATGAAAAATCAAACCCAAGCATAATAAATGGCAGAAAGTTCGCATGGAAATCCAGCAATTTTTAAGTTAGGCACAAAAACTTAAGTGGTTGTATTATGTGTTGTCACAAATAGCCCAATCTCATTCTATGAATAAATGACGTCGTACAAACTTTATTAATGGAAGTTGGTCAAATCTATTATAAATCCTGTAAGACAAAACATTTCTTAAAGATTGACATATTTATCCTATGTTTAGCCGCTGCACAAACTTAATGAACCATTTCACCACCATTTCACATGGGGAAATAACGATTAAGAATAACGATTAAGGAGTAAATTAAATAAAACTTCCAATTCCGCCAATGTTAAAGTAAACAATATGGAAATTGGTATTTGTCGCTTTGTAGTAAAAGTGATGATATACGTATTCATCTTTTTTTGAAAACCAACTAATTAAGGAAAATAATTTTATAAATAAGACCCTATATTCGATTCGACCCTATATCGATAGACTAGACAAGGAAGACTTTTTTGAAACTTTACCTTAAACGGGTTGAAATCAGGGTATGAGCGTGGGGCTTCAAGGGTTAAAAATGCAGATTGAATTTGCGGGCCAGGAGAGGGAGATAGCAACTAATCGCCCGATGCGCAGCCGGAGAGTACGCCTCCCAAGGAAGGTTGCCGCTCCTTCTCTGAGTTCGGACACGTTTTTGGCAACTCACACGAACAAAGCCTAGGCGTTGATTACAGAGTCTCTTACCACAGCGTTTTTTGATAAGTATACTTCCAGAACGCACACATTTCATAAAAAGTACAGGAACTCTAGCGATATCTCAAAGAAAATCTCCTTAAAAGGAGTCCAACGCCAGCCAGACTATGGTAGAATGCAAAATCGTGTCCTAAGCCGCGTCAGCTTTCAAAGAAAAGTTCCTATTTTTATCCACGGTTACCCTGCCTAGGTTAACTGTCTGTGACAGAAGGAAAATCATGCCAGATATGTTCACAATAAATTCAAGAAAATGGTTAAAATTTTGTAGAGATATTTCACATTTTTGGAGTTGGCATAAAATTTAGGCTTCCTATTACAAATAAAAAATAATATTATTGTTCGGAAACTTAGACTTCGTACATTTAAATTTATTGATTAAAACATTCTGCACTGGTGGACATAGGCCTCCCCTGAACTATGTCGGACAGTAGATTTTAAGTCTACGGGATGGATAAATATTGTTATGGTCCACGCGGATGAAGTCGCGGGTACTGATTGTGTTAGGTATAAGTTTGGATACAATAAATAAATAATATAGGGGAGAAACACGCATAACTTTAGATTTTCGGTTTTTAGGCGGAACGAAGTTCGCCGGGTCAACTAGTAATAAGATAAAAAAAAAAAAAAAAAACATTATTAGGTATGATTTATTTATTTTTTTATTTCAATAAAAATATTCTCTATATTACTTTTTTATGTTTAAGTTATATATAAATAGAGATAGTACGTGACACAGTGGTCACCAAGCCTATTTAAGATTCACAGGGGCCCACGTTCGAATCACCGCTAGGGAGACATCTAAATAATGTTTTTAGACGTTCGTTCTACGTGTTCTTATGCTCGTCTTTTTATTTTATTAGATATCAGAAATTTCTTTGTACATGTGTTATATTTAAAACGCTTTTATCAGCTTGGATTGTATATACGTACATACAACCCGAGCTACATACAGGTATGTATACTATGTATGTATATAACGGAATCTTTCGAGCTCAATTTCCACCGATTTCCAGAATTCAGATTAATTTGAAACTTTTCACACGTATCTAGGACCGATAACAATGCAATGTTATGATTTTTTTTCACAGAAGCGTGTTTTTTACTTTTTACTAAAATTTATTTAACATAATTATATGAACACATTATTATTATAATCCTTTACTATATCGAGAGTCTTTAGAGATAAGGACAACTTAACTAATATGATCTGGCAAAAATTAAATGAGGTTGTTTTTAAAATGTATATTTTAAGCATAGTTATTTTTATTAATTACTCGCTGTACGCCATCACAAAAAATATTATTAATAATAAAATACACCAGAAATCTTCGCGAGCTCATGAATAACAACTTTGCTAAAGATCATCACATGATCAAATGAATAGTTTACGATTCTATAGACATACAGACAAACATTAATTTTATATATAAGACTAGCTTATTCCCGCCGCTCTGTCCGCTTCGATCACGTTTACCGTGGCAATGAGGATTCCATGTGTTAATATGTGTTATATCCTATCTCATATATTATATTGCCATAAATTATAAAAATAGGGCTACGGTATCCCCTGCCTGTCGTAAGAGGTGACTAAAAGGGGCTTTTGGGGTTGCGAGCGGTAAGAATGGGAGCTCGAACCGTCTAGCCAAGCGACCCCGGGTAGGACGACGGTATGTGTGGCCAAACGCCGTCATAAACACTGAGAGGCGTAGTGAGTATAAATGCTCAATAAGAAGAGCCCGAATGGGGCATCGCGCTCGAATGACTCTTGTTGTGTTCCACTGGAGATCCTGGGTTCCTCCACGCAACGCTGAAGATGACCGCCATGGGTAGCGAAGTAAAAATCCCACATATCACTGCGTCGCTCCCATAGCGTCGGGTACCTTGTAAAGGTTTTCCCCTCGAGAACAAAAATAACTTCTCTGGGCAGCAATGGTTTGAGGAATTGGAACGTCTCCTCGGATAGGTATCGCTCCCTTACTACACCCTTTAATCAGAACAAAAAAACACTTACTACTACTTTTATATGGCAGAAATAGTTGTGGTTGTGCCTCGGGGGCCGAAACACAAGATTCATCACCCTTGCACCCTTTATTGTTATAGGTACTAGTCGACCTGGCTTCGTTCCGCCTAAAAGTCAAAAATCTAAAATTATTCGTGTTCCTCCACTATATTATACATGTATTATATATACAAACCTTCCTCTTCAATCACTATATCTAGGTATTAAAAAAACTGCATTAAAATTAATAGTGTAGTTTTAAAGATCTAAGCATACATAGGGACAGACAGCGAGATGCGACTTTTTTATACTGTGTAGTTATAACAAGCAATATTGTTAAATAATAATAGAAAATAACTAGTGTTGATGTATTTTTGGTTTAAAGATAAAGAAAAGGAAAAAGAAAAGATAGATACACTTATACGAGACATTCTAGTTTAGACTGCGATATCTTTTAGGTTCCTTAAACCGAACCGAACTTAATTGTTTCGGTCTATGCCCATACATTGCAATTTATAGTTCGGCCATTTTCAATATTCTTTGCTAACGAAAACGACGAAAACTAATAAACGACTTTTTTTTTTGTTTTCGAGAGGGAAACCTTCCAAAGGTACCCGACGCCGTGGGAGCGACGCAGGGTTATGTGGGATTTTTACCGCACTAAAACCCCCCCGGTGGCCGTCCTCGGCGCTGAAAAGGAGGACTCCGGGATCTCAAAACGACTTCAACCGGAATCCTCCGAGCGCGCTGCCCCATCGGGCTCCTCCCAGATGGGCGGCTGGGCCCACCGCTCCGTCTAGTCTTTACGACGGTATGCGACCACACCTACCGCCGTCCTTCCCGGGATTGCCTGACCGAACGGTTCGAGCTCCCACTCTAGCCGTCTGCAACCCCGGAAACCCCTTTTAGTCGCCTCTTACGACAGGCAGGGGATACCGTAGCCCTATTCTGACCCCGAGGCTACAGGGACAGGACGACTATATGCTGGGTGCTTCAGTTTCATAGAAATTTGATAATAACAAATGGTAAAGCGTAAAAACGGCAATTATTTTGAAATCATCATTTGAGGGTAGAGCAATTTTATGAATGAGGGTAATATAGAATCAGACAGACATCAATTGTGTAGATAATCTCCAGACAGGTTTGGGTTATTTGCTTATTTGATCGAATCTGATGTAATGTGTACTGCCATAATACAGCTATAATATGATTTCGGCAGTAAATTTTAGTGCGATATTACGTTTGATTTCTCTAAGTTATGTTACGAATAGGGGTATATGGGTTGGAATATGGGTTGTATGGGTAATAATAAAATGAAACGTCTTAACTTACCGTGAGGTGGACTGCTCTTTTGCTACTTCAATCAGATATCAAGGTGGAAGAACCAGTGTAGTTCGACCGGGTACCACCGCCACACCTATTTCTAGCGTGAAGCATTTCTTGCGTTTCGATGGAAGGGTGAGGTTGCCGGCACACTTTCACATGAGGCGACCATCATAGTCCTCGAGAGGGGCAACGTATCTGTGATTGACTTCAGATAGAACCCATGTTCTGTATGTAGTTGATTACAGATGTCCATGAGCGGCAGTTACTACTTACCATCAGGTGGACTGCATGCTCGTTTGCTACTTCAATCAGATAATAAAAAAAGATAAAAAGTTATAAAAATAACCACGTACCTAAATTCCTGTTCAAAGCTTAAACAATAAACCAACCCTCGAATCCACGAGTATCGAAGTAGTTTCGAAACCGATCGTTTTCATTACCGTTATCCCGCAACGAGATATAAACCGTTATCGACAGTTTACGGGATTACGGGATTTATGGTAGATTGCTGTAATCGATGGACGATACTTGTGGACGTGTGAGAATAACTGTCGCGACATCTTTATGTGTATTGACAATGAGTTTGACAGGTATTAAATAGGACTATATGACGGATATTGTGAGGATTTACCAGGTGATAGAACCCCAGGGCCATATTAAATTATGCTGGGACCCTGGGCACACAAGAATTCAGGACCCTTTCGGAATGTAAAGGAAGTATGATGTACTTTCTTTATATTCCAAAAGGGCCCCGACGACTTTCGTGCATCGAGAAAAATGTAATGCGCCCGACCATAAAACTTTGATATTAAATGCGAGAAAAATTGTCAGCCCCTCGTTTCTCTCTGAAGATGGGGCCCCGGGCACTGGCCCCAAGTGCCCTTATGGTAAAGATGGCATTGATAGAATCACCAGTGTAGTTCGACCGACGAAGCACCACTGCCACACCTATCGTGAAATTGTGAAGCATTTTTTACTGTTGGTGAAAGGGTGTGGCTACTGGCTTGCTTTCATATAACACCACTCTTATAGATCTTATTAATATCGCATCTGTGATTGAATTCTATGTAACCTCTTTTCCCTAGTCCCCATGAGAACAGATGCAACTTTAAATGACATTAGACAAAACCCATGTTCTATGTAAAAAAATGGTTACCGATATCCGTAGGCGGCAGCTACAACTTTCCTATAGATGCACTGCATGCTCTTTTGGTAAATTAATCTTTATAAAAACCATTCCCCTCAACTAAACATAATGAATCAGTCGCTGTCAGTCTTTATAGGCTAAAATATATCTTTATTCTAGGAGCTGTATTAAATATTTCTAATAAGTACAGTTACTGAGAACTTCGGTGACTATAGATTTTCAGTCTTTCCAATTTTAAAGTCTATCAAAACTTTGCTCGAGCTCAATGTTCCGAATCTGAATTCATCATGACTATTGGATGAAGACGAGTCATTAGGCACTTCAGGCCGGGCGACTTCTTGAAAATCTCAAACAACGGACGATAAACATCATTTCTTCAAGTCATCGCGTCTAACTTAGTGGCCTGAGAGTGCCATTATAAAACAATCAGCGGGGAAGGAATATAAAAAGTAGCTATCGGAGAAACCATCTCACTTATTGCAAAATCGATAAGCTGCGCCTAGGTTTTTGGTCCTTCGGCTGGATTTTGGTCATTTCCTGTCGGCATTTATGGAAATTAGCTTAACTATTAAAGTCTTCATTTTCGTACATTTGTGTATACTTTGGTGAGCCGTATAAACTATTATTGTTATAATGGAACTCAAAAACAATGTAAACAAACATACAAAGCACTAGATGGTCAGTTTCGTAGGTGTCCATTGATTTCTATAATTAATTGTAATTGAAACGATTTCTGTTCTGCCGTAAATCGATGATATAGGTGTCTATATCATTGATTCTAATGATTTAATCTATTCCTAAGGGGACTAAATTGGATGTCTCTCGTGCATTAACACTTAACATATCAAATCGACTTATTTTATAGTAGTAGTGAGACGGACCTAAAAAAGGTACCACGGCGAAAAAATGTTGGGTAGTGTGAAATTCTTACAGAACTAAAGCCTGGTTTCTTGCTATGTGCTACATAGTAGACTCTGTCCCGCACGTTTAAGTATTTCCAACAGTACGTGGCCACACATATTCTAAGCTCCATATACTTCCTGTGATCGCCGGCTGGTTTGAGCTCCCAATCTTGTCACTTTCACTTTGTCTCTAAGACTAAGAATCCTGAGACACTGACAGAGAATATCTAATTCGTAGCTCGTAATCCTAAATCGTAGTCGTAATGCGAGCAGTGATAGCCTAATGGTTGAAACTTGCCCTCTCAATCGGGAGGCCCGAGGTTCAAACCCAGACATGCACCACTGATTAATGTGCGTATTAGAAATTAATTATCACTGCTTTTTGGTGAAGGAAAACATCGTGAGGAAAACTTACACACCCGAGAGTTCTATACAAAAAAAAAATACGGAGGTGTGTGGAGTCCTCCAATCCGCACTTGGCCAGCGCGGTGGACTATGGCCTAAAAGTCTCTCATTCTGAGAGAAGACCCGTGCCCAGCAGTGGGACAATAATGGGTTCTACCCCCAATCCTAGAACACAGACTACATGAAATCCTGCAATCTATAGGCACATAGTAACAACATGTTTATTAGATAATAACATTATACATATTTCACCATCATGAATATTAATTTATGGATATTTGATAGACGTGAAAATAGGATAGTGATTCAACAGACATAAAATTATCAGACCGGAAATATTGTCATTTGCCAATACGCTAAAACTGTTTTAAGCGAATTCTAATTCAAACGCGAATAAAACGTAATACAAATGAGTTCATGCAGTCATCCCACTATTCTACAATACCCTATCCCTCCCTAGATCTCTCAACCTAGACAAAGCGTCTTTTAGAGGGAGAAGGAATTAACTAACAGATCGGTCAAGATTTGTTATACTGTTTATCTAATCACATTTTTCTATCCAAATTGATTAATCTAACTGTAATCCATTCATAATCTTTTTGAGTCCTACTTGGGTATAAGCGTCTTCTAATAAAGGCTTTTACCAACAGTCCGCCGGTGGTTTTGATGTCACATAGGAAGATGTTTCCTATCGTATACGATATTATTAAAATAACTGTCGATTTTAAACCATAGCATGAATGTATGAAATGAAATGAAATGTCTTTATTTTTGTATAGGCCTACGGGGGTACTTACAAATTGTCAGTTACATTTTTTTTCTTACACTACCATCGGATAGGAATACGACCTCAACTGAGAAGATCCGGCAAGAAACTCAGCGGGTTTGTCTTTTTTTCTTATTTATATTCAATTTTTTTAATATTAGTACAATCATGTTTTTTTTACATGGTAATGAAAGTTAGCTCCAGTATCTCGCTCCAGTATTGAAACGTAATGTTTTAAGACCCGCAATGCTTTAAGAGCAATATTAATTTGATATACTCATATTTTTTCAGTGTGAGTGAGAGTTTCAGTCGATAGCAGCTTAAAAAGCACCACGTTTTCACTATATTACTTCGAAACCTTCTTTTCAAGTAGATATAAATGTTATGTAACTGTGAAGCATAAAAACTTTGAAATAAACTCAATATAAGGATACCAGGTGAATAAAAAGTATGTTATGTTAATGAAAACATCCATAAAATTAAATTATGTTACAAAAGTTGATATGTAGATCAAAAATAGTAATTTTATTACATTCATTATACAAAAATAAAAAAAATTAGCAAGTTTTCTCTTGGTGGCAAATAAGAAGTATACTGGGATACGGCCTTAATGTATTTATTTTATTTTGTAGGTTTTAAAAGAAGCTTTTTGGTATTTTTCTCAAATATAAAATGGGAGGGTTCTGATATCCATATAATAGGTAAGAGGAAGATGGTCCGCAATATTAGATTTATATTAAAAAAACAAAAATGTGCCAAGTTGGTTTAACCAGAATATGTTTTAAAACAAAATGTTTCTGTCTTGATCGAAAAGTGATTTAGGCAAATGTATTTAAGGCTTTTATAAGCAATGCGTAAGTCCGAAAAAAGGCTCCAAGGGTGTCTTAAAGAAGATCGGCAACTAAAGAACTTTAAATGTCTTCCGACGATTTAACAATTATCGCTAACTTATCCTATTTCTGTGAAAAACACTTTTAAAAGACTAGCTTTTATCCTGGATTAGGTCTCTTAGGGGATAATGCTTTTTTAGTCCTCCTGTGTGAAGTTTCTTGGTTCACTGAACCACTGGCAAAGCGGGTTAATGCACCCAGGGGTCCAAGTTAAATTTACCGCCCACCCGTTCAAAGTCATAGTCGGTGAAATAAAACAATATATTAAGTGAACACCAAGAAAATACCTGTAAGGACCTAAAAGGTTGCCTAATATTAGGGCTACATTTTATCACGTATAATAAAAAAAAAATATAATTATAAATTATTTTGTTGAGAACTTGCAAATAATTTTCAGTTTCAATAAATAATGTTATAAACAAAGTAAGTAAAAAACCAGCATGCAGTCCTCCCGACGGTAAGTAATCCACTGTCGCCCTTTATCATCTGTAATCAGCCCCAAATGAGACAAGTCTTGCTTCAGGTTGACCAAAGATTCTTTGATGCCCGTTGAGGCTTAGGTCAAATGCTTCGGTTAAAGAAGTCTCCCATATCACACTCTTCAGACACAAGGCAATACTTGATGCTGCTGTTGTAGCGACAACGCCTACGGTGTCGAACAACTGTTGAAGGAATAATAAACTGGTTGACATGCAATTATCTAAGTTTAAATTTATCCAAGACGAATTATATTACATTTAGGACTAAAAATAAGCAACATATAAAACTTAATATTCACTACGAAGGGCAGACGATAAAGGAAGTGCAGAACAGTACATTTTTAGGTATAACCCTTGACTCCTGTCTTACCTGGGCTAATCATGTGGAAAAAGTTTGTAGGAAACTAAACAGATTTCGTTACGTCATTGCTAGACTCCGGCAAACCACATCTATAAAGATAGCACTTACTGCATATCACGGATATGTGGCCTCTAATATAAGATATGGCTTATTATTATGGGGCTCATCATCGCATGCCCACAGAGTTTTTCTGGCTCAAAAAAAAATGCATACGAGCAATTTCGGATATTCCCCCTTATGAGTCCTGTAAGCCACTGTTTCGAGAGCTTAAGATACTAATAAGTTTCGAGTGACATTAAAAAGGTTTTTATTGACATCAGCTTATTATGACATCAACGAATGCTTAGAATATTTTAAAACATATAAACTATCTATAAATGCAATCAAAATCTTTTTCCCGTTTGTGTGGAACCGCTTTGTGCTACGTTTTAGGTCAGAACCTAAATGTTTCAATTTTTTACCACTGGCCTTTACAAGCCATTGCACTTATTGACGAGTCCAAATACGGCAGATTGTGAAGCCTAGCTTAGTTTTTATCCAGTTTATATGCATAGAATAAAAGAAAAATCCCAAAAATATTTTTTTTACTATAATTTATTGATAGGTGGATTGATAAGTTTATTTATTTATTTATTTCATACCAACACAACTACCATTACAGTCAAGTTGAAGATGACTGCGAGAAATTGTTTATAGACGGCACAGGGCTGGTTAAAATGAGGAAAGTTAGGAGAGCTTAAATCCACTAAAACCTCGTCGGTGGCCTTCATCAGCGCTTGTAGGGGACCCCGGGATCTTGGGGGACGTGTACCATCCCCCTTCACCATCCGTAGCTTACGGCGAAATGCAGCCACACATACCACCGTCCTTCTCGGGGTTGCTTGTCGGACGGTTCGACTCCCACTCTAGCCGTCCGCAACCCCAGAGGTCCCCCTTTTAGTCGCCTCTTACTCTTACGACAGACTTATCCCTGATACGTAGCCGTATTCTACTCCCCAAGTACAGGGTGAAGGAGAGGTTATATCCAGCAGAGTAATTCCAAGGTTGATGTTTGGATGGATGGACGCGATGCTTGTTGCTTGCCCTATTAATTGTAAATCTGAGGTTCTAATCCTATGCAATGTTCACCTCTGACTTTCACAAAATGATGTGCGTATGTAAAACAATTATCAATGTTTTACGTCGGAAGAAAATATTGCGAGGAAACCTTCGTATTTTGAACTTCTCTTAAAGAAATCTTTATAAAAATGTGACTGAGGTCTGAAGTGTTTCGAAAGAAAACCTCAGTCGTGGGTCAATAATAGGTTGACGATGAATTCTAACTTTTAAAGTTTCTAAACCATAGTAAAATGTCAGAGGAACACGAGATAAAACTGGTGTTCGAACAGACCGAATTACAAACATCTTTCATTTATATCTGGATCGTGATTCAAATAAATTGGTAATGAATATAATTTTGAAATATGGTTATTACAGCTTGATCTACAGGCCTACAATTTGCAAAATTCGAAGGGAGAGAGAATTTTCCAATTAATATTATTGAGATCTGAATTTAAACCCTAAGGAGGAATTTTCTTTTTTTTTTTGTTTCACTGAAGTAGCAAACGAGCATGCAGTCCACCTGATGGTAAGGTATCTGAAGTCAATCACGGACTAAGATGGTCGCCTCTTATAAAAGTGTACCGGCAACCACACCCTTCCATCGAAACGCAAGAAATGCTTCACGCTAGAAATAGGTGTGGCGGTGGTACCTCCCCGGTCGAACTACACTGGTTCTACCACCTGTAAACCACCTGTTCCTATTTTTATTATCATCATTGTTAGTGATCTTTACATTATTGTACCACTGTTGGGCACGAGTCTATATAAGAATAGTTGCAGATCATAATTTATAATATTTGTGACTACGGTATATATCTACGAGAATAAACTAGCAGAACTCGCGACTTTGTTCGCGCAAACTATAAGATTAAGCTAACCTCTTTATTATTCACACATATATGTATTTGTTATTTGTAAGGGTGAAGCCCTTCATTCAATACTAGCTGACCCCGCAGCTTCGCCTGCGTTAACAAAATCGATGTATCGATTGTCCCAAGGGAATAATATATTTTCCCATACTAAAAAGTAGCCTATATGTTAATCCAGAGTGTAAGCTAACTCCCCATCAAATTTAATGAAAATCGCTCGAGCCGTTTAGACGTGAAGAAGTAACAAACATACACACTCACAAACTGTCGCCTTTACAATATTAGTATGATTACACAAGCATGTATACATAATATACTGATGAATATTATTAATATCAATCTTCGAACATAATTAGATGCTTGTATTTAGGATCACAAATTACGGATGATTATGAAGCTGCAAATCTAGATAATTATATTCATTTACAAGAACTCATTAGACTTTCTGACGCCAAGGTTACGGCTTAAGCTTGAGGATTTTAATCCAAAGCCTACTTTGTCTGTTCGCGTTGAACTTTGAGGGGATAAGGTCAAGGCACTGTAAGGACTTGATTAAAAAACACTTAAAAACGCTTTCTATACTTTTGGCATAGAGAGATCTCCCGCCATGCTAGGTGATCATATCTGGGGAGCGGCCGTGCTCCGACAGTCTTTGTTCGGAACTTGTACATAAGCAGGGTATTGAGAATACTTCGATAGCGTGATTCAGAATACTAGTAGCGCCATCTCTTGACGAGTTGCGGGACGTCGCCCCACACTGAAGCCTGTAAGCGACTTCGTACAGAACATGGGTCTATCTGAAGTCAATCACAGATGTGTTGCTACTCCCAAGGACTATGATGGTCGCCTCATATAAAAGTGTGCCGGCAACCATACCCTTCCATCGAAACGCAGAAATGCTTCACGCTAGAAATAGATGTAGCGGTGGTACTTCCCCGGTCGAACTACATTGGTTCTACCAACTGTAGTCACTTATTTTCAGATGGACTGAATGCTCATTTGTTACTTCTATTATATGTAAAAATAATAAAAGGATGTCATGTGTTGTATCGCTTAAGGGTTGATACCCTTAAAGTAGAACACAACAAACTTAGCACCGCTTCGGAACGTACGCTAATGTAAAAAAATATCACAAAGAGATCATCTATCAATATCACAAATCTGAAGGCTTCATCAATTGAAGCCACATATTGAATAAAGGTCAGCGTACAATCGGATGCCTTTTAGCTCAGAACCTCTGTCATTTTGTATTCCGTTCTGTTCGATACGGACAAAAGCTACGAGTATCGGATACGGGGTTATAAGGGTGGGCGTATATGAAACAGTTTTCGTGTTAAGCGATTTTAAAGGAATTTTAAATGGTAGTCTTATGGTTTGACTTTTTTTATCTGACTGAAGTAGCAAACGAACATGCAGTCCAACTAATGGTAAGTGGTCACTGCCGCTCATGTACATCTTTAATCAACTTCATACAGAACATGGGTTCTATCTGAAGTCAATCATAGATGCTTGCTACTCCCGAGGACTATGATGATCGCCTCATGTGAAAGTGTGCCAGGCCCAACACTTTCCCATTGCACGCAAGAAATCCTTCACGCTAGAAATAGGTGTGGCGGTGGTACTTCCCCGGTCGAATTACACTGGTTCTACCACCTTGAAACGGCTTCTTCAAGAACTCAAGGTTATTGAGTATGTTATTTATTTTCTATGACGTTGTGGATTGAATTTTGTATAATTTTGAATTTCAATAGCGGCACAGTTTAATCGCATGGCTGAGTGGTTACGGCTCCGAGCGACATTGATATGTATGTATGTGTATATATGTATGTATGCATGTATGCGTGTATGCTCCAAATTTTAGGTGTATTTGTGCTTAGCAGTTGTTCATAAAGAAGATTCCTTTTACAGTGCAAACTGCGCGTTTATACACTAGGCACATTCCACAGAAATTTCAAATAGTTTCGTTTTTATTAGCTTCACCTATATGTTTGTTTGTAACCGACTTCTTTGGGCGCGATTTTGACCCACTTTAAACGGCCAGATTTCGTTCAAACTTTGTAGATTTATTGAGTTCCGATGACAATACACTAATTTGATAAAATTATTCCATTTTTTAATTTGACTAAAAAGTAGAAAATAAATAATAGTATAAAAAAACTAAAAAACACGCTTTTTATAGAAAACCGAACTAAAAAATAGAAAATAAATTTAAATGAATTTAAATTAAGAAAATTGTGTTAAAAATTTCAATAAATATAAATTAATAATAGTGTGAATAAAAAAAATAATTTTATTTTGAAGAAAGCGTGGGGTGCATTGTGTCAATGGTTATAGATATTTTATCGACAGATATGAGTAGAGTGATTATCATTTCGATAATATCTTAAAAGGCACCCCACGCTTTTTTTTAAATAAAATAATTTTTTTTCATAAGCACTTTACGATTTCTGAATTTTAATTAAACACGTTACTCTTTGCAAATGATATATTTAACAGCATGTGTGTAAACGTGTAAGCTTTGATAAATCCCGTATGATTGCAAATGTTAATAAATCGGTCGGGTTTTAAATAATGAATGGTAAATTTTCAAGCTTTTACGCAATAATTATAGGCTTAAGCATTAATTTTACTAAAAGCATGTGTACATTTTCGCCTAATAACCACATATGTGTTTATCTTGCTAGTGACCTCATGCTAAGGGTGTTAACCGTGCAACATTCATGTATGACGTTAATATTATTTTATAAAAAACGGGATGAAATATTGTACTCAATATAGATAATATTCGGTTAGTGCCTTTCCTAGATATTCTTGTAAATTTTCCAAATAAAATGAGATTCGGAACTGAATTAGCTTTATTGAATCAATAACTTAATACCTAACAAACTCAGATAATTGTATCAAACTCATTTAGGAAATAAATCATTTTCATTTTCAAAAGATCCCCCATATTAACTGATCTCACTTAGAGTATTTCCTGTCACGCGGGTTTATGTCACAGTGCGTATTTGAAACGAGAATTGCAATTGCACTCAAGAATAAACTTATTACACTCTCTTTATGACCCACGCACGTCTGGCGTATTTGGCAGCAAAAGAACAATATATATGAAATCATAAGATTAGTGCAAGGCCTTTTTTCTTGTTTTCGAGGGGGAAACCTTATAAAGGTACCCGACGCCGTGGGAGCGACGCAGGATTATGTGGGATTTTTACCACACTAAAACCCCCCCGCTGAACGTCCTCGGCGCTACAAAGAAGACTCCGGGATCTCCAGAGGAACGCAACCGAAGTCTCTTACGACATGCAGGAGATACCGTAGCCTTATTTTAATCCCGGAACTACATTGACGTAGTGAGGATCGTAGGGAATCCGCGATTTTCCCGCGAACACAAAATTAATGTGACAGGAAAAAAGCCCTAACATCTTTCAAACAAGAAATATTGTACCGTAAAGTGTAAACTGAAACAGTCTTGTTGACATGAAAAGACTACTGGTTAAAGTATGTTTATTCAAACACGTGTTAAAATACCAAAAACGTCTGTATGTAAATTTGGCCTTAAATTTACTTTTGGCCCCCTGAGACCCTTTATGATGTTAGGCTTGCCCAAGAGGCTACCTTTTACTGATATGGATTGTTTGATATACATTTCCTTTGAAGTATTGATGCGTTATGATTAAACCGAGACTATAAAAATCCATACTAAATATTATAAATGTGAAAGTGTGTTTGTTTGTTCCTCTTTCGCGTCGCCACATAACTATTATATGATATGGTTTATATGCTGGGAGACAGTTAGGAGGGCAGAGAGTGACGTAGGCTACTTTTTACCGCGCTCTCTCATTCCCATGAGAATATCGATGTTTTATTAGTTAATACATATTTAGTTACACCAATTCGCACTTGGCCAGCGCGGTGGACTATGGCCTAAACTCTCTCATTCTGAGAGAAGACCCGTGCCCAGCAGTGGGACAATAATGGGTTGACGACGACATATTTAGTAGTTCCAAACCTTGTTAATAGATGGCGTTAGTATAATTCATTTGCTACTAATGTTAATTCCCTATGACCGTGACGTGTAAGAGCTAGTGGAAATATAATAATGATGTTTTTACGGATAACATATCACACATATTATGTAATGTATTTGTTAAGAAAAAATCACGACTAACATTTACTTCATGCATACTTATGAATAACACATCGTATCTCAAATACTAAGTGATTCTCCCAATTGCCTTGAAAAGCACGAATAATCTAACTGAAAAGCAAAACATTACGTCAATGGGCTAACAGATTTTTCTGCGCCATTTACCGTCAAGGCCGAATTTTTAGATGTTCAATGTTTATCAAAAGTCTACCCACATCTCAGCGAGACAGACAGTGAGCTGAACGCTTCTGTCATTCATATTCATGAATCGTGTTACCTGTACTTTTAGAATGCCAACTTGGTACTAAAATATAAACATTGTTAAATTGTTAAAAAGCCTGACTGCTTATTGTTGCCTTCAGTTTCAGTTGATTTTTAAAGAGTCGGATTATTTTTTATAACAGTTTATTTAAATGACGACTTCGTGGCGGAGAGGTTACCATACCATCTGACACGCAGTATTTTAATTTCCGGCCAAACATGTATTTGATGAGTTTAGATTCTTCTTCTGGGTTTGGGCATTTGTATTTTTTTATTTGACTGAAGTAGCAAACGAGCATGCAGTCCACCTGATGGTAAGTGGTCACTGCCGCCCATGGACAACTGTAATCAACTTCATACAAATCATGGGTTCCATCTGAAGTCAATAACAGATGCGTTGCTACTCCCTAGGACTATGATGGTCGCCTCATGTGAAAGTGTGCCGGCAACCACACCCTTCTATCGAAACGCAAGAAATGTTTCACGCTAGAAATAGGTGTGGCGGTGGTACTTCCCCGGTCGAACCTTAAAATCTACCTTAAGGAAAAAATCCTAGTGCGGGACTATTTAAAAAATATGTCCATGGCACTCAGTACTCAGGACAAAATACTACTGTGGGGCTGTTTAAAATAAATATCGCTTTTTTGGGTTTTGCGACAAAATAGTGACAAACCCGTAATAAAGTGGTTCGATCGGGGGTCGACCACTCACTTTATTACCAATTTTATTCTACAAATTTGAAAAAATATGTGCGGCGGTGGTAAATCGAATCCTTGAGGTGGTTCATATAGTATTAAAATATCTTGGTGGTAATTATTAATATACATTAGTAACTTAAATATACTTATGGACAATAAAAAAGAACATCTTTATTTTAGATTGCTTGTTGGTGCCTTAGTTCATTGAACCATTAATATGCAAATTAATTTACATGCATAAGTAATTTCATGCTCGTGGTTATGCATTTTTTGTTTTAAAATTGAAGTATCAATGGACGTCTGTAAGCAACTTCATGTAGAATAAGGGTTTTTAATTTTTTGTCTCATATCGATTATCGATGTGTTGCTACCCGGACGACTAAGGCGGTATACGACGGTCATATGAAAGTTAGCTGACAACTACACCCTTCCATCTAAATGCAAGAACTGATTTATTCGATGAGAGAGATAAATAACGTCTACCAATTTAAAGCAATGTAAGTGGCTGTGATACTTTAAGCCTCTCAAAGCTATTCCTGCTTTAAAAGTGTTTGAACACAGGTTCTACAAGGGAGGTACCACCACCATTATTTCGAGCGTGAAGTACTTCGTGCGTTTCGGTGGAAGAGTGTGGTTGCCGGCACACTTTTATTTGAGGCGACCATCTTAGTCCTGTGGTGGACTGCTGCATGTTTGCTACTTTAAACTTATAAAAATGGAGGTGAAAACCTGTAGTATTAAAATGTTCCAGTATAAATAATAAATAATCCAATAAGTAAGTTCCATTAGTGGCCTAAATAAATTTATTGGCATACACCAGAACTAGCACAACCAAATATTTTAGGTCGTTTGCTTATCGAGAGGTTTGTTTAACCATCAATATGCCAATAAATTTATGTACATGCATATATTTTCGATACGTGGCTACGCTATATTTACCAGGTAGAAGAACCAGTGTAGCTCGACCGGGGTGGTACCACCGCCTCACCTATTTCTAGCGTAAAGCAGTTTTTTCGTTTCGGTGGAAGGATATGTTTGCCAGTGCCAGTTTGCCTCATATAAAAGTGAACCACTTTTATTTGAGGCGACACTGTTAGTCCTCGGGAATAGTAACGCATCTATACTGATTTCAGATACCCGTGTTCTATCTGAAGTTGCTTACAGATGGGCGCCATGGCGTCCATGATGTCCATGGGCAGCAATGGCCACTTTTTAGGCGGAATGCTCTTTTACTACTTCAATGTGATAAAAAATCTACACTTAATATTTCTGAAACTCTTACCATGACTATGGAATACTTGGTTCCACTAATGCCGATTATAACCTCGGCTCATCGTGACGAATCAGATTGGAAGGCTTTCTTGAGTTGAGTCATCATGATACGAACAATAGGTAAAGACAAGCCATTGCCTCTTCAGCTTTTATTTGTTTAGTTAATGGCGTATCAGTCATAATATACAAAGATTAAGTAATGTCTTCATCCCAAGTATAAAAATAAAAGGTATAAGTAATTTTCAAATAGGTAAAGCAAAATCCGGACTGCTTAAAACGATTGATTGTCAAGCGATTTAGGCTGTAGTGCGTGCAAAGATATCGACATAATATGGGGGTTGATATTGTAGATGCTTCACAGGAAAATGATGCTGCCCGTTGCCTAGATTACCCCTTTTTTATTTTGTTTTCGAGGGGGAAACCTTCCAAAGGTACCCGACGCCGTGGGAGCGACGCAGGGATATGTGGGATTTTTACCATACTAAAACCCCCCCGGTGGCCGTCCTCGGCGCTGAAAAGGAGGACTCCGGGATCTCGAAACGACTTCAACCGGAATCCTCCGAGCGCGCTGCCCCATCGGGCTCCTCCCAGATGGGCGGCTGGGCCCACCGCTCCGTCTAGTCTTTACGACTTTGTAGCGCTGAGGATGGCCAACGGGGATATTTTCACGCCTATATTTAATATGTTCAACAATAAAACTATTTACAAGAAAATAATACAAACTCAAAACATCCTCTCGATACGAAAACTAACAAAACAATAATCATCTTTTCTACAATGTTATAAAATAATATTCTTTTAAATTCGAAATATAAAATTATAAAAATATAGTTTTCTGAAGAGTAAAAAGTATGTACAAAAAGACGTCGCTACACTGTCAAGATTTGTATCACTTTGTAGGATTTTATTTTATTTCTTCATTTAAAAATAAAAAGAAACCCTAACGTAAATCTTCATAACATTTTAAAGGTGTTCCAGGAGATCCTTCCTTAGCAAGAGTACAGAAATGGGCTGATCAAGAGGTAAAGATTAAACGAATGGAATATACGAACAATGTTCAAATTTATTGCATTCCTTCGCCAAACGGAGGTATTTCGAAATTCATCTTACATTATATCTTCCTCAATATCTTAACCACCTCAAATATTTTATTGCTTTAGAAATTCGAAAAGTCGGATTCCATCCCAAAGTGAAACGCCACGTGATACTGAAAGATCTTTTATATAGAAATCGGTGGAATTTGATAAATGTAAATCTCTCGACTTTTAAAACTTTATCAAAATTCTAAATTATTTAACAGTTCTATTTAAAGCAATAAAAAGGATGAAAATGCCATTAAACTTCTTAAATATTCAGAGTTCAAATTGTTATAATAGCTCAAACTGTCATAAAATTATTTCTTTAAATTTAATTAGAGAGCTATCTAAATTTAAATATAATATATAAAATTCTCGTGTCACAGTTTTTGTTGCCATACTCCTCCGAAACGGCTTGACCGATTTTTACCAAATTTTATATGCATATTCAGTAGGTCTGAGAATCGGCCAACATCTGTTTTTCATACCCCTTAAGGGTTGTCCACCCTTAACATTTTATTTTTATTTTTTATATGGCAAAACAACGTTTGTCGGGACAGCTAGTAAGAAATAATTTTATGACAGTTTGAGCTATTATAACAATTTCTGTATTATAAATATAGAGTTATTCAATTTATTCATCCCTAGCATATTTTGTGGTTTTTGTTTAAGGCATAACACTGCTGTATTTCATTTAAGATTGACATCATGCAAAAAATAAGTAAAAAAAATTGGGCTTACTAACATACTTATTCTCAAAATTAATTACGCTCCTAGTTACGTAATCAGACAAAAAACAAATTTTAAATACAAAACAATGTGAGGCCATTCATTATATAACAAATCTTATCTTATTAACACTAGAATGGTCATGTGTCTTACGTCACACCGCAGCCGTCAATTTGACGGTACTAGAGATTCAATCAGAATATTCAAAAAAACCTCGTGTAAAATGAAACAAAAATGTTAAAACTGCATTTTTTATTAATTAATATGATACGGCTGGATTCCAATTTTTAGCACACAACATATAAATAAAATAAATAAATTAACACATAATTTTCATTACTGGTGGTAGACGTGATCGGAGTAGGCAAGGCCGCAGAATAGCCTGGCAATCCCCCCGTAAAGAAGGAGGCCCCTTACACCCAACATTGAAGTTCATTGAATTCGGTAGATACAATGTAATACATGTATTATTCACGAAAACACGACGCTATCATGTTAGAATTTAGTACAACGTGCTTTGTGGTTGGGAGAGAATTCGTATTATTATTTTCGTGGAAATTGGGCGGAATAGAAAACATTAGAATTTCGCTACGAGACATGATTCGCCACGATGAAATCCGTAGACGAACAAAGCTTACCGACATAGCTCTCAAAATTAGCATGCTGAAGTGGCAATGGGCTGGCCACATCGCTCGTAGGACCGATAACCGATGGGGAAGGAAGGTCCTCGAGTGGCGACCACGTTTAGGCAAAAGGAGCACAGGTCGCCCCCTCACTAGGTGGACCGATGACCTCAAGAAGACATCGGGAAACCGTTGGATTCAGAAGGCACAGGACCGGTTAGAGTGGCGTCATTTAGGGGAGGCCTATGTCCAGCAGTGGACCTGAAAGGGCTGATGGATGGATGGAGAAAACATTAATTTGTGGAATATGTCTGAACCTAACAATTTCGCGGCTTATTAATCTATAATGAGGGCTCAGTGTCCTCAGTGTGAATTTATTGCGTTTCTTCAAAACAATCAATTTACGTTTTCCATAAATTGAATGTCCGAGATGGACAAATCTTGGCACATCACTTTGGGGAAACGTTATACGTTTTTTTATAAGATTGAAGTAGCAAACGAACAAGCAGTCCACCTGATGGTAAGCCGTCACTGCCATTAATAGTTAATTATTACATTGAATAGTTAATCAGGTATCCATGTAAGTTGTGTGTGAGTGGATGTGTGCATGCACGCGCACGTTTTTGTGTGTATTTGTGTGCGTATGCGTGTGCGCGTGTGTGGATAAGTGTTTGTGTACTTATAAGGATAGTTACTTAATCTGAGGGCACGGCAGTGCCCCCGCCAAGTCGAGCAAAAAAGCCGCACGGCCGTACCATACTTTTCTCGAAGCAATTCGGGCCATTTTCTTCTTTTCTTTACCGTTATAAATAAATAGATTGACTTGGAAATCGCATTAAACAATTTAATTTATATATGTATTACTACTGAGATACAATACATTGTATTTCCATGCGATTGCCGAGTTAACCTTTTTATTTTAAACGTTAAAGATTTTTATTTATTTATTTATTTATTAACAACAAATCCACAGCTCTTAAGTTCAAAAAAAACAACACAAATCTTACAGACTAAACATACAGCCAATTATGGATTTTATTTTATTTATTTTATGTATAGATAGTTGCCACATCACTAACGTGTGTTTGTGTGTGTGTGTGTGTGTGTGTGTGTGCGCATGTGTGTGTGTGAGTGTGTGTGTGTGTAATTATAATTTATAAATAACTGATAGAGTAATAAGTTACTAAAATAAGGATAGAATAATATACATATAAGAATAACATTACAAATAGGTATATAATTAAAAATAATAAACTATAAATACTGCTATAAAATTATAAAATGAATATTATTATGATTGTGCATTATCTAAGTAAGTTCAACATCTTTCCTCATCTCCTTTCGAACAGCTTGTCGGAATGTAAACTTGCTTGAGTGGAAAATGTCGATGTTACTGAATTTTGCATTATACTGCCTTTGTAGTCGACTTATTAAAGAACTAGCTGTGCCCGCGACTTCGTCCGCGTGGAATAGTTTTTTTGAGCATAATTTATTTTTGCAAAACACATCCTCAGCTTTATAAATTATAGCTTTTACCCACGTCATATCTTCTAAGATGTTCATTGAAATTAAGTGATGTCAAAGACAATTTTGTTCACAATTAAATAATCTTAATCAACAACATATTTATTTGGACAAAGATTAATATTATTACGTTGATACAACTCTTAACTAATTTCGACCGAATTTGATTACCATGAAAACGGTTCTAGTGAGTTAATCTTAAAAGATAGACCCATACTGTCGCGGACATTTTTTTAGATCATTTGAAGAGAAATAATTCTTTCATACATATATTTTTGGTATCTTGTACCGTTTTCGCAGCGCACGCAACGGAAGCCCTCAAGGATGAATAATTTTCCCCGTTTTTTTCACATTTTCCATCATTTCTTCGCTCCTAATAGTTGCAGCGTAATGTTATATAGCCTAAAGCCTTCCTCGATAAATGGTCTATTCAATACAAAAATAATTTTTAAATTCGAACCAGTAGTTCCTGAGATTAGCGCGTTCAAACAAACAAACAAACAAACAAACAAACAAACTCTTCAGCTTTATATATTAGTATAGATTGGTTGTATTAACAATATTAGGATATACTTTTTCAACCAACTCCTCCACATTTAAACGAAGACGTATCGATATAAAGATTGATTTTAACTTTTCCGGATAATAGTGCTTTGTAGCACTATTATCTACTTGAAGTAAATCATTAGAAAATTGGAATATCACTGAACAGCGACATATATTCTAAGTTCATATTTTGTTTCATGTGGCCAGAGCTAAGATCTTTTAAGAGGTGTATCGGGCTATTTGTGTGCGTAAATCCCGCATTGTTCTTTGTAAAGCAGAAGACATAATCAAAACGCTTTTACAATTCATACGAACAGGGCGCACCCGCTCGCAGGGCGCTGCCGCACCCTGCTCGCTTATTTTTTATGTTTTCTTTTATGTTCCAACCTAACCTAACCCATCCTGTTTAAAAAGCTACAGCTAAATCCAACTCTTAACAATAACATGACAATACTCCTGCATTTTTAGGATTTAGGTATTCAAAGTGACACTTTTCATCATAATGGTCTCTCAGGAACGGGTTGTAATGTATTGTAATCAATAAGTACCAAACTCATACGGCTTAAGTAGGTTGTGTACTTAGATTATCAGGGTTGATGAATTGAAGTTTAATTTATTAATCACATTTCAGTTTAATGAGCTGTCATTAAACTTATAATGTATACTAAAAACAACTGTAAGCATTATGTGACTACCTTTTATAATTTAGGCTTGCACTATCCCGCATCATCAAGGAGGAGTTGAAGGTAAAAAAAAATATCCCGTGTCTTTGCTTAGTATTCTTATTAGTATTCTTATTACTTATACGTAAGCACTTGCGAGTCAACTTCTATAGCTTGGGCTTGCAGTACCCTGCATCATCAGGGCTGAGGAGTTTAAGATCGAAATTTTCATCATGTGTCTTTGCTGAGTAATTATAATACATACTCGAAAGCATTAAATGGCCAACTCCTATGGCTTAGGCTTGCAGTACCCTGCATCATCAGGCTTGAGGAGTTGAAGATCGAAATTTTCATCTTGTGTCTTTGCTTAGTAATTATATTACATACCCGAAAGCACTAAATAGCTAACTTCAATGGCTTAGGCTTGAAGCAGCCCTGCATCTGATGATCCTGATGGGTTGAGGAGTTAAAGGTCAAAATTTTCATCATGTGTCTTTGCTTAGTAATTATATTACATACCTGAAAGGACTAAATAGCTAACTTCTATGGCTTAGGCTTGAAGTACTCCTGCATCATCAGGGTTGAGGAGTTAAAGGTCAAAATTTTCATCATGTGTCTTTGCTTAGTAATTATATTAAATACCTGATAGCTACAAATGCCCATCTCGTATAGTTTAGGCTAGCAGCATCCTGCATCATCAGGGGTGAGGAGTTGAAGGTCGAAATTTTCATTTTGTGTCTTTGCTTAATAATCATATTACATACCCGAAAGCACCAAATGGCCATCTCCTATGGCTTAGGCTTGAAGTAACCCTGCATCATCAGGGTTGAGGAGTTGAAGGTCAACATTTTTACCGTATATCTTTGCTTGGTATTTTTATTACATAACCGTAAGTACCAAATAGCCAACTCTTACGGTTTAGTCTTGAAATACCCTTACATCATCAGGGTTGAGGAGTTGAAGATCAAATTTTTGTCCCATGAATTTGTTTAACAATCTTATTATATATCCATAAAAACAAATTGACTTACTTCTACGGTTCAGGCTAGCATTACTCCTGCATCATCAGGATTGAAGAGTTGAAGGTCAATTTTTTTAGGAAATATCTGCTTAGTAATCTCATTCTACATTCAACCCAATTGGACTCCTACAGCTTAGGTTTGGCCGAGTATCGCTAATTTCGTTAATTTGCTTCAAAGAAATGGATCCTATGATCAGAACCGTATCAAACTTATCAGAGTACCCTTGAATTACATTCTTTCAAATAAAAGAAAAATCATCAAAATCGGTTGGCGGGAAATTGAGTTATTCATCTATTTATCGCGCACATCGTTAATGCAAATATCAGACTTATGCGCTTTTTTTATGGATGCCACTGTCAAAAGTGAACTAAGAATTAATGGGACCCCATGACACGCACTACCTTTCAAATGAAAAAAAAAACATCCAAATCCGTTCACCCAGTGCGGAGAAATCGAGTAACAAATATAAAATAAAAAAAAAAATAAAAAAAATACAGACGAATTGATAACCTTCTCCTTTTTGAAAGTCGGTTTAAAACTATGATTTAACATAAAAATCAAAGCGAAATACTAAATTTTATTGAGGTGGCCTCAAAATTGACTGACTTTCATACAAACTTACATCTCCTATTTGGGTTAAATTGGGGGGGGGGGGATAGAAAATTCATTCATATTTGACGTCTACGTCATAATCGTCCCCTAGTAAAAATCATATTCGTATCTTTAGCAGTTTAGGCTCTACGATGTTTATTCAATAGATCAGTGAGAGAGCATCCTTTCGTTTTTATATTAAGTATATATAGATATATAGAGATATAGATGTGTACAATATCAAACAACATAGGTACACACATAACCAATAAAAATACATAACAAAGGAATACATTTTGCAGACCATAACATGTTTAGTTTCTACCAATTCAACTATGCAGTTACTTATCTTATTAACACTTATCGAACACAGAATCAATACTGCGTAGTTTTAAATTGACATAACTTTTTTATTCGTAAACCGATTTACATAAAATAAACACTAAATGTTAAGTGAAGTTTCCCCCAACACATCTGTGAAAATTATATTCAAATTGGATAAGCCGTTTCTGAGATTAGCGTTTTCAAACACACAGACAAACAGACAAACAGACAAACAGACAAACAGACAAACAGACAAACAGAAAAGATTTCTAAAAACCATTATTTTGGGTTCTATATCGTATTAAAGACCTCTAGAAATGGTTTTCACCTAAATTTATTCCATGTACAGACAGCGACCTCTTACAGATTTATTATAGTATAGATTACAAGCATATTTTGTTCTATGATGAGTAGTAGCAAACAATTGTGTGTGTCTTGTTCGATAATTTGGTACACAGAAGCGTAGCAGCTTAGATGTTAATTCCATAGAATCTACGTAGCCATTACATAGTCCATGCAAGAAGGACATATCTAGTAACGTGCGTCTACTCTGAAGAGGCATGAAGTGATGATAGCTACAAGATTTCTGATAATCTGCAAATTTTCGAGAATCGCGAAAGCTTAATTGCTTCAAAAACTTACGTTGAATACGTTCAATGTTTTGTATACGATTGCTGTATTGAGGATTCCATACGATACTGCAGTATTCCAGTATACTTCTTACATATGATGAGTAGAGTACACGCAAACACCCTTTATCTGTAAACGGTTGACTAACTCTTAGAATAAAACCAAGGGCTTTGTAGGATTTGGATACTATGGTGTCAATGTGGTCAGTAAACGTTAGTTTCGAGTCAATTGTAATACCAAGATCTACCGCATAATTCGCTTTAGTAATATTTATATTGTTAATTGAATATGTGTACATAATAGGATGTTTTTTTCTGGTGAATGATACTACTGAACATTTATTTAAGTTGATACCAATCCGATTGTGGTCGTAATAACTACTTAACCTGTCTAAATCGGCCTGAAGTTTTAAACAGTCCAACGTTTGCTTTATGTTCATATAAATTTTGGTATCATCCGCGTACATAAGATAACGTGCATGTTGAAAACACTCTCCTACATCGTATAGATACGAAGCATACAGAAGAGGGCCCAAAATAGATCCTTGCGGCACACCAGAAGGAATCCCAATGAAATTTGAACAACATCCTCCAACAACTACAGCTTGAGATCGATTTCTCAAGTAAGAATCCATCCATCTCAGAAGATTGCCGCGAATACCTAATTCACACAGTTTTCGCAAAAGGATGACGTGATCTACACGATCAAATGCCTTTTCAAAATCAGTGTAGATCACATCCACTTGCGAACCACCATCAATATTACTAGACACGTGATCAACAAAAACTCCTAAATTAGTAGCTGTAGAACGCCTTTTCATAAAGCCATGCTGTTCTTCCGGGATGGAAGCGGCTATTACGGGATATACATAAGAGTGAACGACTCTCTCACAAAGCTTGCTAAGTACATTGAGAATTGAGATGGGGCGGTAATTTTCTACAGGTGTTTTAAGATCCTTTTTATGTATCGGGACTATGTGAGCTCTTTTCCATACCTCGGGGAAGTAGCCTTCTCGGAAACATCTATTAAATATAAGGGAAATGGGTATTGATAAGGGTTCAGCGCACTGTACAAAAAATATTGGTGGTATACCATCACTACCAGCACCCTTTGAAATATCAATATTTTTAATTAATTTAAAAATGTATTCGCTTGAGACTTCAATGTCGCAAATAGTATGTGCTTGGGAGAGAGTATCAGATAGGCAATCAGTATATTGATCCGCGGGTTTATTAAAGTTTCTCTCAAAAAAATTATTAAAGGCAGTACATATATCATATTGTGTATCTAATACTAATTCATTGTATGTCATTTGCTGTGGATAATTGCAACTACTTTTCTTTTTTGATTTTACATAGGACCAGAAATATTTAATATTGATATTTTATATATAATTTTATATGAAATATTTAATATTTTATATATTTAATATTGATATGGTCAACTATAAGATGTTGTTAGGTTAGAATATTACATAACAAGTTAAGACAGAAAGTCCCTTAAGCAGGGACTGAATATATTAATAATCGACTTGGTATTACAAGGATTTCACAACTTTTTTCGGTAGAAAAACTGAGTTGCGAGACTTGGATTTTTTTTAAGTATCGATTTTTATTGCATAGTTACTTTCAAGACTTGTATCGCTTTGTAGGATTTTAATTCTTCTACTTACCATAAGGTGAGTTATAAGCACGTTTGCAACTTCTATATTATAAAAATAATTCAGAATGAACAAATAATCTCCGTGTAAGCAGGGAGCCATTTTTTTCATGAATCCGTTCATCCTACATATCTTATATTGTTCATATCCAATTTATTAACGCATTATATCTTTGTGCCAACGGGTTCAAACGACTTTGTGTTTGCGCTATGTGGATTAAGTCATTTCAAATTTTCTTTATTTGTCTCATACGAGGTATTCCGGGTATTTCCATTCGTTGTTGCTTGCTTCTGAAATTTCATTAGCCTTTGTGAATGTTAAGAGCATTCGGAGTGTATTTTGCTAAATCTTTATGATATGCGTTCAAATGTTACACGAGTAGTGATAGTCTAATGGTTGACTTGCCCCCGCAATCGGGAAGTAGGTAGAAGGTTCAAACTCAGGCCACCACTGATTTATGTGCGTATTAGAAATTATTTATCACTGCTTTTCGGCGAAGGAAAACATCGTGAGGAAACCTACACACCTGAGAGTTCCTTAAAAAAAAGGTCTCGAAAGTGTGTAAAGTCCACCAATTCGCACTTGGCCAGCGCGGTGGACTATAGTCTAAAACTCTCGTTTCGAAAGAAGAGCCGTGCCCACCAGTGAGACAATAACGGGTTGACGATAGACGATAGGTCAAATATTGCGTGATTAGTCAGAGTTGAAATATGGTTAGAAACTGACTTCAGATAGAACCCATGTTCTGTATGAAGTTGCTTGAATATATCTATATTTATATTTATATTTATATTTATATTTATATTTATATTTATATTTATATTTATATTTATATTTATATTTATATTTATATTTATATTTATATTTATATTTATATTTATATTTATATTTATATTTATATTTATATTTATATTTATATTTATATTTATATTTATATTTATATTTATATTTATATTTATATTTATATTTATATTTATATTTATATTTATATTTATTTTATATACTTATATTTCTTTGTCCATGGGCGGCAGTGACCACTTAAAAGTGTGACCAGTGAAAAGTGATGTTTTATATTAGGATTCATAGTTTGAGTTCGAACATTTCAAGGACTAAGACTTATGTAAAGGATATGCTATAATATCATTGGTATTATCATGATATATTTAAATGAAAGTCCCGTCAAAACCTTATTTGCAACCGTATAGCCCGGTCAAAGGCTGAAGAATAAGAAGACCTTTTTCATTTTTTTTATTACATGAATAATTTATCCTACCAAATAGCGGTTGTCATGATGAAACTAGTAACAGCAGATATTTTTTTAAGAAGGACTCACTATATTTCTACCAAGTTTTGACGCAACCCCAAATATTAAATCTTTAAAGTCTAAAATCTTACAAAGGATTACAAGAATCTAAAATACTCGTTAATGTGTACTAGAAATGTCTCACTAATCGAGGATAGATATGACTGTGTACATACCCTATAAAACATGTACACGCATTCGTTTCATTTTAAAGTCCTAAATCTGAAACAAATCTATCACTGCATCCTCATTATGAAGTTGTTCTTGTAATATTCGCCGTCGTCACCCATTACTGTTCTATTGCTGAGCACGGGCTTTCTCTCAATGTAAAAGAGGTTTTGCTGATAGTCCACCACGCTGGTCGGGTATAAATTGGTAGACGTGACGCATCTTAGAAAACTCAGAGGTTTCCATATTATGTTCTTCTTCGCCATAGAGTTAATTAAAAATACGCAAATCATTTCTTAGATAAATCACAGGTGCATGCCTGAGATTACAATTTCGATTCTCGATTGAGAGGCCAATTTTTAAGGCTATCACTGTATAAAGTAGTTAGATGACTCATTTTTTAATAAGACTTTATACACTTAGCTTATGCACCATTAATCAATAGTTGCCACCTGATATTGAAAGGACCCTGCGACTCATAGGCTTTAACAATCAACTCAAAGTTTTAGAGGACTCAAGGTCGAACATATAAGTTGCTGTCCCTACGGGCTAAGTTTGAAAGTTACACTAGCGATTAGCATCTATTCCTCGCCCCAATCTGTTTAGAATTATAGACAGGTCAGATACATGGATGGATACATATTGTCTAAGTTATGTGTCTCAGATTCAAGTAACATTTGATGAATGTCGCAGACATTGTACATAAAATTGGAGGATCAATTCCCGGCCCGTCAATAGCTCTCACGTATAAGGTTATAGCTGGAAGAGTATGGAGTTACAGTTCAAGGGCTCTTGGGTCCTTGTGTAGATCTCAAGGAGATTTTGCGACTATCTTTCCAATATGGATGGTGAACGATTTCAAAGAATCAACAAAACTTCTTTTATTGCTTAGCGTTCTTATGTAGCCGACGGTATTTATATCCGACTGCATTAGAAGAGGCGTGTATGTATTTATGTTTGTATGTCTTTTTATTTTGCACGCTGTACCACTCAAACCACCTGACGGATTATTGATCTAATGCCGTATCATTCGACTCAGTTGTGTGAGTTATATTGGCTTTATTATTAACTAGTTGACCCGGCAAACTTCATTCCACCTTAAAGTCAAAAATCTAAAATTATCAGTGTTCTACTATATTATACATAAAAATCTACCTCTTGAATCACGCGATGTATTAAAAAAACTGCATTAAAATCCGTACAATAGATTTAAGGCTCTAAGCATACATAGGGACAGACATCGGGAAGCGACTTTATTTTATACTTTGTAGTGATAAATATAGCATCAGAAAATAAGGTGGAAAGGGTCGATTTTTCTTAGAATATTGGAATCTAATGAAATTTAAGAAACAAAATATTGTAAATAGTATGTTGCACTATAACATTTATCCTCCTTTTATATTTTTAAAGGACTTTGATTTGAAATTTCAACTTGGTTTCTAGCAATTTTAGAAAATCGCAACTGATAATTCTATTTGCCACTGTCCGGTTTCCACTTTCCGTTTTGAAGCTTCTGTAAAAGGCGATTTTCCTGTATTAGATCCGTCTCAAAGGCGACGAGCTCTTCTTTCAAGCCAATCATGCAGTAGGAACTTTAGCAGTTATAATGTTAGAAATGCGAGATAATTTGAGGATGGGTGATTGTTGCTATTTGAAGCAAAAACTACCGATCTAAATGCACTGAAATTTGGCACACATATAGATTATGAGCTAGATGGGATACTCTAATGAGTACTCTAATGAGAACGGTACGGTAATCCGTAGGAGACATGACTGAAGCGGACGAAGATGCGGGAATAACCTAGTAACATAAATGGTATGAAAGCAGCAAACATACATGTAGTTTACTCAATGCAGTCTTTACCATTATAAGGGCACCCGGGGCCAGTGCCCAGGGCCCTCGTCCTCAGAGAGCCACGAAAGGCCGACAATTTTTCTCACATTTAATATCAAAATATTATGATCGGGCGCATTACACTTTTCTTGTTGCACGAAAGTCGTCGTGGTCCTTTTGGAATTACCCTCAAATTAAACTAGAGTCTTTTCTAGGTTAGCTGTTAACTCCGTTGAAACACCACGAATAAGATTGAGGTAGCAATCGAGCATGTAATCCACAGTAGTGGTGTAGTAAGTAGCAACTGCCTGCCATGGACATCTAAAACAAAGGTTCTATCTAAAGTCAATCACAGATGCGTTGGAATTTCCAGGCCCTTATGGAGCGTCTTACTTTTATATGAAGCCCCCAAGATGGGCGCGTCATATAAAAGTAACCACGCAGCTACTACGCCAGCAACCACGCCCTTCAACCAGAATGCGAGAATTGCTTCACTCTAGAAATAGGTGGTAGATACTTATACGTTCTACCTTGCAAAAATATACTTACGTGTCAGTTACATGATACTTTAAATAATATAATCTAAATTGTATTATCTTTTGATAGAGTCGATGGATTTAAGATATGAACGATATGAGTAAATATATCGTAATCGTAACTATCGTAATATGTTACATTTTATTATTATTATATCTTTAGAGGCAAATAAAACAACGTGCTATTCTTGACAAGTCTGAGTAACAACTGACTTTTTTATTAATTTACTAGTTAACCCGGCGAACTTCGTTCTGCCTAAAAGTCAAAAATCTAAAATTATTAGTGGCTCTCCATTGTATTATACATAATAACCTTTTTCTTGAAACCCTCTGTCTATTAAAAAACTGCATTAAAATCTGCAGCGTGGTTTTAAATATTTAAGCATGCTAAGCATATATAGGGGTCCCTGTAGCCTTGGGGTCAGAATAGGGCTACGGTATCCTCTGCCTGTCGTAAGAGGCGACTAAAAGGGGCTTCCGGGGTTGCAGACGGCTAGAGTGGGAGCTCGAACCGTTCGGTCAGGCAATCCCGGGAAGGACGGCGGTATGTGTGGTCGCATACCGTCGTAAAGACTAGACGGAGCGGTGGGCCCAGCCGCCCATCTGGGAGGAGCCCGATGGGGCAGCGCGCTCGGAGGATTCCGGTTGAAGTCGTTTCGAGATCCCGGAGTCCTCCTTTTCAGCGCCGAGGACGGCCACCGGGGGGGGGTTTTAGTGCGGTAAAAATCCCACATAACCCTGCGTCGCTCCCACGGCGTCGGGTACCTTTAAAAGGTTTCCCCCTCGAAAAAAAAAAACATATATAGGGACAGACAACGAGAAGGGACTTTGCTTTATACTATGCAATAATGATTCATTCAGTCATATTTTTTGTGATGGCACTACTCGATATTAAAGTAGGTTGTAATACTAACTTTGAGCAAAATTGTAACAAATTTATCGATATGACAAAAATGAATGTTACATTAAGACATGGGCTGTAAATATATTTTGAAACCTTTAAATGAAATTCATTAGTTGGGGTTTGATGCGGTTTCGAACATACAATAAATTGAAAAATCATAGGAACTTATATATTTTCAGTCCTCAAAATATTTTTTTGCTATTTATAGACATCCGGAATATTCATTCTCAAATGTAAGGATTTGATAGATCGACAAAGCAGTTTATTTTAGAAGAAGTGATTGGAAAGCTCTTTAATCTAAATTCCCTCGAAAGATTTTAGATTAGAAGTGGCCATTAGTATTACTGGGTGGTTCCGATCTATAAGTATAGATCTATACAGGTATACTAGGCGGTATTTATTTTAGTTGATTACACTTTTGTAATGATTCGTTTGTGATACTTAGATCTGTAGTCTGTGATTGACTTGTGATGTAATAAAATAGAACAGTTCTGGTCAAGAAACTTTAGGCCGCCTTCCTATTGGGTTGACTTGATGAGATTAAAATGATTCGAAGAAAAACACGCTTTTCTACACTCATAGCCCCATACTAGGATTTTCTCCTGTGTCGTGGATACCATGGACACACACAAGACGAATACACAAACACTCAGACCCAGAACATGAATCTAAACTCATAATTCAAATACCTGGCAGATGTCTGGCCGGGAATCGAACCAGTGCGCGTCAGACCGGTATGGTAACCGCTCCGCCACGCGGGTCGTCAAGAAGATCGCGCTTAACCGATTTATTCTTACAGCTTATGACTGGTGATCCGTAGATAAGTGGAAGCCTGTTTCCAGCAGTGAATCATAAAAAAGCTGGCAGACCCAGGTTTTTGGTAAATATATTTTCGGCTTATAATCTTGGTTTCATTCGAGAGGTATCACCGCCACAACTGTTTCTGTCTTATATGCAATAACCAAGAGATGACAACCAGCGTCTTCGTGGGTAACATTGTCACCTATTACGGTAAACAACACGAATGCCAGATATACCATTGTCAAAACCAGCAGGGAATTATTAACTAAAGATGTCGTCGAGAGACAGTGGCCACCCGACCTTAGGTAGGCACTATGCTCGTTTGCTGATCAATCATTACCAATTATTACAGTGTGAGCAGTCCAATTATTAGCTACTTTAAAATTATTTGAAAAATATAATGAAAATGGAAAAAAATAACATGTATACTTTAGTATGTACAAAGAAACGTGTTAATGAGTTTGCATCAGCTGTGCAGTGAGGCGCTCGGCTTTTGTATCATTAAGTATTTTATGATAACGAAATTCACTTCAGAAATACAAGCTTATCTTATAAATAATGCTCTTCAACGCAAGATGGAGTGGGTTATATAAAATTTAATCTAAACAAGCTGCCAAGGAAATTTCCTTCTTGTGTGTATTTTTTATCTGCTAGTGTATATTTTTATATTGGAGTGCAAAACGTAATCAGTACCTAGTTATTTGAAAATTAGCTTCTCTATAGAGGTGTGGAGATAGGGGTGAGGTAAGTGCCCACAGAGGGATCCTACTAGTATAAGAGATTTGAAAAACTGAGTGTCTGTAAAATCGCGCTAAGCCAACTTGGACTATGGCCTTAAGCCGTTTCAAATTGAGTCAAACACTTGAAACTATTCCCAATAATCCCCTACCGAATTTAAATCTAATGATTTTGCGCTAGGATTTAATATTCGCAAAAGTATTCAAACCACATCCTACTATCGGAACGCATGAAATGCTTCACGCTAGAAATAGGTGTGGCGGTGGTACTACCCCGGCCGAACTACACTGGCTCTACCGCCTTGCATGCGAATATTCGTTTCATCACTAGCACTAATTGGTTAGTGGTGACAGTATTAAATGTTGTTTCAGGTGTGAATGAGGTTTTACCGGTTAGTTACCATCGGTACATTTATTTCGAGCGTGAAGCTGTTGTGAAGAAGTTGTTGTGTTTCGGTGGAATTCGTAGTTTTCACCTCACTTTCATAGGCAACCAACGTCTACGAATATTCTATTACAAGTTGCCTACAACTATCTAAGGACGTCAGTGACCACGTACCGTTAATTGATTGTAGCAAAAAACCCTAATATTGTATTTGTAATACGTCCCCCCCCGCCTCCCCTTCACGGTGGCCGTGATGGGCCTAAGTGGCCAGGACCATCAGGTGGATTGCACACTCGTTTCATCGTCAACTCATTTGTAGCACACTGCTGGACATGGGTCTTCTCTCAGGGTGAGAGGGTTTGGGAACATAGTCCATTGCGTTTACCAAGTGCTCATTGATCGATGCTCCTGTGCTATTTTAATTTTATAAAAGTTATCTTAGTGGATCTGGGATCCATTTCCAGGATTGTCATGATAAATCCGGTACTAATAACCCCAGCTGCTACTGTTTCAACTTTGAGTAAAGAGATTCTTCTGTATAAACTTTAAAAATTAAAATAAAAGTTCGTGATGGCAATTTGAAATTTTTCTTCACTCTCTGCAGGTCCGAAGTTTAAATTTTTCGTTTTTCGAAATCATATGATCAATTATTATCCATTGCTTTATCGGTGAAGTAAAACGTGAGAAAACCTACATGCCTTTACAAGTAAAAATAATTAGGCCTTGTGATAGAAGCAGAGGCTTAGTATGGTCCTATTTCTGCCAGGCTATGGAATCCTACAAAGAAGACCATAAAAAAGGTATATAAATCCGCGCTTATCCCGACTAAACCCGTCTAATTCTGGAACGAGACCCATGCCCGGACGTTATAGCCTTCATATTCAAAATCTTCCTCAAAATCATCACACTCACACATTTGGGTGAGTGTGATGATTTTGAGGAAGATAAAATTTCAATCAAACCAATCACAAAAAGATTTTTTTAATAATGGCCACGCCTATGTTCCCACGGACTGAAAAGTTGGAGAAACTTCGCGATAGAATAACTTCAACAACTCCTAAGACCATAGGATATTGGATCCATTTTAATTCGCTCTGGGTTTTATTAAAGAATGATTTTCTTGGAGGAAGGCGAGAATCCGAGTTAAGCTGAATATAAAGAGATTTAATATTTAATTTTATTTGTGACCTAGAGATTATTTTCTCCGGAATAGCGAAATGTAATAGCTGCTTACCGTGAATCGGTTTTCTATGCTAAATGTTCTAAATCTAATTTCAGACACCTCCGACTTTAGAATATATAGGTAGTTAATATATTTTTAGTTCCAGGACTCCTTCATTTGTTTAATTGATAGTAATAATATTACTCATCAAAATTCTCCAATTAGCTGTCCTAGATTCTTTGGAGATACCAAAGGAATGCAATCGGAGTCCTCTGAGTGCGTTGCCCATCGCACTCCGTCTAGGTGGACATAAAACCATATCAAATAGTGTTAACGACGATATACCACCGTCCGTCCTGGAGTCGCTGGCGGTTTGAGATCCAATTCCTGGCGCATATAACGTCGGAAGCACTATTTTCGTCGCCACTCAACATAGGCAGGTGATACCGGTCCCGCTTCCCTGGTCCCTAAAGTTTTTAAAAGTCCCGAACTACACTTGTTCACCTTCAAAATTATATATAGAAATCATCATCATAAATCTTGAATTTGGAAACCCAATAACTCAGCCACTGAAGGAATACCCAAAGCATTCACGCAAAGTCTAGTTATCCAACGCAAACTCACATCATTTGTTACAAAAAGCTAACCATTCTGAATGAGCTATTATCCTGAATAGCTGCCGCATAATACTCACATTTATTACATGTTCATCCTGTATCTTCAAGTTTATTTCAAGTCCGAGACTCCTATAATATAGATTTATAAACATAGAGCAGTATAATTTATTTAGGTAAATAAAAAATATTATGAAAATAAAAACCCCATGGCTAATACTTCAATATGAGGTCAAATTTTTTTTATTATTTATTTTAATTTTTTTTTTTTGGAGTCTGTGTCTATTATAATTTATAATGGTTTATTAACTAGCTTTTATTTAACACCATGTTGTTATGGTAATAAAAAAAATATCCTCTCCTCTCCTTTTTCTGTGATAACAGGTGCCATATTTTATATATGTATAAAATATGTATTTTAAAAATTGTATAGCTTATGTCATTCTGCAAAAGATTCAATTTCAATCATATGTCACACGTTACAATCTGTTGAACCGTTTGGGCTGTAGCGGGTGCCATTAAAACGGACATAAAAACAAAAATGCATGTATTTTTTATAATATCTAAATAGCAAACGGTAACAAAAATAGTAAAAACAAAAAGCAATGGTAAGCGGCAATTTCCACCCATGTACATCTGGAAGCAACTTTACCGAAGGTTATTTTATCTAACTGAAGGAACAAACGAGCATGCACCTGATGGTAAGTGGTCACTGCCGCCTATGGACATCTGTAATCAACTTCATACAGAACATTCGTTCTATCTGAAGTCGATCACAGATGCGTTGCCACTCCCGAGCACTATGATAATCACCTCATATAAAAATGTGCCGGCAACCACACCCTTCCATCGAAACGCAAGAAATGCTTCTAGGTTATATCTAAAGTCAATCTCAGATGCGTCGCTACTCTCGAGCACTCGGATGGTCGCCTCTTCTAAAATGAGCTTACAACTATACCATTCTACCGAAACACAAGTAGTTTTTTAAAGTTAGGATTTGAATAAAGTAAACGCGTTCTTATTCCACTCTTACGCATAAGACTCCTCTCAAAATAAGTCCTCAGTCAAACTAGTCACATAAAAATTAAAAGACTTTACAATGCTCTGACAGCTTTTTTTAAGAACTTTCATATTTTCAGTAAGGCTTTTAGTGTCCTTACGATATTTACCTGCATATATAGCAAACAATAAATATTTTCTAATATCTAATGAGCATATATATTTAAAAAATATAGGTGCACGCCTAGGATACGAACCCCGCTCACCGTTTGAAAGGTGGCTTCCGCCAACTTCTATTTCCTATGTAAAGTTTCTACATAAAAAATTTCAACTATACACGCGGACGTGACTTAAGTCAAGCACGGAACCTCTTATAAATAAAAATATATTAGTATTGCTTGTATGAACACTACTCATTGTATACTCGTCGTGGGGGACGATGGTCCATTGTGCTCCAATCTAGGTTAATTGACATCTTTTGTTACAGTCAGAGGGCATAATGTTATTATTTTTGCCCGTACTACGTCAGAAGGGTATTGTTTTTCGAGCGTGTTTATGTATAGTTGTATGTATATCCCTTTCTTTTTAATGAGAAGAAATGACGTCTCTCCAAGTGCGAGGGACCCTGTTATAGATTTATCTTAATTAGTCACACGTCGCAACGGCCGAAATTCGACCGTAATTTAAATTAAAAAACTAAACTTCATATTGTCCAAAGTAGCACCAATATTTTTCTAATTTAAATAAATTGTAATAATTTTCAAGTTATTTTGAACGACCCGTTAGGGTGCGTCCACACCTGGCGAATGCGCAGCTCGCGAGCCGCTCGCGATCTGCTCGCGAGCTGCGCGCGTGCATTTTTGTTCGTGCGCCGCTCGCGCGCCGCTCGCGCGCAGCTCGCGCGCAACCTACGCGCCGTACGCGATCAGCGCGCGGGCGGCGCGCGGGTGGCGCGCTAGCGTCTCGCATCATATATTAATTATTGAGAATTGAGTGCGCGCAGATCGCGCGCGGTTCGCGCGCCGCGCGCGCGCTTTATACGAGCCTTGCATGGGTTGCGCTAAAGAGGCGCACCAAACCATTGCCTTGATGCACGCGCGCAGCTCGCGTGCAGATCGCGAGCGGCTCGCGAGCTGCGCATTCGCGGCGCATTCGCCAGGTGTGGACGCACCCTTAGACCCGTAAGAAGAAGAAGAAGACCCAAAAGGTAAAAAGAGATTTATTAACTAAGCTGCGTTTAAAAGCAATAGCGAGAATTTTGACAAAGACATCTGACATTTTTGACGTTAGGTACGTGTTTTAAGATATTAAGACATTGCAAGGTAGTGCTAAATGCAAGGTGATGGGTGTAACGTGTTATTAGTTGATTTTATGTATGTTTCATGCATTATTTGAAAAAAATATTAGCATTGCGCAATCCTTCTCTACATCAACTATAACCGTGCGTAATTTCATACTCCTCCGCCTGCGGCAAGTATCTTAAAAACGAATCACAAATTTTTGATTCACGTATTATTACATAGAAGATTACTTTTGCATGTAGGTTTAGAATGGGCATCCTCTTTCAATAAAATAATTTTCGGGTATAGTAACGCACCTCAAAATGTTTTTTTTTTGTGAAATTTGGTAAGTGTGATGGTTGCCTACCGTTATTTTCCTTCACCGTCAAACCGTGATAATTAATTTCTGTTATAGGTACATATTATTTTATTTAAATCAGTGGTCGGTGTCTGATTCGAACCTTGGGCTCTCGATTTAGAGGTCAAGTTTCAGTCATTAGTTGAGCCAATAACCATTGAAGCTCACAATCATTTTCTACTTATCTTAACAAGAAAATTGGTCAATTCTGGCCAGTTACCTACCATTTTCACAAACACGCAGCCCTTTACGAAGTAAGGTAGCGTAATTGATGTAATTCAGACCAATTCTACGCCAGGCATTAGGTATTCCGACCACGCTTAGGTTCAGGCTTTAACAAGATTTATTTCACATGTTATGTACACCTTCCAACACATTTATATGAAAATCAAGTAAATTCGGGGGCTAAACGAGCTTCTTGTTTACCTAATGGTGAGGTCTTAAATAGGATCGAAGTCCTGAGGTCAGTAGTGTTTCTACCAACTAAGGAATGCTTCGCGTAAGTGCACTTTGCACATTTTAAACCGGTGTGGCGAACTCCCGCTACTCATCAAGAGATGGCGCTACTAGTATTCTGAAACACGCTATCGAAGCATTCTCAGAATCCTGCATATATACAAGTTCCGAACATCAACTGTCGGAGCACGGCCGCTCTCCGGGCATGATCACCTAGCCTGGCGGGAGATCTCCCTTTGCCAAACCGGAACACAGCATCGCTTATCTTTTTTTGCCGTAATCCATTAGTATTCCCCGATTAGTCACGGGTCTATTCTCAGAATGAGAAACAGAATTTCTCAGACAGAACATTATGTTGATACTCTCAATTGCGCAGATTTTCCAATATTTCCTTTACCATAAAGCAGTGAAGATTAATTTCTATCTTAATCATTCTTCTTACACCTTCGATTAAGAAGTCTAGTTTATAGCATTAGTCTATCACTGCTCTTAATATTATTCGGCGTTATTAAATCTGCCATACGACGATAGCTTAATCATATTTAAGTTTTCATACTTTTTTTTCTTCAATAAAACACTATATAAATTCGACTCTCTTTCGACGAATCTCGTAAAATTCGATTTAAGATCGCAACCAATTACTATATGGCTAGGACCCGACAAACGGATGGACCCATAAAAGGCTGATTTACCAATATTTAAAAAAGGGTTCTTTATTTTGAGACCCTAGTGAAAACGGATGTGTCTGATTTTTTGCCAAATCGCCTTTTATACCAAAACTGTTATAAACTTAGATCTTCGGATATATGTACGTTTTTAGAAACGCATATATATTTTCTAAAACGAAACTTGTCAATATATCTCTATGTTAAAAAACCGGCTTTTAGCAAAATTTATCGATTGAGGACATTGATCAGACAAACACAAAAATTGTTGAGATAACTTGTTAGAAATATTACGCAATCAATGATTTTGTTTTCCAATGCCCTAAATTGATGAAAAGAATGATGTGGTGACTGTACCTATGATTTACCAATCTTATTAACTTTTGATACAGTATCCACATCCATCCATTCATCGTCTTCTTCACATCCACTGCTGGACAGACGAGTAGGCCTCCTCTAAATAGCGTCACTTCAACCGGTCCAGTGCCCTCTGAAGCCAACGGTTTATCGCAGGACTGCGGTCCACCTAATTAGTAATTGACATCATTATTTTTAAAATAAAACCGTTCAACATATATTTTTTAAATATTTTATTTAACGTTAGGAGAAAAAGTAAACAGGAGTAAAATCTGTTACTTCGTAAAGATATTATTTTTATTAACAGTAAGTATTGTTTTATAGTTTGCTATATAACTTTGCTTAGCAACGCACATTTTCAGCCAAATAGAAAAATGAAATTCCGGTCCGAAGCACATGATTCCTTTATATAACGTAGATGAATAGATGAAAAGGGTTAATTCACATCGACAGACGTCGAATGTGACGTGGCAGACTAAATCATATTTATTCTGTTCAATATCTAACAGTTCACAATATTTCAAGAATATCTAATACATATCTATATGACAGGTAGGTACGCTTCATGTATTGTTACATATTGTCTCGTGAAGTATAAATAGGTTTTTAGCGTAATATTATTACGGATTTGACACATTCTAATACGTGGTAGAACCAGTGTAGTTCGACCAGGGAAATACTACCGCCACACCTATTTCTAGCGTGAAGCATTTCTTGCGTTTCGATAGAAGAGTGTGATTTCCGGCACACTTTCACATGAGGCGACCATCATAGTCCTCGGGAGTAGCAACGCATCTGTGATTTACCTCAGATGGAACCCATGTTCTGTATGAAGTTGATTACAGATGTGCATGGGGTGCAGTGGCCACTTATCATCAGGTGGACTGCATGCTCGTTTGCTACTTCAGTCACATAAAAAAAAACGTAATTCGCAAACAAGTTTTTGCCGTGACCGCGATCTATGTATCGAAATATCAGCTCATAGAAATTTTAATTTTGCCAGAAGACCTCCCGACAATATGAAGAAACTGATGGTGACGGGCAAAATAGAGGGCCAGAGACCTCGAGGCCGAAGTCCTAAGAGATGGACGGATCACGTATCTAAACACCTGGATATACCTGGTCAGCACGGCACTCCATCAAGCTGCCGATCGCAATAAGTGGAGACCGCAAATTGAAAAGGCTTCGCATCAAAATCACGATCCTCAGTAATGAGGGACGACTGAAGAGAGAGAGAGAAATTTTAAAAATCGTATATCGTGAATACCTTTGAAAGGTGCAGAAACAGATAGAGTTCTTTCAAAGCTGGCGATTCATTGGCGACGCTGTTGCAAATATCCATCGGTGACGGTGACATCTGTCCATCAGGTAGCCCATCTGCTTTATAGTTAGGTACAGATATAAAATACGGCTACTTTTTTATTTACATGTAATAAAATGTATATGTTAGTAGATATTGTACGGAAATCATTGAAAAGATACTATGTCTTTATCTGTAAGGCCTACGGGGGCACTCAAGTATTGTCAGTTACATTACTTGTTCTTACACTACGTTCGGATTGAAACACAAGCTCGACTAAGTCGATACAACAAAAAACTCAGCAGGTTTTTTCATCTTTTTTATTTGTACTCGTATATTTTAGTCATTTTTTTTATTAAAAGTCTTTTCTAATATGGAGAATAAAAGATAAAACCAGTATCTTGTCTGACATTTAAGTAAAAAGGCTTGTTCGGAAAGACGCGTAACGTATCTGTAAAGCCTTAACGTCTGCAAATATAAAAGGTTCTTAAACAAGGATATTCGAAAATCAATTTTCGAAACTAAATAAATGATGAGCTCGTAGTATATTTATGATGAGCTCGTAGTATTTTATGCCTGTTTAGTAATAAAAAAGGTAACTCGAAAAGTTACTTAGCGCTGACATCGGGTCTAATTATAAATTACAGAGAGTAATGTAGGCTCTGGAATAACTCGTACGTTACAACAAGTCGTACGTGAGGCGATGAACTATATTTTATTATCCGACGTAGTTACGTACGTTACGACGTAGTAGCAGTTTAAGTTAGACTAGAATTATTCATTAGCCTTATATAAGACTAGATCGTAATTAATATGGAGTACCCTATGATACTTTATATATCGGTACTTTATATACCTATAACATTTAAAAAAATCCGACGCAGTTAGGAGGGTAGTTTTTTCGAGTGACTGTATATACATATGTCCATTTCTTTGAAGTGTGTTACTATTCAAACGGTCTGAGGGATTCTAACATATGACATAACATTAGAATGAGCTCAGTAGTCAGTGGCATAGGCTATGTAATTTTTGTATATGGTGCCTGCGATTGAAGGTAAAGCGAGGAAGAGGGGTTATATTTAACTACCATAATAATATAATACTTATATCACTTATATATTATATAATATAATATTTAACCGATTTCCATAGTTCTGAAGTCGGCGCTCATACAGGACATAGTTTCATCACCGTCATCCAGAGAAATATGTTGAGCGCCGACTTCGGAACTATGTACTAAGTACTGAGTATGTTATAAGCCAAAATTAATAGAAATTATTTTTTACTTTCTTGTGATATGGAAGTCGGTAGATATTTTTGGTTAAAAAGTTTTTTATCATAACAATAAAAGTATTTTTATTGTTATGATACTAAAATAAATGAAAAATAAAACAGATGAAATAAAAAAATATACAACCACAAATATAAATATTATAACACTTTATGGTACTACTTTGATCCAAAATCCAAAAGCTAAATAAGCTAATAATAAACTCAAACTGTAGGTAGTCAATTATTTTTAAGCACACAGATTATTTGTTTAATAATGTATCAAGTTTAATTCTAGCCTTTTTTCTTAATAAAACTGTATCTTTGAGTTTAATTGATGAATTTAGAATTGAGCGGCTTTTCGTGCAAGAAGAAATATTTTCTCGCTTTTGTTTAGTCGCTGTGTATAAGACAGGTTTCTTAAATTGATCATAATATCGCCTCGAGCCACCTCGTGGGAGGCCTCGCAACTTTTCTATTTAATTCTATTTTACCTGTGAAAATAACAAGTCGGTATTTATATTAGCATGCCGTATAAAGTAGCATAAAACATAGCTTTTATGACCATTTGAATTTCTCTCAAATTCGTCAATGTTATGTAAATTTAAATTGGTGTATTTTATTAAATTTATTATTTCTGATTTATTTAATACAATAATCTCGAAAATGTAGTAAAAAGTCGAAATATTAAAACACAAACTCAATTGCTTAGAAACTATTAATTTTGATAGTTAATGTATTAAATTTAAAACTTATTATTTGTGTTTTCCCAGTCCATCTTTCTTAGATTATTATGAGGTTCAATCATTAAGACATAACCGTTATTAGTGGTTCTTAACCTTTTAGTGACGAAGGACCATTTGGCAAAATATCTATCTACTGTCTGTTACTTAGGATTGTGACCTTATTTTTTTCGGTCATCACACTGGAATCTGTATACTTTTGATGACCTTTTTTTGGTCATCAACTTCTATTGTTCTTTTCGCGGATCACTTCGGATGCTCCTAGGGACCACCAGTGGTACACGGACCACCGGTTAAAAACCACTGGTTTAAACGATCACAGCTTACTTTTTACCCGAATGTGTTAGAAGTTTGAAGGAGGGTAACGTTTTTCGTATGTATGTATGTCTATTTAATCGGTATACGCTACAGCCTAACTGGCTAGTTGGATTGTAACTAAGACTAGACATCGGATTATATGCATTTGCATATGGAAATGCATGTAATGATAGTTTTTAGCGTTATTGTATATTTTTATTAGTATTGGACAAAATAGTTCGCTTGACGACAAAAAAAATCATCAAATGTATACTGATCGAAGTTTGACGACCAAAAAAAAGGTCAAACGTATACTGGTCCAAAAAAAGGTCATCAAATCTATAGCGACTTCAGTTTGACGACCAAAAATGAGATAAATGCATTCATAGTGCATATTTCCACATTTTATTGTGCATATTGTTGATATTTTGATAGTGCATATAATCCGATGTCTACTTATGACATATCATTTGAACGTTTGTGACATTGGCTATATATTTTTAAATATGGCAACTATGGACAGAAAAAAGAGGGGAAGTTCGAGTTTTTTAATTATCTTAGCAATATAGATATTAAATGTAAGGTAATAAGTTGACATTTACAGCACTTATATTATTATTTTGACACAAAATCCAAATTCAAATCCAAAATTAAATTTTAATAACAAAAACCAATAAAGCGATTGGTCATTTTTTAAGTAATCGGGCTTTAACAATATTAAAATTTTACATTATTATACGTAACGGGTACTCACGATATACGGTTTATGAATTCTTATAGAATTCTTTTTGCCGATATTTCGACAGTTGCACGGATCGTGGTCACGGCCAAACTGACTGACTGTTTATAAATGTTGTATGGTTGAAATAGACAAAAACATAGTAAATTCGTACTAACGGCACTGATGTCAATCCATCATAGCCAATTTGGTCTGAATCTACTGAACCAATTAAATCGACATATACTACACATATGACCCAAATACAGACGTGTAACTCAAATAACTTAAGTCTGGGATATAGGGGTTTTAAGAGCAAAATCAGATAGTGATAGCCTAAAAAGCAGTTATAGTCTAATGGTTCAAACTTGCCCTCTCTATCGGGAGGTCCGAGGTTCACGTTTTCTTCCACCATCTTCTTCTTCTTCTCTTCTTTTTAAAAATGAATGTTTGTCTGTATGTTCTCTATAGAATTGTAAACTATTCAATTGATCATGCGATGATATTTAGCAAATTTGTTATTCATGAGGTTGTGAAGGTTTCTGGAGTATTTTTTTGTGCAGCTAGTTGCTAAATAAAAAATAGGTCTTGCGTTTCGGAAGGGTATGGTTGTCGGCACAGGTTTATAAAACCTTTGTTCCGTGTAGATTTACAGACGTGGGCGGCAGTGATCACTTACCGTCAGGTGGACTGCGCGTTTGCTACTTCATCTTATAAAAAAACATAGAAAGGTATAGCCGAAAACGTTAACCATGTACATTGCAATATATAGAAGAATAACTAAACAATAATTGGCTTAAGAAAACGTAATTAAACTTGTACTAAGGACAAAGCACAAAGGGATGAAAGTATTATTTTAACGTAACCATGAATTTACCTGAATGTTATAATGCATTTCTAGTTTATTGAAATAGAATTTACAATTAACCACAAACGAACTCAGACAATAGACTTTACGGTTGCGGTTAAAGGTATGACTGCGGTTGTTTCAGCTTCAAGTTCAAATGCGAGGACAGAGCGTTGATCTAACAGGGAATGAACTTTTGTCTGAAATCTTCTTTAAATTATTTCTTCACTAGCTCTTACCCGCGGCTTCGCCCGCACGGTCAGAGGGAATTAACAATAGCATTTGATAGCGTGATTCAGAACTTACAAATGAATTTAACGCCATCTATTCACAAAGTCTGGAACTACTAAATATGTATCAACTAACAAAACATCGATAATCTCATGGGAATGAGAAAGCGGGGTAAAAAGTAGTCTACGTTACTCTTCGCCCTCGATAACTATCTCCCAGCATATAAACCAACATATAACCGTCCCAGCATATAACCGTCCTTCCCGGGGTCGACTGACCAAATGGTCATGCTTCTAGTTTGGACAATATCAAGTTTAGTTTTTGAGTTTAATTACGGTCGACTTTTGACCGTATCGACGGTCAAAATTCGACACAACAATATTCTGCGAGTGTTTATAATGACAGCTTTCTGTAGAAAAGTGTACGTGAAATTTTTATAATTAAACAGGTATTTAATATCTTTGTCTGTTCATTTAATAGCATGCCAACCACTTACTAAGTCAATGACTCAACCACGATCAAACAGACCACTTTTACGGTTGCGGTTAAGCTGCGGTTGCGGTAAAGGTACGGTTGCGGTTGACGCTACGGCGCTCAGATTGTGAGGTTAGGGAGCGTATTATATGAAATGTGACAAGAATTTTCTTATTATTTTGCAAGTGTTAATATCAGATTTTTGTAGAAGAATGTACGTGAAAGTTTATTATTAAACAGGTTCTACTGTTCTGTCCTTGCCTGTTCATTTAGTGGCATGCCAACCACTTACTACGCCAATGACTCTACCACAATCAAACAGACCACTTTTACGGTTGCGGTTAAAGTTACGGTTGCGGTTAACGCCGCGACGCTCAAATTGTGAGGTCAGAGAGAATATTGTTTTCCTGTAGTATCTAAAAGGTTTCCACGTAATTTTTTTAATAGATTATTTTGAGGTAAGCGTATTTAATGTAGTTGGATTTGATTCTTTATATTACTGATAGAAATTGTAAAGAACGTGAAATATATTTTTGGGTAGAAAAAAGTTTGAGGAGGGTAGTGGTGCCTGATTTTACAAAATTATTGTGTTAGGAGATATTATAAGAGCATGTATTGATTGAAATTTTATAGCTATAATACTTTGTCTCTGTAGCCTAGGGGTCAGAATAGGGCTACGGTATCCCCTGCCTGTCGTAAGAGGCGACTAAAAGGGGCTTCCGGGGTTGCAGACGGCTAGAGTGGGAGCTCAAACCGTTCGGTCAGGCAATCCCGGGAAGGAAGGCGGTATGTGTGGTCGCATACCGTCGTAAAGACTAGACGGAGCGGTGGGCCCAGCCGCCCATCTGGGAGGAGCCCGATGGGGCAGCGCGCTCGGAGGATTCCGGTTGAAGTCGTTTCGAGATCCCGGAGTCCTCCTTTTCAGCTCCGAGGACGGCCACCGGGGGGGTTTTAGTGCGGTAAAAATCCCACATAACCCTGCGTCGCTCCCACGGCGTCGGGTACCTTTGGAAGGTTTCCCCTCGAAAACAAAAAAAGGCTATAATACTTTATTACACCTTGATTCGGGGATGCAACAATTAAACAACTAGACTCAAAACTGATTATTAAACTTTATACGACACTATTAGATTGAAAAGATTCTTGACGAAAGGGTGTGGTTGCCAGCTCACTTTCGTTTAAAGTCTTAGTCCTCGGAAGTAACAACGCATCTGTCATTTACTTCAGATATAACACTGTATGAAGTTGCTTCCAGATCTATCTCCATGGCCGACATTTGCCATTTAGCATCAGGTGGAATGCATGCTCGTTTGCTACTTCAATCTTATAAAAAGAAGATTAAATTTAGTACAATTTTGTATCATAACTTAGTCCTTAATACTACTTCAATCTTATAAAAAAATGAGAACATAATGCTAAACTACTGCATTAAAAATCAAATGCCTAACGTAGTAGAAAGCTGGCGTCAATATTCATTAGGATGGAAGAATAATTATGGCTCCGACGCGTCAATTAGATCAGAACCACGGTCCAATCAAGCGGAAAGTGTTTTGTTGTGTTCGGTAGTTATAATTGTACTCAGACACGTGGAAAATAAACTAAGAACTAAGCCTTTTACCTTTAGTCGAGTCGTTATAGGGCACGAATTTACTCCTAGAATTAAAGGGTTGTAAGTCCAGCGCTTTATGCCCCTGTAGTTCGGGGACTAGAATAGCGCTACGGTATCTCCTGCCTGTCGTAAGAGGCGACTAAAAGGGGGACTCTGGCAGCTCGAACCGACCAACAAGCAACCCCAAGAAGGACGGCGGTATATCTCGCCGTAAGCACCGGAAGAACCGGTAGGAGGATGGTAAACGTCCCCCAAGAGATGAGCCCGTGAGGGGCGCCGCGCTCGGGGACAACGGTGCGTTCCATTGGAGATCCCGGGGTCCCTCACAAACGCAGAGTGACCTTCGGCCACCGAGGAGGTTGTTGTGGGTAAAAATCCCACATAACACAAGGCTTAGGCCTTTTGCAGCTTTCCTCCCCGTCACAAAAAAAGGTCATAGCCCACCGCCCTAGACAAGTTGAAATTGCAAAATGTTTTAGACTCTTTTCAGAACTTTTTTTTTTATTTTGAATTAGTATGTGTAGGCTTTCTCATGGTGTTTTCCGTGTAGTGTTTTACTAAAAGCTGTGATTATTAATTACTAATACGCACATCATTTTAGAAAATACAGTGGGACGTGTGGGTTGGATCTAAAAGTTGGCCTGAATTGTGTTTGAGTCAAGAAAGCCACGGGGGCAGATTTAATATATATTATTCCGGCTAGGCCCTTTCAGCGAAACCCGACCCGTAGTTTTTACGTGAAACAGTATCAAATATACATAAATCCTTACATACTTCTTCTGTATCAATAAGATTTTAAAATCAAAATCTATGACGTCACATCACATCAAAACGCACCTAACACTTAATGTACCCTAAACTATCGCAACTACATGACAGCTCATAACAATTTTCGTTAATGCCCACACCGTAAAAATAATTAATGGCGTAGCTTGAGCCTAACAATTCATTTGGAGTCGTTAAACTATTTTATGATCCCCTGAAATAATGGCTCGTAAATGTTTCGCTTTATAAGTATCACATGAATTGACGACGTAATTGCTGGCAGTGAGCTTATTGGCAGTATGTAAAGAGTAAATAGAATCGTAAGCTACTTAAATAAAAGAGAGAAAGATGTAAGAGATAAAGATTTAGAGAAAACAAGGAGTAGGTAGAGAAATTAATAAGTGTTTAGTTTAGTTAAAAATGTTTGATAATATTTAATTTTGTAACTATGACACAGATTTTATAAAATAAATAATAAAATAAAACTAACAGCCTGAAACTAACAGCATGAAATTACTATTAAAATGTAGCGTAGCATAACAAGCAAACAAAACCAAAAAGCAAAAAAGTCTGACGTAGACATTTTACGTGAATCCCTTTTAGTACCGAAATATTCCTCCCTTTCTCCCTGATTTTTTTTCGCTCTGTACATAGTCTACGGTAGAGAGGGAATGGCTCTACTCAAGAATAGCAGACTTTAGCAGGTGGTAGAACCAGTGTAGTTTGACCGGGGAAGTACCACCGCCACACCTATTTCTAGCGTGAAACATTTTTTTGCATTTCGATAGAAAGGTATGGTTGCCGGTACACTTTTATATGAGGTGTCCATCATAGTCCTCGGGAGTGGAAACGCATCTGTGATTGACTTCAGATAGAACCCAAGTTCTATTTGAAGTTGCTTAGTCCATAGGCGGCAGTGACTACTTACCATCAGGTGGACTGCATGCTCGTTTACCACTTCAATCAGATAAAAAAAGACTAATACCATACTGCACATAATAGACACTTTGCATAATCATGTTCACGACTTATATTTTCTATATTATGTATCCATATTCTGCTCTGAGTGTAAATAAGTCTTTCCACGTTTCAATAGGACAGAAAGCCGAATATTTATATTGATGTGTAATAACGCGTACCTACTCCCCCGTCAAACCACGGACATTAATCAAACTTTTTGATTGAAAGCTAATGTTTTTGCATCATCCGTGATAAAATATGCTAAGGCCAAAAACGGACAAACTGAAAAGAAAGTGTAGTGCTATGAATTTCAGCGTTTTATAGCTGGGATTTTTATGTCAGACGCTTTGCTGATATTTATTCTTGATAGGAGTATTAGACACTGAATGTTGCTAGCGATTTCGTGCGCGCAGACAGTAATACAAATATTTAACGCCCTTAGGGATCAAATATTACGAAATCCTTTCTTACTGGGTGTCTAAAAGATAAAATGAACCTATTTTCCAAATATTACTATACCTTATCAAATAAATTTAGTTTGTTTTATATAGCTTATTTTTATTGGTGGCTTTTGATTATTAGCTTCTATTTGACAGTAGTCGCTGCATCTGTCACGCATTTTGGTGTTCGCAATGAGTTTTGATGACAGTGCCGGATAAAGCCAGCGCGGAGCCTGTAGCAAATTCTGACCGTATTTTGTAAGGTAACTGTTACAAATAAACTTTTCTGGATTCTATCTGGGAAAATTTAGAGATGACACTTTCTATATGTACTTATTTCAATTTAAGATTTTCAGGATAGCAAAGATAGTAAAATATAAGTAAATAGTAGGTGTTGGACCGCGGGGCTCCTTAAGTCGGGGGCCCGTAGCCTTTGCTACTCTTGCTATGTGGCTAATCTGGCACTGGTCCATGACACCGATTTCGATCCGTTGGTAGTGTTGTAATTAGTAGTGAAGCTGCTGCTTATCTCCTGGATTTTCTCCCTAGTTGCCTTCTATGACATCAATTGATAAAGTGTGGTAGAAAGAAGTTGCAAAGGGTTGCAATCAAAAACAATAAGTTAGCAAGATGGTTGAACAAGTATTGTCCGTACGGGGGAAGGCTGGTGGCAGGTGGAAGGCACTTTCATATGTGGCGACCATCTTAATTTTCCAAAGCACTAAAGTGTCTGTAACTTACTTCCGATGGAACCTCTGTCTTATATGAAGTTTATAACTTATATGTAAGGGCGGCAGTGACCACTTGTTATCAGGTGGACTGAATACTCACTTGCTGCCTCAATTGTATTCTCGTAAAAAAATCACTGACGCTACCGAGGAACGTCACTACTACTAATAATACTTTTGTAATACAACAAAAAATCTTTTATATGAAAGAAAAACACATTAATTATTTATAACATGTAGAGGAGCTGTGTATATATAAACTCACAGTTATTTATGTTGTTTCAGATACTATTGGTATCTTTTCACTCCCTGATGGATTGCAAATGTGCTGATTAATCCATTTCGAAAAGCATTTGGCTGGTGAGTACGGTTTATGATTAATACATCTTTAGTTCGATATTTACGATTTACGTTTTTAAGCCTTTTCAATTTTATTACTAGTATTATTCTGTAAAATACGGACACAATTTTTTTTTAACGAAACGGCTGGGTTATTTCGGAATAAAATAAATCGTGCTTGGAAGCAAATCATTTTCACGTTGGACTATACTTTGAGAGTATTTTTCTAGTGACAGCATTTTATCACCGCATGAGTGTCACAGCCGCATGCGCGAATTAATTCACTGCAGGCTCTAAGCTTCCCGCGTGCAGGCTTGGCAGGAAAGTATTAATGGACGGACATGACGCTAATGGCATCCATGCGCGTTATAGGAAAATACCTCTTTGAAAGGCTGTACAGTATTCTTCTCATGTCATTAGAAACGATCTATTGGAATAGAACTCCAGAACGTACTCAGTTTTGAGGACCACAGTCAGTACAGTCACAGTCAAAATATAAACGTATGGTGTATGTATATGTCTGTTTTTCCTAGCGCGCGTGAGTGCGTACTCACACGCGTATTTTATTCGTACATATGAATTAACTAGCTGAGGTCTCTTCACGACTAAGAAAAAGAAAAACAAGAATATAGAATACAAGTATGAATGCAAAAATGCGGATGAAATGCAAACGTGAACGTAAACATGCGCGACAGGAAACGCCTTAATTGTATTTTGTATGCTAATACGAAAAAAAAAACAAGAATGTGAAATAAAACTATTTCTACTTTTAACCCCCAGACTCTTAACCGCAAATATATTATCTACTGCTGTACAAACGCATAATATTCTTGAGTAAACTACTGAATATTCAAACTTCATTATATTATTCTTTGTCTGCACACAATTATTTCGCTCATCAGTCTTCGTTTTGTCAGAAGTTTTGAACTAAATAACGCCTGACAGAGTTATGGTATATTTTTTACTGTTAAAAACTTCAGTTAATATGCCCTACTTTTTCCAGAGGTTTGCTTGTGATGAAATGCAAACTTTCACGAATCAATCTTGGTAACCGTAATAAAGAAGTTAGTTTTGTCAGAAATTACAAAAGTTCTGAAGTAATTCTTTGTTTATAACGTAGGTACAATTAGATATTTGGTAAATATTTTTGGTACATCGCACGGTTTTTATCTCAAGATCCTGTTTTGTATCATTTAGATAATATGCTTTCCAAATTAGTTCTTAAAAAAGTAATCTTTAACATTAGTTAAAACAGGGTATTATTTTTTTATCTCATCGTCAACTCATTGTTTTCTTATGAATTAACTAGCTGAGGTCTCTTCACGACTAAGAAAAAGAAAAACAAGAATATAGAATACAAGTATGAATGCAAAAATGCGGATGAAATGCAAACGTGAACGTAAACATGCGCGACAGGAAACGCCTTAATTGTATTTTGTATGCTAATACGAAAAAAAAAACAAGAATGTGAAATAAAACTATTTCTACTTTTAACCCCCAGACTCTTAACCGCAAATATATTATCTACTGCTGTACAAACGCATAATATTCTTGAGTAAACTACTGAATATTCAAACTTCATTATATTATTCTTTGTCTGCACACAATTATTTCGCTCATCAGTCTCCGTTTTGTCAGAAGTTTTGAACTAAATAACGCCTGACAGAATTATGGTATGTTTTTTACTGTTAAAAACTTCAGTTAATATGCCCTACTTTTTCCAGAGGTTTGCTTGTGATGAAATGCAAACTTTCACGAATCAATCTTGGTAACCGTAATAAAGAAGTTAGTTTTGTCAGAAATTACAAAAGTTCTGAAGTAATTCTTTGTTTATAACGTAGGTACAATTAGATATTTAGTAAATATTTTTGGTACATCCCACGGTTTTCATCTCAAGATCCTGTTTTGTATCATTTAGATAATGTGCGTTCCAAATTAGTTCTTAAAAAACTAATCTTTAACATTCGTTAAAACAAGGTATTATTTTTTATCTCATCGTCAACTCATTGTTTTCCTACTACTGGGCACGTTTTGTTATGATTGAAATAGAAAAAGAGACTGCGGGATTTAGAAAATGTTTCGCCTATAGTCAGCCGCGGGTCAAGAACAGATTGATAGACTTCATGCGCCTTTTAAAAATTTCTATATTGAAGTCGTGAAGAGATGACGCCCCTAGTACTCTGAGTCACGCTATTAAAGATTTTGACGTGACAACGTCTTACAATTCAATGGAGCCGGCTGCACGCACCAAATAACATGATTCATATGGCGTTACCTCACTCCGAGGCGTTCCATTTAAGGCTTGAACTGCAAGTGAGAGCGGGAAACAAGCGACAAAGAGGCACAATCGTCCTCCGCATTCGGCAGCGCTCGACATCTGTCCCTCTCCTACTTGAGTGAGCGATGCGACCGCGTGGACAGTTGTTATACAAAAATACATTAACACGTTTTCGTCAAGTAAGAAGCGCAGTGAAAAGTGAATGTGGTGTTTATAGCACAAATAAAATAAAAAAAAATCTTTTGAGAACATACCACCAGTATTTTTTTATGACAGTAACGTTCAACTATCGTCAGTGAACCGACTATACAGACAAGCGATTTTTTTAACATCTTTCGAGTATAGAAGTTCCGAACAGAAATTGTTCAAATACGGTATCTCCCCAGGGATGATCAATGCGCCTGGCGGGGATGTCCCTTTGCTAAAAATAAAAGTATTTAACATACATGTCAGTTTTTAGTTGTCGCGTCGAGATAAAAGTATTTTAGGAGGAAATTATATGTGATTAACATTTAAGGGAAATCGCAACGCGACCAATCGTCGTCAACCCATTATTATCCCACTGCTGGGCACGGGTCTTCTCTCGGAAGAGAGAGTTAAAGACCATATTCCACCGCGCTGGCCAAGTGCAAATTTGTGAACTTCACACACCTCCGAGATTTTTTTTAAAGAGCATTCGGGAATGTAGGTTTCCTCACGATGTTTTCCTTCACCGAAAAGCAGTGATAATAAATTTATAATACGTACATAATTTAAAAAAAATCAATGGTGCGTGGCTTGGTTTGAACTTCGGACCTCCCGATCAAGAGGGCAAGTTTCAACCATTAGGCTATCACTGTTCTCACAGCTAATATTAATTTATATTACAAAAGCAAAAACCCGATTGCCTAAAAATCAATTGAAATCGTTTTTAAGCTGTTGGTTTTTTTTAATAACGATGTTATTACAAAATTGTTACGACTTAAGAACTTTTGCTATTAATCAAACATTAAGGTCTGAACTTCATCTGCCATAAATAATCTCCAGTAAAGGCCAGTAAGTGAAAAGTTTTGGCTTTAATATTATACAGACTTTATTTATAACGATGGTGTTAAAAGCGCCAACACCATTACTTTTATAGCGAGAGATCGGGCTTATACGTACTATATTTTTATGTTATGGATCTGGTAAATGGATCGGCTGAACAGCCTCGTGCAGTTTAACTTGAGTAATTACTACTTTGACGACTTATATAGGCATGGAAGTGTATTACATATATGGAGAAGTGTTGCTACTAATAAAAACATTGAATATCAAATCTAAATTAAAGACACAGTTTGATCCAAAAATACCTAGAAAGGAAAGTTAGAATTTTAACTACACTGCTGTTGGTGGCCTTTTAATATTTTTATATAATTTAAAATCATTCATCAAAAAGAAAAAAAAAATACGTAGCTCACCTGCAAAATTATCGTTTTTTTATGTTGTGTTATTAAACAATTCGAGCAATACTTTTGGAATTAATTAGTAAATGAGTTTAACTAGATTATTATAGAATTTAACTAGATCGATATAATCTGTGGACTATAATGAACAATATGTTAGATTGAACGGTACCAGATGTATTTATAAGTCTAGGGAATAAGATAAAAAGTGTCGTCTAAGGGTGAGGTCCAACGAGCGTAATTTTGTGAGTCGCAGAAATTCTGCTGCATATACAAAAGTCCTATTCGATTCACACAATGACCCTAAGGTTAAACACACACGTTTTCTACACTTATAGGCCCACACTAGAATTTTCTCCTATGTCGTGAGTACCATGGACACACGCAAGACGAATACACAAACACCCAGACCCAGAACATGAATCTAAACTCATCATTCAGATACCTGTCTGGTCGGGAATCGAACCCGACAACCATTGTGCCACACCGGTATGGTAACGGCTCCGCCACGCGGGTCTACAAGGGTCACCCCTTAAGCCTCTCCTTTCACTCGACTACGTTTAAATCTTAAAAACTACGCTACGGATTTTAATACAGTTTTTTTAATAAATAGAGTAATTCAAGAGGAAGGTTTTTATGTATAATACATGTATAATTTAGTGGAGGAACATTGATAAATTTAGATTTTTTACTTTTAGGCGGAACGAAGTTTGCCGAGTCAACTAGTAAAATATAAAAAATCGGTTATAACACATTATAACACGTTACAACGGTTATAGTACGTTATAACATGCAGTTCTTCAAAGTAAACCTCGTAAGCAATATTATCAGTGTATAAATAAAATGTCGTAACAATTTCACTAGAGCGGGTGTATGTGTCGGACACGCTGAGACACAATTCAATTTGCACTTAACTTAGTTCAGCGACGCATCATTAGTTCGGTAATAATGTTATATGGCCTGAGAGACCGAAGGCCGCGGTCTCATTAGAAGCGCTGCTGAAGCTATAATATGTTTAAAATTATTTTTCATTATTCAGTACTGTAAGAAAATATTTTTTAATAACCTTTCTTAGCGCGTTCCTGTTATATAGTTACAAGGTTGTAGAATCAGTGTATTCGGGGAGTTACTAATTCAGCCAGCACGGTGGATTATGGCCAAAATTAGCTCACTCTTCATTCTGAGAAAAGACCCTTGCCCAGTAGTAGGATAATAATGGTTTGACGAGAAGAATCAGTGTAGTCGGGGCAGTACCACTGCTACCCTTATTTCTAGTTTAAAGCAGTACTTGCGATTGGGTAGAAGGGCCAGCTTACCTTTATATGAGGCGGCTATCTTAATCCTCGGGAGTAGCAAACGCATCTGTAAATAACTTAAGATAGGACCCCTGTTCTTTTTGAAGTTGCATATAGATTTCAGTGACGGTAGTGACCATCAAGTGGACTGCAAGCTCGTTCGCTATTTCAATCTGATAAAAAGAAAGAAAAAAAATATAAGAAAATTTGTATAAATTTGATTTTTTTTAAACTTATTGGAACATAGTCGATCATACCAGTATGTTTCACAGTCATTGTAAGCATTCTTCTCTAGTTTCTATTTAAGGAGTACATATATAGCCAATTACAGAAACTAGAAGACGACACCTGAGAAGTTGAAAGATTGCCAAATCTACATCTGAGAAGTTGAAAGGTTGTCACTCATGTAAGTCTACCAGATGTTACCAAATATTACCTCCTCAATTGAACAATATTGATTTCTTCAAAATGTTTAAGCAATTTAAATTATTATTAGCTTTAGCCTCGCGAGACTGTAGAACACAAGCCTTATTATTAAAATTTGTGGACTAGAGTGGACTTACATTTTGTAAGTATCGAGTTAGGTACGTGCCGCTGGAATTGAATTTTTCTAAAATCCAATTCTACAAAGAATTTGGAGTGATAAAGACTAAAACTTTATTTTCAAATGTTTGTTCTTTACGTGCGTGGATCCTAAATCTTGAACTTTTAAAAGGTTTTTGGAAAACATCTGACTGATTTACAGGTAAACAGAGCACAACGACCCGTATGGCGCAGCGGTTACCATTCCGATCTGACGCGTAATGGGTTCCGGGTTTATTCCCGGCCAGACAGGTATCTGAATGCTGAGTTTAGATTCATGTTTTGGGTCTGGGTGTTTGTATATTATGTGTGTCCATGTTATGCACGAAACAGGAGAAAATCCTATTGTGGGGCTATGAGTGTAGAAAGCGTGTGTGTAGCCTTAACGATATCAATGGAAGACATTTTAACATATGTTTCCTCATTACATAATCAAATTATCAGGGATAAACATATTATATACACAAGTACCTAGTAAAAAACCGTAGTAAATATTGATAGTGAGTTGATAATACTTTTGAAAATAAGGTGAAATGTTTTAAAAACCATGCTTATCATAAAATCATTTCATGTGATATATGGAATGATTATGGAAAGGTTGTAAATAATGGTAAGTGACTTATACTATGGGTATTATAGGGATCAATAAAATAATCGGTCCGCCATCTTGGGACAGTCGCCATATTGATTATTTATGAGATGTCATTAATTAAATAATGGTCATCCAAATATGTATGGTCAAATTAAAAGTATGTAAGAAAAATCGAAATCGGTTGGAATAACTGGCTTCAAATTCAGTTGTATCATTCGACCTACAACTGCTAGTTAATATAAATAATTGTAAAAATTGACTCTCCCCTAATACAATTTCCTGTACTGATTAAGTAATACTTCGTAAAGGCTAGTACTATCGTTTTGAATATTGAAACAACACGTGCGCTGTAAAGTTCATGAAAATATATATACCCCAAGTGAAAACGAGCGTATTACCACAGTAGCCATATTAGACCAGAAGGGAAACTACCTATAAGCGTTCGAAAACGGCACACACAAACATCGTATCGACGAGACCGCTATGGGGTTATTGCGCTGCTTCAGTAACGCGAGCGCTTATAGGCTATAGTTTCCCTACTAGTCTAATATGTCTACTGTGGTGTTAGTCTGACCTAAGTCAAATTGACTTCTAACGAAATTGTTAAATATGGAGATATATCGATAAATTTACTCTCTGTTTTTCTATCACGGATGAATATCGATAGATCTACAAGAAAAAGTTTATAAAACAGATCTAACAATAAATTTTCATTTTTTAATAATTTTGTTACAAATAGTCAATTCGGTAAAAACATTTATACTTTTTAAGTGGGACACAGATGTATCTCCAGAAATCTTTTTCAAAATTCTTTGGCAAATCTTTTTGATTCTGCAATGTTAGCGATCAGCAATGTTAAATTTGTAATCTACAAAGGGCATCGATTATCAGCCTTGGAGAAATGATAAAACACGCTTACCTTAAAGAAAAATTCCTTTTCATCGAAAGGTCTGTTAAGAGAGTTAAGAAAAATGAGGTTTGGTTGTATTTTTTCGCAAGAAAGGAAAGAAGAGGAATTTAGAAATGTGTCATTGTTTGATTCAATCTGATAAGAAATAACTTTGGAAATAACAAATTCATTCCATCTTAATGCTAATATTATTATACAAACGGTGATTCGTTTCATAATGAAGGTACCACATCTATTTGTAGCGTGAAGCATTTCTTGCGTTTCGATAGAAGGGTGCGGTTGCCGGCACATTCACATGAGGCGACGATCATAGTCCTCGGGAGTAGCAACGCATCTGTGATTGACAGATGGAACCCATGTTCTGAATGAGGTGGATTACAGATGTCCACAGTGACCATGTACCTGCATGTAACTGCATGCTCGTTTGCTACTTCAATCAGATAAAAAGGTATAGTAGAGAAATGTAAATATTTTTGTACATAGTAATAAAGTAGGAAAATAGCGTCCACTCTGCCTGATGGCAAGAGGCCCCTGCTGCTCATGGACATTTGTGACCCGTGATACGATCAGGCTGAGGAACAGATCCATTTCTTTGAGGATCAAGCAGGATGTTTCTGGACCAAGTTGGAAAACCTCGGAAAGCATCTGGCAAGTCCTCGGATAAATTTGTCTCTCTTAGTACACCTTCCAGCCCAAATCACAGAAGCTGTTTCATGACTTCTTCTTCATGCTGTTGCATGATTCGAAATACGACACATTCACCACCTTGAAATACATGCCATTCATATATTACTTTCATTATCATTATCTAATGCAAATTTATAGATATTCCTTTAAGAAATTGGTCTCATCGAATCATTTTATGTGAAGGATGTTTTAAGAACAACATAGGGATCTGTGATCAGTAAGAGGTTAAAGTGTCCCAGCATTGTTTGAAATAGTGCTTAGTAGCGAGTTTTTTGAACTATGATAAATCTGACCAGTCCTTTGAAAATTATCAACACTTTTTAAGATCAATTCGATAATATCATTAATACAAATGTTATTTAATACGCATATATTTGCCGTAGCGCGATAACCTGAATCAGATGTTAGTATTGAATATTTAAAAATTCAATTTAAATTATTTCTTCTTTTTATTTTATCGCACAAATTCAACAATTATATCCAGGCCCATCTGTTAGATATCCAATTCTTCGAAATCTTAAAGCTGATACGTTTAGTCGTATCGAACCAGTGTCGATGGGCAAAAATGTGGTAAACATACGTCGTAACCTTGACAATATCCAGATAGTAGAGCAATTCTGCGGAGAACCCAATTCTTTCAATAACATACAGCAAATATATCTTGTGTAAGCTCAAAAAATCTGCCTTGATCAAAAAAATCACGTATATAGAGACCAAAGATATTAATAATTATGGTTCATACGAATCAGACACTGAATAAAGGCATGTGTTTGGCACTGTGGGGTAAGGTAAATAGGTAAACATGGGCTAAATGTGATCAATGAAATAATAATTGAATGAAATGATGAATTGCAGTCACAGGTTATGGACGAGTTATATATAAACGTTAAAAATAATAAAATGTATAATAGTATATCAAAATTTAATAAAATCGTCTCCGACAACCATTTATGAAAACAAAAATTACGTACTAATCCATTAAATCTCACAACATTAGAGTTATTTTGTTCTGAATGTTAATTATTTTTAGAAATCGAAAGATTTTTTCAATCTTTATGCGTGTAGTCACAACTATAGAAGGCATTATGCAGAAGATTGGGCATAAAAACTATGTGTGTGTGCTCAATTTGTTTTTAAAAAAGGGAAAGTTAATTTAAGCGAAAATACTAATATAGTCTGTGACTATATAATAATAGAAATTGATAAAATACTAATTTTTACCGTTGAATATGTACGTATTAAGACAGTTCAAACAGTTCAGAAAGTGTTGTAAAGTTAAATATAATTCGGATCTCAAAATATTTGACTCACAACCAGCTATATTTAATTCGGCATGGCTTCGTCAATAATGGCTTCATGGAATGGCAGTAACAACACAAGACACAAACACTGAATTGAATTGAGCGACGTAAATTCTAATGCTCGATTGTAGGGTGTCCATCAATTTGAAAACAAAAATCCCTCAACAAGAAGATAATCCAATTAACAAGGAATGATTTTAGATTAATACTATATCGATATTTTGTACTTTTTAATACTTATCGGATACTCACGTCACGTAATTTGTAAAACTCTTGCTGTCGATTTGGTCTGAGATCCAATGATCGTGTTCACGGCATATTCAGATACCTTTTATCAGGACTACAAGTACGCTTAAGATGGCATTTGCAGTTTAATTAACATCTTTCGTCAACCCATTATTGTCCCACTGCTGGGCATGGGTCTTCTCTCAGAATGAGAGAGTTTTAGGCCATAGTCCACAGCGCTGGCCAAGTGCGAATTGATCGACATAGGCTCCTCAAATGAATTCTTTTGGGACGAGAGCTCCTTTACTTATACTACTGTAAAACGAGAGGCACATTAATCGTTTCATGGTGTATAATAAGCAAGTGTTTATTTATCAACGTAGATTGTTGGAGTGAAAGACGTCTTTGTGGCTAATTCATGTTAAATGTTTAAAATATATCATATAGTCTCCGACGAGATTAAGCTACTGCTATTCATCGACTATGTTCAGAGTGGACGGATCATGTGCCCTCTAAAAATAAATGCGCGTTAAAATTAATTTTCAGCGATATCACCCACTCATATCTCCATCAATCACGCAAGAACAGCGCTCAAACAATATTGCCATACGGTCGCTTGTTCAATTCCCGATAGCGTCCGGCGAAGTCTTCGTCAATAAATATGGTCACCGCACCGCCGAAGTAATTGTTTACTGAAGTCGGTAATGCATCGCCGTAAATGAAGCGCGCACGCTCAGTTAATTCTGAATCGATGCTATAAACCCGGTTTGTTTGACGTGTGCACTATTCATTATTATTGTGATTCTACATAATATATCAATCATTTATAGACTTTTTTGTTCTTGAGGGGTAAACTTTCAAAATGTACCCTACACCGTGGGAGCGACCCTCCTCCCCGGTGGCCGTCCTCAGCGCTTTTCATCATTCTACCGCTATGGTGATGACATAATAATACCGAACTCTTATCGACTAATTCTTTACGGTGTTTTTTACTACGAGAAGTGTCTAAGTTACAGGCACAATAGGTGTCCTAACATCAGCGGCACAAAATTTTTGGCAGAGGTCAATTAACGATTGGTCATCTGTTGATGCTAGATGTCAATAATCGATAGAGATAGTAATCATGCGTGTTTGTCGAAAAATCTTAATGCAGTAATATAATTCCTTGGGATCAATCCGGGTCTCCAGTGTGGACCAAATCCAAATTTATCACTTCAACAGGTATATAACGATTTTATACATACATCCACACTAATATTATAAATGTGAAAGGTGTTTGTTTGTTCCTCTTTCACGTCGCCACATACGAGTAGCTATAATATGATATGGTTTATATGCTGGGAGATAGTTAGGAGGGCGGAGAATGACGTAGGCCTCTTTTTACCGCGCTCTCTCATTATATCAGTGTTTTGTTGCTACATATTAAGTAGTTCCACACTTTGTTAATGGATGGCATTAGTAATATTCTGAATTACGCTATCAAATGCTAACGTTGATTCCCTATGACCGTACAGGCGAAGCCGCGGGTAAGAGCTAGTACGATATACTTCTGAATTCCTGAAGAAATTAATTATTTCCCGAGATGTTTTCGCAGCGGGCTCCCAAATCCCTTGATTAATTTATTACGGACAGACGAACTGTTTGTTCCTTCTGACAGTTAATTTGTCTCTTCATGAGCAGCTCTCATTCCCGTCAATATTCAGTGTAAAAGTTTTTGCGATTTATTTCACAAAAACTTTAACGACAGCTTCATTTGTAACTTTATTGCCCTACAAACCCAATTTCGTGTGGAAACGCCGAAAAAATGTTCATTCATTTCTTTATGTACCTAATTGTATGTTGAGAGATGTTTTCGTTGCTATGTACATTCGAATATTTAATTATAAGAGAAGAATAGTAGGATTTTTGTAGTATGGTATGAGACTTAGTTATATATACTCATAGCCCCACACTAGGGCTATCTGTGTCGTATGTACCATGGACACACACAAGACAAATACACACACACCCAGATCCAGAACATGAATCTAAACTCATCATTCCGATATCTGTCTGGCCGGGAATCGAACCCGGAACCCATTGCGCGTCAGACCGGTATGGTAACCGCTCCGCCACGCAGGTCGTCAAATATTTAAATAGTAGGATTTAAAGAATAAAAAAATGATACTAAACAGACTGTTAAATTCTCTAAATTAATTTCGAAGTAACTAATAGTCTAAGACCGGTATATCTACTAAATACGGTTTATTAGATTATGCCGGTTGAACCAAATTAACGAAGACCTATGTCTAGAGGAAGGGCTCTAAAGGGTGACGGATGGGACGGATGGAAGTTATAAGGAATAACGCTATTACGTGAAGGCCTTTGTAACCAAAAAACATTGTTTACTTAGATAATGATCTTTGCTAATAATTATTGTACTAGTAGTATTTACGAATGTCATATTTACTAAGTAATTTGTCCCACAATTTTTTTAATTTATTAAGCTATTGCATAGCTTTTATCGCGGACTTTGAGCGCGGCGACCGATTCAAGAAATTCCGTAACGAATAAACCTAACACCCTTCGCCTACCATGTAGCGCGGTTGAGCGTTCGCTTAACGTGTATGTATTTGCATATGGTACAACAGGACGAAGCTCGCACGGATGGAGACAAGCTACTCGGTAATCGGACGAATATGTAATCAGCTGTTTATCGAAAGTATATAGTAACAAAGAAAAAAACTTGAATTAATATAGAGGAAAAATACTGCATAAATATATAAAAAAATATAATTGCATAAGTTATAATTGCAATAGTTTTACCGCGGCAGTCCCCGAGTGCCGTACGTTTTTTTTAGACTGTTGACAAATGATTACCATCAGGTGGACTTCTACTCGATTGCTACTTAAATTTTATAAAAAAGTTTCACACACACTATCACATGAACCGCCATCATAGTCCTCGGGAGTAGCAACGCATCTGAGATTGACTTCAGATGGAACTCATGTTCTGTATGAAGTTGATTACAGGTGTCTATGGGCGGCAGTGAACACTAACCATCAGGTGGACTGTATGCACGTTTGCTACTTCAGTCAGATAAAAAAATAAAAATAAAAAAGTACTTTCAACAATCAATCACTTATTTACAGTACCTTTCAGAAAGAAACCAGTTTTTAAACTAAACTAGAAGCTCTCTAATCAGTAAACTTAATCTGAAATGTATGCGTGCAGATAAAAAGCTATAAGTAGGAAAAAACTCCACAAACAAAAGCATAATAAAGGTAACAGTAAAGCGTAAAGTTACAAGACACTTTACCTTACTTATTTTCTTTGTTCTGAACATTTTCTTACGCTTACTTCAATGTTAGTTCTTTACCTTGCTACCGTTCCAGGTGTGTTTACACCTAGAAAATCAAACTTTGGACTTTATTCATAGTAACAAATAGTGACTAGCATTTAAGGGTTGTCGTAAGTTAACCCTTTCCTTTACACGCGTAATCGATACAGTCCTAATGGGGCTTTTCCGGCTCTTTGAAGGGAAACGCGCTATTCAGATTAAGATGCCGGTAAAGCCATCAATAGAACATCGAGGCGAGGACGCGTTATATTGACGAGTGTTAAGAAAGTTAATCGTTGTTTATTGAACAGCTTAAGTCATTTGACTTACTTCTTTAAATATTGAAGTAGCAAACGAGCATACAGTCCACTTGATGGTAAGTGATAATGCCGCCCACGGATATCTGCTAGCAACTCCATATAGAACATGGGTTCCATCTGAAGTTAATCACAGAGGCTTCGCTACTCCCGAGGACTATGATGGTCACCTCACTCACTCACACACACACACACCTCAACCACAATCATCCATCGTAACTCAAGAACTGCTGCATTCTAGATATGAGTGTGGCGGCGGTACCTCCCCGATCGAACTATACTGGTTCTACCACCTGGCTTATTTTTCACCATATTTACGTTTTATTTCCAATATTCAACTAAGGGGTATTGGATAGGCGACATAATACTCCGCGTGGTTTGATTATGATAATGGGTTTTGCCGAGCTTTTCCGTTTTTAAAATTAAGTGTAACATTAAGGGAGACATGACAGCTGTGATGGAATAGTCTGCATCGCTTATTGATTGCAACATTTATTTATTTACACTTTATTGCACCAATAAAAATTGTAGTACAATAGGCGGGCTTAATGCTAAAAAGCATTCTCTACCAGCCAACCTTTGGGAAGTGCAGAAAAATCGAAGGCGGAACCAGTAAAAGAAAGAAAATAGAAAAAAAGAAGAAAATAAAGCAAAAGATAAAATAGAAAAAATTAATAAGAGAAGAACGAAACTAGAAGTGACAGTATAAGTATTGAAACACAAAATAATAGTAATAATAAATAAAATATAACAAGTAAAACCTACATTTATAAACTATTTGACACTTGATTTCGGACATAGGAGTCGGCAATGCATCGTTGGCTGTAATGGAGAGATCTTCAGATCTTCTTACTAACTGCATGCTTATTTGCTACTTCCAAATTATATAAAACCATAAATGGGGTTGGCGATCTACGTCAGCTCGGCTTTATGTGCGTTGGTAACTGACACTTGTAACTGACTCTTAGTATGATTAATGTAAGTGCATAACCTAACCTAACCACACCCTTGAAACTAGAACACAGTAGCACTCCAAAGCCGAACCAAGAAGGCTTACACCACGTTCATCACATAGGCATTACTGTCTACCTGATGAAAAGCGGTTACATGGAAATCTGTAAGCAAATTCATATAAAACAAGGGTTCTATCTGAAGTCACAGAAATGCATTTCTACACCAAAAGACGAAGATGATCGCCTCATATGAAAACGAGCCGGCAACCGTACATTGTCACCCAAATGCATGCAGTCACCCGCCGCATCAATCGAAATTCGACCGTAATTTAAATTAAAAAACTAAACTTTATATTACAATATTTCTCAAATTCAAGTAATTTTCAATTTTCAAGTTTATCTTAGCCGCATTTAAAAGCAATATCGGTATTTTGACAAAGACATTTGACATTTTTGACATTACGTATTTTCATAGCAAGACGTTAAATGTTCTATTTTGTTTACTATGTATATGTTTGTGGCAAATGCACGGTAGTGTGTGTAATGTGATTTTAGTTGATTTTATGTATGATATATGCATTTTTTGAAAAAAATGTTAACATTCTGCACGCCTTCTCTACGTCCACTATAACCGTACAAAATTTTTTGCTTCACGTTAATATAATAATATCTGGTGGTTTTCCCAAGAATGATATAATTTGTTTATGTCGAGCCATTCATAAGACAGATTTAGTACTAAAGATGGGACCCCAGAATTTTATTGAGCAATACAAGGGCTAAGGTCTCCGTGCGCCAGATGTGCGTGAGAGCCTCTATTACTAATATAAGGCAGATTGGACCATATATTGCAGGCTTACCAGATTTATTAGATCTAAATCAGTCAAGAATGTCTTCATTAATATTATTGGAAAACGCTCTTCCGGTTTGATGAGAGGCTATGCTCACTATTGCTCTATTGCTCACTTTTATATATTCTGTCGTCATAATTGAAAATGCAGTATTAACAAAATTATTGTTTGATTATCACTACATAGTATAAAAAGTCGCGCTGTCTGTCCCTATGTATGCTTAGATCTTTAAAACTACGCTACGGATTTTATTGCAGATTTTTTAAATAGATATAGTTAATTAACATGAAGGTTTTTATGTATAATACATGCGTAATACGGTGAAGGAAAACTGATAATTTTAGATTTTTTACTTTTAGGCGGAACGAAGTTCGCCGGGTCAGCTATTATATAAATTGTTTAAATATAGATAAACGCGTTAAACAGATATTGTACATAAATCAGTAATTTAACGCTTCGGGTATTGAACCTGGAATCCTTATCCATAGTATACTACGCATCCGTAAAAGCTCCACCGATTTAGATACAGAACAGTAACAATTCATTCAAATCTCTGTCATTACGTTATCAAACGGGAACAGCACGTAAATAGGATAAAACGGCAACAAACCACATTCGTTTAAACGAATGGTGTACGTGGTTCGCCTCAAAAATACCAGTTTTGGAGATCCGTGTGTTCTTTGTGGGAGTATAAGGATTATTTTATTGTTTCTTGAGTTTATGTTACTATTTATGAAGGTTAACCTAGTCACGCGTTGTTGTGTCTATTTGATTTAGGAAAGAAGAATCCCATTCGTTTTTCTTCGGGATGTTGGGTAAAGTTTTATTTTAATATTATAAGTACGAAAGTTTGTGAGAATGTGTGTATGTTCTCATCACTACACTTTAGCACACACATGGTGTTTAACCTTTTTTTGTTCTCGAGGGGGAAACTTTCAAAAGGTACCCGACGCCGTGCAGATTATGTGGGATTTTTACCGCACTAAAACCGCCCCGATGGCCGTCCTCGGCGCTACAAAGAGGACTCCGGGGTCTCCAAAGGAACGCAACCGGAATCCTCAAATGTTTCCCCATCGGGCTCCTCCCAGATAGTCTAGTCTTTACGACGATATGCGACCACATACCTATAACGCCGTCCTTCCCGGGATCGCCTGGATGGTTCAAGCTCCCACTCTAGCCGCCTGCGACCCTGGAAGCCCCTTTAGGCGCCTCTTACGACAGGCCGGGGATACCGTAGCCCTATTCTGATTCCGGAAATACAGGAACGAGAGTTTATAACCTACATTAATCACTGCCGTAGCAAACGTAAGTAAAGCGGGTAAAATCGCGGTAATAACCTAGTCAGTAAATATTAGTACACCGACTGTGTTCTACAATGTAATATGACACAGTGCAGTAACAACGAGCAATGTCACGTTCGAACGCTGAATGGCTTACCGCTAGTGGGTTGTCATGACTGTTTTGAAGCAACGTTGTTAACGATCGTGTTGTTCGATGTGAATTAAAAATATTTTTGGAGTCGAAACCGTCAATGGCCTGACGTGCGATAAATTATAAAGAATGCAAGTCCTAAGATGTCCCAAAATGTAAACAACAAAACAAAACAAAAAAAAAATTGGTCCTATATAGTAAGCCAAAAATAAAACCATGCTAAAAAAGGGCACGGACGATCTGTCTGTGGAGGCGTAGCTGAAAATAAAAAAAAATAAAAAAAAACGTTGTTAACAAAGTCTTCCCCAATTTTTAGTAATTTGGAAGAAGCAAACGATCAAGTATTCCAACTGATGGTAATTGGCCAGTCATCTATAAGAAACCATTGTGCTCATGGACATCTACAAAAGTCCTTTAGTGAAAGTCAAACTCTTACCTTTTTTTTTTTTTCTTGTCGTCGAGGGGGAAACCTTCAAAAGGTACCCGACGCTGTGGGAGCGACGTAGGGTTATGTGGGATTTTTACCGCACTAAAACCCCCCCGGTGGCCGTTCTCGGCGCTAAAAAGGAGGACTCCGGGATCTTGAAACGACTTCAACCTTCAACTTGCCCCATCGGGCTCCTCCCAGATGGGCGGCTGGGCCCACCGCTCCGTCTAGTCTTTACGACGGTATGCGACCACACGTACCGCCGTCCTTCCCGGGATCACCTGACTGAACGGTTCGAGCTCCCACTCTAGCCGCTCGCAACCCCGGAAGCCCCTTTTAGTCGCCTCTTACGACAGGCAGGGGATACCGTAGCCCTATTCTGGTCCCGGAGCTACAGGGTGAAGATTACTGCACCTAAGGAGTAAGTTGTAACGTCCCTTATGAGTATACCTCGCTTACCTCACCCTTCAGGCAATAACACAGCAGCAGCTAAATATTACTATTCTTAAACATAAATAGGTGTGGCTGTGGAGCCTCAATCCACAAAAGGTTTTTCTCCACAAAACCTTCAAATCTTTATTTACCCAATAGCAGCATTTTTAATACTATGTTCTAGTTTGAGAAGGGGAACCTGGGGATACTTTTCAGGAGTAACACATCGAATTTTTGACTTCGGTTATCTTACAGGCCAATATTATACTGCAGACCAGTGTAAATATGCACATATTTTTGCCTACAATGGATGAACGTTATTAACTAGGCCAGTGTTATTTACTTCTCGTTTGTCAGTCCATCTGTCAGTCAGAGCTTCAGCGCCTCTTCGTTAATACAGTCCAGATGATTCATCGAATAATTTCGGTGATCGATCGTCGACTGAGTGCTGGCATTTTATTTGTGTTATAAGATAAATCTTACGAATCGATGTTTTTATCGGCTTAGTCTTGGAATGTAGTTCTGATGGGATAAAGTTTTATTGTGAAATTCCTGTAAAACTCGATAGCATAAATATAACCAACTACTTTCCAAGTAATAATTTTTTTAAGGAGAACGTAGGTTGTAGATAGTCCACCAATTCGCACTTGGCCAGCGCGGTGGACTATGGCCTAAATTCTCTCATTCTGAGAGCAGACCCGTGCCCAGCAGTGGGACAATAATGGGTTGACGACGAGGTTGTAGATATTTTAAAAAAATATTTTCTACTCTTACGTTCTTGAGAACTATAAGTAACTAACTATAAGTGTAGAAAACGTAGAGAACGCATCTTGAGACTTAAAAGTTTACTGGATTATGACGTATGATGACCGAATCAACTCATAAAATCATCATCAATACATGGTATAAAGGCGAGAAGTAAGAACGACTCATCTGATTTGGCTGAAATTTCAAAGACAATTTATGAACTTAATTATATTAACATGTACTCTTTATCCCTATATATTAATACGTGAAGCAAAAACTTGTGATTCTTTTTTAAGGTACTTGCTGCGGAGGAATATGAAATTACGCATGATTATAATTGATGTAGAGAAGAGGATTGCGCAATGCTAATATTTTTTCAAATAATGCATATATCATACTTAAAATCAACTAAGAATACAATACACTCACTACCTTGCATTTGGCACAAGCATATACATCATAAAAAATAAAATAATCTTTGTCAAAATACCCGCTATTGTTTTAAATGCAGCTTACTAAATAAACCTCTTTTACCTTTAACGGGTATGTTCACAATAACTTGACAATTATTACAATTTATTTAAATTAGAGAAATATTGGTGCTACTTTGGACAATATGAAGTTTAGTTTTTTAATTTAAATTACGGTCGAATTTCGACCGTTGCGATGGGTTGCGTTCGTAAATGACCGAAGCTGACAGAGTCTCGTTCATAAGCTTGTAATGTACAGTCACGAATAATAAGCCGTGACTATGAACAGATTTGCAAAAAAATCTGACCCAAGAACGAGTGTAATAATGTCTAACTGCACGAACGCAACAAAAATATCTGACATACATTGGCAGCATAATGCAGCGTCGAAATTATGTGTAAAAGAATTCTATAAGAATTCATAAACCGCATATCGTGAGTACCCGTTAAGTATTATAATGTATCAATTCCGCGATAATACTAGTCTAAAATCATATATCAGAAATTATGTGACTAAGATACGGAGTAAGGGGAGTTTGGGTGACACTATGCGGGGCCGACGCCACGGCTCTAAATATCAAGTCTATCAACAATTCTAATAATATCAACCTCTAAGTAGTAAATTATCGTCGTTACAACAGCTCCTTGTTGTTGTTGTGACGGCAGCGCCACTGCATCTATTTCTGCAATTCAATTTATGCTACAGTAGATACTTTGGTTTGTCGGAAGGTTAAGAAATGGTGAGTATAGAAATTTACAGTTAAAGTATGAGAACCAGTAGGTAACTGGCCAATTAGCAGTGGAGTGATACTGCCACAATTCTAAAGTTACATGGGAAATTTGTGAATGTGAGAATGACATACTTGAGGCGAACTTAGTCTATAGGAGTAACACCGTCGTCCCTGTAGCCTCGGGGTCAGAATAGGGCTACGGTATCCCCTGCCTGTCGTAAGAGGGGACTAAAAGGGGCTTCCGGGGTAGCAGACGGCTAGAGTGGGAGCTCGAACCGTTCGGTCAGGCAATCTCGGGAAGGACGGCGGTATGTGTGGCCCAGCCGCCCATCTGGGAGGAGCCCGATAGGGCAGCGCGCTCGGAGGATTCCGGTTGAAGTCGTTTCGAGATCCCGGAGTCCTCCTTTTCAGCGCCAAGGACGGCCACCGGGGGGGTTTTGGTGCGGTAAAAATCCCACATAACCCTGCGTCGCTCCCACGGCGTCGGGTACCTTTGGAAGGTTTCCCCCTCGAAAACAAAAAAAAAAAAGGAGTAACACCGTATCTGTACAAAGAAAGTATTTACAAGAGTAACAGCGTATCTGTACACCAGCTTTACAAAGAACGATCCTACATAAAGTTAGACACAGGTGGACTGAACGCTTGATACTTGAATTTTGAACGAAAATATTGATAAGCATTTTAGCTCTCGGGTGTGTAGGTTTCCTCGCAATGTTTTCATTCACGGAAAAGCAGTGATATTTAATTTCTAATACGCATATAATTTTAGAAAAACCAGTACTACGTGCTTAAGTTTGAGCCTCGGACCTCACGATCGAGGGGGCAAGTTTCAACCATTAGGCTATCAATGTTTTAAAGATTAATTTATGATTTGATTAATTTATGTGCGGCATACTAAAGTATCCCCAAGGATTGTAACGATTGATCACCTCATTGCATTTTGAGGATAATAAGGATTATAAAGAAGTAGATTCTGTAAAAATATAAAAATATTCTCATCAAATCTTCACGTCATAATGGTTGTATATAAAATTCATGCAAATAGAGTAACTGCGCTCCGTTGCGAGGCACTTTTCAACTTAAACAGTGAGCTTTTCAATCGATTTCATTGTTCCATTTGATAGCGATCAGTTGGAGAAAGTTTACGGTGGTACTGCAATAGACGGGAAGACCTACTGCAGCGTACTATTGTGTTTTCAGTTGCTGACTGGAGCTTTTTGCTTAGCTTTTGCAGTTGAGGTTGTATTCCGATCTGGTGATAGTGTAAGAAAGAATAATTATATAACTAAAAAAGAGTAACTGAAAAATTTATATATTTTTTTTTATCTAACTGAAGTAGCAAAAGAGCATGCAGTCCACCTGATGGTAAGTGGTCACTGCCGCCCATGGACATCTATAATCAACTTCATACAGAACATGGGTTCCATCTGAAGTCAATCACAGATGCGTTGCTACTCCCGAGGACTATGATGGTGGCCTCATGTGAAAGTGTGCCAGCAACCACAGCCTTCTATCGAAACGCAAGAATTGCTTCACGCTAGAAATAGGTGCGGCGATGGTACTTGCCTGGTCGAACTACACTGGTTCTATCACCTTATAAATTGCTCATTGACATTTAGTATAAGTTAAGTTTTCTGGATTGAGTATCATCAGTGCATGTAAAAAGTTATATAGCATATGTCACTCTCACAACTAAGTAGTTTTAAATGATATGTCATATGTTACAATCCGACAAGCCGTTTGGGCTAAAAGGCGTTTCAAAGAAATAGACATACATACAAACATACATACAAACATACTTACAGAAATACGCTCGAAAAACATTACCCTCCTTAATCGGGTAAAAATGGAGAAGACTACGTTGCTCTAAAACAGGCATGGAAATACACTAACGGACGGACTAATCCACTAAATACACATACTTGAAAATCACCCTCCTCACACAGTTGGGTAAAAACAAAAACTTTATATTACCGACACAGGCGTGCCAAAAACAAAGTTCATTCCAACCGATAAACTTTATAAGAGGTTCAATTCCGTTTCATTTTAGCCGGAAGTAAACAACTTGGAACTCATATCAGCGGTCGCCGGAAAAGAAAATATGAGGGAGTAAAAATAAATGGGGAATACTGGGACGCTATAAACGGAATTGACAGTGCAGCCAACTTATACGGTTTCCTGATTAGTAGTTTACTATTATGAAGACTTGCGGATTGGTTACTATACCCGTCTGACTCGCAATGATGATGAATTAAAAAATCTATTCTGGGTTCGGGTGTTTCTGTATATCGGTGTAGGCAACTAATAAGGTACCCTGTTTAGTAGTGTATTATTAAGTAACTATACCCGTCTGATTCGCAATGGGTTCTGGGTTCAATCCCTGGCTAGACAGACACCCGGATAATGAATTTAGAAATATTTTCTATTTAACTGAAGTAGCAAACGAGTATGCAGTCCACCTGATAGTAAATGGTCTCTGCCGCCCATGGACGTCTGTAATCAACTTCATACAGAACATGGGTTCCATCTGAAGTCAATCACAGATGCGTTGCTACTCCCGGGGACTACGATGGTCGCCTAATGTGCAAGTGTGCCGGCAGCCACACCCTTCTATCGAAACGCAACAAATGCTTTACGCTAGAAATAGATGTGACTTATAAGGTTCCCTGATTAGTAGTTTACTATTATGAAGACTGGCGGAATGGTTACTATACTCGTCTGACTCGCAATGGGTTTTGGGTTCGATCCCTGGCTAGACAGATGTCCGAATGATGAATTTAGTAATCTATTCTGGGTTCGGGTATTACTGTATATAGGTGTAGTCAACTGATAAAAAAAAACAACGTGCTTTTTACACTCATAACCCCACACTAGGATTTTATTCTGTGTCGTGGGTACTATGGACACACACTACGAATACACAAACACACAGACCCAGAACATTAATCTAAACACATCATTCAGATGTCAGTCTGGCCGGGAATCGAACCCGGGACCCATTGCGCGTCGGATCGGTATGGTAACCGCTCCGCCACGCGATCGTCAATGAGGCTCAATAAGGCTGTTTAGTAGTGTATTATTATGGTGTCCATGGCGGAGTAGTCACCGGTCTAGGTATTAATATGCGAGTCGTCCCTGTAGCCTCGGTCAGAATAGAGCTACGGTATCCTCTGCCTGTCGTAAGAGGCGACTAAAAGGGGCTTCCGGGATTGCAGACGGCTAGAGTGGGAGCTTGAACCGTTCGGTCAGGCAATCCCGGGAAGGACGGCGGTATGTGTGGTCGCATACCGTCGTAAAGACTAGACGGAGCGGTGGGCCCAGCCGCCCATCTGGGAGGAGCCCGTTGGGGCAGCGCGCTCGGAGGATTCCGGTTGAAGTCGTTTCGAGATCCCGGAGTCCTTCTTTTCAGGTCGCTCCCACGGCGTCGGGTACCTTTGGAAGGTTTCCCCCTCGAAAACAAAAAAAAAGGTGTTAATATGCGACGTTTGCACTATTGACTATAATGATGCTAATGGAAATAAAAATAGAGAAAGCGTAATTTTTATTCCATTTTCTGTTACATTAATATTACATTTACTTGTAAAGAGAATACTTAAAACTAATCAGATTTAGATCAACAGTGGAGAAAAGAAATCATATTTTAATATAGACAGAGAAAAATAAGATCCCTAGTTGAAGATTGAGAATAAAGAATTAGTTAAGGTATTGAATCGAAAATGAAAAATTGAGGACCCTTGGAATAATCTCCTGGTTGGTTTTTATTTGAGAACGTTTAATACAAATAATAATTTTCGAAGAGAAATATCGTTAGAAGTTTATTTTATTTAACTTTGTTAGAACTTTTTTTTTAAGTTTTTTTTTATAAGATTTCTTATATCTAGCAATCTATCAGCATGATGTTTGTTTGACGGTAAGTGATAACTGCTGTGCATGATCTTTTATATTCAAGTTTAATTGTTATACAACCAAACACATGCATAGCCACTATTGAGTTTTTAAGTCAAACTGCGAGGCACGTGATTGTTTACCACACCGTTATAAACAGAACACTGTATTGTTTAACTAGTAATGAAGCAGAATTTCACATATTATATTAATGCTCAAAATAAAGCAGACACACATCATATTAATATTCAAAAATATATGATTTTAAAGTTATATCATCGCAAAAGTGATACATTTTAATACAATTCAGGTCAACCAGGTCGAAATATCTATTAACGGAAATTCAAAAACCACATATCGTAAGTACGCCTTAAACTTTAAAACATATGTATAAACTAAACAAATATGAAAATAACGTAAATAAAACAAACTTGGCTTTTTAACTGAACCCAAAGATTATATCAACAAATAATTTATAACAAAATTGGCCCTATAGTATATTTTTATTTGGCACGTAGATAACATATTATATGGAGCAAATTAAAATAAATGTGTATTCATACTGAAAATTGACACAGATAACTCGAACGTGTACATATTGTTGATTGACGATATGCGATTTTGCAATTTTGCGACTAGAAACGTAGAACTTCAGAAAAAGACATTTTCGCTTTTGACCTTTGACTTTAAAATTATCTTATTAGTACTTCCGTCCTATTTATATTGTTACTTAAAACATTTAGCAAGAACTTAATAAAATTTTATCCTTTTTACAGTTCTGTAAAGTCATAAAGTGCATAAAGTTAAATTTACAGCATGTTTACATACTGTTAGCTGTAATAAAATTATTTAGGTAAGTTTTGGTTTCATTATTTTATTTTGAACAAAACATGAAAGTCGTTCGTTTATTCAAATCAGTTTCATCAATAAAATCATAATAAAATCTCTGTTATATAAAACGGCATTGTTTTACAAAAAAAACATCAACTCAAACTCAAAGCATAAGGCAAAATACAAAAACATTTACGCATATTTTCTCTTTATGTGAACCGCGCTTTATTCGCATTTAACTTTTGGGTCGCTAACGTACACTTTCGTTACTTTCTATTCAAAATTTTTGACAATGGATAAAATAAAAACCACGTTCATTCCTATTACTTACGAATGGATTATTTGTTACAATTGTGTCTTATATAACCTTTATATTGCTACTATACTACATACAATCTAACTTGAAGATAGGAATACTCTGAAGTCTGCGACAGCAACCCGCTTCTCATCTATATGCCTCACATGTATTGCTTTTTCGACGTATTCAATTACATCATTATGACTAGCAGAATCTACGCGACTTCGTTTGCGCAGACTATAATGTAATCCGTCCAACCATTATACATTTGAGAACCACTCTTGGACATGTAATATACAAATTAATAATAAATAAACCTTTTTTTTTGTTCTCCAGGGGGAAACCTTCAAAAGGTACCCGACGCCGTGGGAGCGACGCAGGGTTATGTGGGATTTTTACCGCACTAAAACCCCCCCGGTGGCCGTCCTCGGCGCTATAAAGAGGACTCCGGGTACTCGGTCCAACCGCAACCGGAATCCTCTGAGCGCGTTGCCCCATTGGGCTCCTCCCAGATGGGTGGCTGGGCCCACCGCTCCCTCTAGTCTTTACGACGGTATGCAACCACATATATCGCCGTTCTTCCCGGGATCGCCTGACCGGACGGTTCGAGCTCCCACTCTAGCCGCCTGCAACCTCGGAAGCCCCTTTTAGTCGCCTCTTACGACAGGCAGGGGATGCCGTAGCCCTATTCTGATCCCGGAACTACAGGGACGAATAATAAATAAACCTAACAGCGTGCATATGATTTCATGCCTTGTAGTTATTATGTTAGATCCTAAACTTCAAACAAGACGATTATAATCGCAAAGTGTATATCGCCAATATACAACGCCTTTACGGTAACGAAATCAACGCTATCCTTACAAATTGTATAAGCGAAAACATTTTAGTATGTAGAAAAAGGTTTTCCGAGACCTCCCGAAACGTTTATTTCATTCATAAATACGCTAATGTATAGCCCATTTAGATACAATACAATTGTATCTTCTCTTTGTTCAAACTTTGTGTCGCTGTTAAATATGAAGTATTGCTTGAATATTCCTTTTCATTTTGTTGGTACTGTTGCAGGTGTTAAATGTATTGTAAACTTCTTCTTATTAATAAGATTTATAGTCAATTATAACTCTAGAGATTCTACGGGGGCACCATCGCATCTAAGAATATAAGGTATTTCAATTTGCTTTTCTGTTTTTAGTCGAGCTGAAGCAGAATTATTGTCCTTTTTGTTTATGTTATGAATATAAATGTCTGTTCTGGGTCTTGGTTTTGTCTATTAATCTGTGTGAATATACAGGAAATATCCTAGTGTGGGTTTGGAAAGCGTTAGTGTATTGTTTTCCTAGCCCAATGCTAGAATTGGTCAGCAACATCAGTGTTGCTTTAAGTATAGCTCTCTATTGAGTCTCTATCTTCGTATAAATACCCATTAATTATAACTTCGTTTCCTCCATCAGCCTTTGAAAGTCCACTGCTGGACATAGGCCTCCCCTAATCTGCGCCACTTCGACCGGTCCTTGGCCATCTGAATCCAGCGGTTACCCGCCGTCTTCTTCAGTCATCAGTCCACCTGGTCAGGGGGCGGCCTTCACTCCTTTTGCCCAGACGTGGTCTCCATTCGAGGACTCTTCTACCCCATCGGTTGTCTGTCCTACGAGCGAAGTGGCCTGCCCATTGCCACTTCAGCTTACTAATTTTGGGAGCTATGTCGGTAACTTTAGTTCTCCTACGGATTTCATCGTTACGAATTCTGTCACGCAGGGAAATACCAAGCATAGCTCTCTCCATAACTCGCTGAGCGACCTAACTTCGTTTAACATGATTCAATTTCTTCTACTTTTGAATAATAGTAAGAAAAAAACACGAAAAAGAAGAAAATAACAAAGAACATAAACAAAGAGGAGAATAGTGACAGGCTAAAATGAGAAAATATTAAAATGAGCAGATTGTAAACAAGCCAAATAATTAAGAGCGACTAAACAGTAAATCATTAACAGCTTCGTTTTTTTAACTTAATTATTTCTTGTACTCAACAAGAGTCAGTAATTATCCTGATTTTAATGGGGACTGAATTTGTCAGTGCGTAATTAAGATGTCCCCATATAATTATTTTCGCCTCTCGCAATTTAAGACGGATTCAAAGAACGGTAAATGAGAAAGATTTATATATAAAAAACATAAATTCTGGGAATGCTGTAAGGGATTATTTTGTACATTCATGTGTATGAAATCAATTCGTGATAAAAAAAAGAAAGAACATTTGGAATTTTGATGGAATCAGATAAAGGGTATATATTGACTAAGGTAACATAGGGCGTAAAATAAAAATGAATTATTATATTTCTTATTTTACCCTTCGATGTGGATGAGAACTTAACCAAATTACATAAAACTTGGACTTAAATACATGTATAAAATACCTAAAATTTTAAATTTAACAGTCTCTATAAAGTGTCTGATACAAGTAACATTAAATGATGAACGTTCGAACTTAGCACATTTTCCTTTAGAATGTCCTACCTTATGAGTATCTCATCAACCCATTATTGGCCCACTGCTGGACACGGGTCTTCTCTCAGAATGAGAGAGTTTAGGCCATAGTCCACCGCGCTGGCCAAGTGCGAATTGGTGGACTTCACACACCTCCGAGAACTTTTTTTTTTATTTAAAGAACTTTCGGGTGTGTAGGTTTTCTCACGATGTTTTCCTTCACCGAAAAGCAGTGATTATTAATTTCTAATACACACATAAATCAGTGGTGCGTGCCTGAGTTTGAACCTCGGACCTCCCGATCGAGAGGGCAAGTTTCAACCATTAGGCAATCACTGCTCTATTATTATATACTACCTTATGAGTATCATCGAGACAAAATACCTTGAATCAGAACAGAACCAATATTGCTTCCTTAGCTAAACTCTGTCTATCCTTCACACTACTTGAACTTAAGCACAGTGTACTGAGAACCGATATTGTTTCCTTGGCTACATTCTGTATATTTTGCACACGGCTTAAACCTGAAAGACACTTTACTGTACTTCAAAGCAAATTGATCGAAAAAGGGTAAAGAACTGACTAACTCGAATTTATAGTCTTTATATGAGTACTACCCATGACACCTTCGCCAAAGATTAACGCTAATCAATAATACCTTTTCGCTTTTATTCTGAACTAGTCGACCCGGCGAACTTCGTTCCGCCTAAAAGTCATAAATATAAAGTTATCTGTGTTTCTCTACTATATTATAAATGTATTATACATAAAAACCTTCCTCTTGAATCACTCTATCTATTAAAAAAACTGCACTAAAATCCATAGGAACCATACATAGGAACAGACAGCGAGAAGCGACTGTGTTTTATACTATGTAGTGATTATATTAGCAACCCGTTATATTTAAAATAAACACCTAGCCTTTATATTCTCTATCTGATCGCAACTGTCAGAAAAAACTCAGTCGTGTTTTTAACAAAACAAACTTATTCAATAAACTGTTTGTAACTAAAGTTAGATTCTAACTATGAAATCGTTTGAACGCGGTTCCGCAAACTATAACTAACAACGTATAAGTGAATTGTTTGTTGGAGCATTGAAATCTGAGTTCGAGGAACTTTATACGAGTATCGTGCCGTCGCAGTTATTGCTTTTTGAGTGGGAGAGTGATATAGATGATTGGACCAAAGTACACACACCTTAATATCGTGGTAATATGCCGTGACCTTTCCCGTTGCCTCAGAGACGAAATATATAATTATAAAGATCCATGTCTGTGATCAAGAATAAGCCAATTTAGAAGTGGCTATTCAAACACTTTAATAAAAGTTAAATAAAGCCGTTTGGATTTTTCTCGTAATGCTTAAATTTACAAATTTGTAAATTATTTTGAACTTTTAAAAAAATTAGTGTCTTTGAAATTGATGATGTTTCTAGTACTAATTTTTAACGATTGACATTAATTGTTCATTAATTTAATTTGTAATAAGATTTGTACACCTGGGGGGAAACTCAATTGTAATTGGTTTGAAGTTTAAGTTAAATTTGAATTAAAGTTGGATGAAAATATTACTATTACTGAGAGAAGTACATGAGACATTATTGGGGACCTAAGGTGTCATCTATGTAAAAAGAAATTATATCAGGAGTCTCTGGGATCTTGGACTAATGTTCATGGACGGTAATAATCACTTACCAGTAGACTGCATATTCGTTTTCTAATTCAATCCAATTAAATTTAGTAGTCTAAGTACATATAAAATATTATCTTAAAGAGCTAAAATATATTAAGCCATTAAATAACCAGTGAGTGGTGCCGGAACAAAGCATTAAAGGAACGAGCATGATATAATGAAAAGGGAAGACTGTAAATAATAATTTAAGACATAATCTTACATGCAGGGCTGCCGACATGTGATAAGGGTTTGTCAAGGGTCCAGGTTGAAGGTAAATGAAGAGGGTAGTAAGCAATAAAACAAATAAGATTAAGAATACCAAAGTCCGTGGTAACGTGAAAAATATTCTAAAAATGACCTAAATCGTATTCCAAGTAAAATATTCAAAACACGTTGCAAAAAAGCACCAAACAAGGAGGAAAATGCAGGTTTGTTTCTTAATAAAATATAGTTTTAGCTTACGTATAGTCGATATACATTTGATAAATTCGATTCAATAACAAACGATTGTAGTACATAACCGCGAGTAAAATAAGAGAAAAATGTGATGCTTGTCCAATTTTAACTAACTGGAAATAACTATAATGGTTTTATATTTTTATTAAAATCAAAGTCAACATTTTGTCAGATTTTAGCTACGATTTGAACTACGCTATATCATCCACAGTTAACAAACATCTATGAATATTAGTTATTTTTTTGCTACTTATATACACACGCACTAGATTTATATAGCTACTATATTTAATTATAGACAATAAGTCTTATACATATAGTTCAGTGTTTTTATATAATTTTAAGCATTTAAATTCGACCACGTAGCATCATACCGTATTATTTGTAATTAAAACAGCAATTATTTTATTAATATTAATATTAATTAAATTTAAGCCTTATCTAGTTTTTAGTAGTAAGTGTAATTTATTGTCTTGTTGGCTATCCTTTTTAAATAAAATAAATACATATTGAAGAGACGTCTCATTGAAAATTGTCATTCCTACTAGTCGTATAATTTTTCACTTTTTTCCATTTCTATCAAAATAACTCTTTTATTATTAATTATTCAGTATTAATATTAAATACTTGAGAGTACTAAAACCAATTAAGTTCAGCAACGTATCAAGAATCTAATTACAATTTCGGTGAGGTACCAATTAGGTAATATTGCGGGCCCGATGGCCCTTGTGAGATACCACGTGTTCATCACTTATTGGTGCAACTCAATTACGTTATTAGAGTTCTCAGACATGTGCAGTGGCGTGATCAAAGGCCATCGAAAGGCTATTACCACGATGCCACAGAATGTTTGGATAGTTAACGTCTCATCATAGTTAACGGGGTTCGATCGTGAACCTACTTACTTATTAATATAATGTAGAGAGATATGACAATTTATTAAAACTTGGGAGCTTTTCCTGTGGCGATTATGAATATTTTTGATTTCATAACCTATCGCTGCGGATATGGCTTAGACAGTAGTTGCATTTAAAAACGTTTTATTATAATATTTTTTTGATTACATGAATTAATACACAAACTTAAGCAATGTGAATTGGCTAGAAATCAATGTCATTTAATCATGTCTGTCATATACCTCTTTAGAGTATTTTTTCATCATTGAATAAAAGAAGAAGAAAATCTCTTATCAAATGGGACAAGCATTATAAGTACTTAATTTCTTCTATTACATTACATGTTATTGTGTATATAACACATTAGGTAACAATTCTACGTAACATATTCGTTTGCTTCCAGAGAAAGGCTGTAACTTAAGTGAACTATATTCCTTCATACACTCATATAAAGTTAAATAAAGCCGTTTGGATTTTTCTCGTAATGCTTAAATTTACAAATTTGTAAATTATTTTGAACTTTTAAAAAAATTAGTGTCTTTGAAATTGATGATGCTTCTAGTACTAATTTTTAACGATTGACATTAATTGTTCATTAATTTAATTTGTAATAAGATTTGTACACCTGGGGGGAAACTCAATTATAATTGGTTTGAAGTTTAAGTTAAATTTGAATTAAAGTTGGATGAAAATATTACTATTACTGAGAGAAGTACATGAGACATTATTGGGGACCTAAGGTGTCATCTATGTAAAAAGAAATTATATCAGGAGTCTCTGGGATCTTGGACTAATGTTCATGGACGGTAATAATCACTTACCAGTAGACTGCATATTCGTTTTCTAATTCAATCCAATTAAATTTAGTAGTCTAAGTACATATAAAATATTATCTTAAAGAGCTAAAATATATTAAGCCATTAAATAACCAGTGAGTGGTGCCGGAACAAAGCATTAAAGGAACGAGCATGATATAATGAAAAGGGAAGACTGTAAATAATAATTTAAGACATAATCTTACATGCAGGGCTGCCGACATGTGATAAGGGTTTGTCAAGGGTCCAGGTTGAAGGTAAATGAAGAGGGTAGTAAGCAATAAAACAAATAAGATTAAGAATACCAAAGTCCGTGGTAACGTGAAAAATATTCTAAAAATGACCTAAATCGTATTCCAAGTAAAATATTCAAAACACGTTGCAAAAAAGCACCAAACAAGGAGGAAAATGCAGGTTTGTTTCTTAATAAAATATAGTTTTAGCTTACGTATAGTCGATATACATTTGATAAATTCGATTCAATAACAAACGATTGTAGTACATAACCGCGAGTAAAATAAGAGAAAAATGTGATGCTTGTCCAATTTTAACTAACTGGAAATAACTATAATGGTTTTATATTTTTATTAAAATCAAAGTCTACATTTTGTCAGATTTTAGCTACGATTTGAACTACGCTATATCATCCACAGTTAACAAACATCTATGAATATTAGTTATTTTTTTGCTACTTATATACACACGCACTAGATTTATATAGCTACTATATTTAATTATAGACAATAAGTCTTATACATATAGTTCAGTGTTTTTATATAATTTTAAGCATTTAAATTCGACCACGTAGCATCATACCGTATTATTTGTAATTAAAACAGCAATTATTTTATTAATATTAATATTAATTAAATTTAAGCCTTATCTAGTTTTTAGTAGTAAGTGTAATTTATTGTCTTGTTGGCTATCCTTTTTAAATAAAATAAATACATATTGAAGAGACGTCTCATTGAAAATTGTCATTCCTACTAGTCGTATAATTTTTCACTTTTTTCCATTTCTATCAAAATAACTCTTTTATTATTAATTATTCAGTATTAATATTAAATACTTGAGAGTACTAAAACCAATTAAGTTCAGCAACGTATCAAGAATCTAATTACAATTTCGGTGAGGTACCAATTAGGTAATATTGCGGGCCCGATGGCCCTTGTGAGATACCACGTGTTCATCACTTATTGGTGCAACTCAATTACGTTATTAGAGTTCTCAGACATGTGCAGTGGCGTGATCAAAGGCCATCGAAAGGCTATTACCACGATGCCACAGAATGTTTGGATAGTTAACGTCTCATCATAGTTAACGGGGTTCGATCGTGAACCTACTTACTTATTAATATAATGTAGAGAGATATGACAATTTATTAAAACTTGGGAGCTTTTCCTGTGGCGATTATGAATATTTTTGATTTCATAACCTATCGCTGCGGATATGGCTTAGACAGTAGTTGCATTTAAAAACGTTTTATTATAATATTTTTTTGATTACATGAATTAATACACAAACTTAAGCAATGTGAATTGGCTAGAAATCAATGTCATTTAATCATGTCTGTCATATACCTCTTTAGAGTATTTTTTCATCATTGAATAAAAGAAGAAGAAAATCTCTTATCAAATGGGACAAGCATTATAAGTACTTAATTTCTTCTATTACATTACATGTTATTGTGTATATAACACATTAGGTAACAATTCTACGTAACATATTCGTTTGCTTCCAGAGAAAGGCTGTAACTTAAGTGAACTATATTCCTTCATACACTCATATAAAGTTAAATAAAGCCGTTTGGATTTTTCTCGTAATGCTTAAATTTACAAATTTGTAAATTATTTTGAACTTTTAAAAAAATTAGTGTCTTTGAAATTGATGATGTTTCTAGTACTAATTTTTAACGATTGACATTAATTGTTCATTAATTTAATTTGTAATAAGATTTGTACACCTGGGGGGAAACTCAATTGTAATTGGTTTGAAGTTTAAGTTAAATTTGAATTAAAGTTGGATGAAAATATTACTATTACTGAGAGAAGTACATGAGACATTATTGGGGACCTAAGGTGTCATCTATGTAAAAAGAAATTATATCAGGAGTCTCTGGGATCTTGGACTAATGTTCATGGACGGTAATAATCACTTACCAGTAGACTGCATATTCGTTTTCTAATTCAATCCAATTAAATTTAGTAGTCTAAGTACATATAAAATATTATCTTAAAGAGCTAAAATATATTAAGCCATTAAATAACCAGTGAGTGGTGCCGGAACAAAGCATTAAAGGAACGAGCATGATATAATGAAAAGGGAAGACTGTAAATAATAATTTAAGACATAATCTTACATGCAGGGCTGCCGACATGTGATAAGGGTTTGTCAAGGGTCCAGGTTGAAGGTAAATGAAGAGGGTAGTAAGCAATAAAACAAATAAGATTAAGAATACCAAAGTCCGTGGTAACGTGAAAAATATTCTAAAAATGACCTAAATCGTATTCCAAGTAAAATATTCAAAACACGTTGCAAAAAAGCACCAAACAAGGAGGAAAATGCAGGTTTGTTTCTTAATAAAATATAGTTTTAGCTTACGTATAGTCGATATACATTTGATAAATTCGATTCAATAACAAACGATTGTAGTACATAACCGCGAGTAAAATAAGAGAAAAATGTGATGCTTGTCCAATTTTAACTAACTGGAAATAACTATAATGGTTTTATATTTTTATTAAAATCAAAGTCTACATTTTGTCAGATTTTAGCTACGATTTGAACTACGCTATATCATCCACAGTTAACAAACATCTATGAATATTAGTTATTTTTTTACTACTTATATACACACGCACTAGATTTATATAGCTACTATATTTAATTATAGACAATAAGTCTTATACATATAGTTCAGTGTTTTTATATAATTTTAAGCATTTAAATTCGACCACGTAGCATCATACCGTATTATTTGTAATTAAAACAGCAATTATTTTATTAATATTAATATTAATTAAATTTAAGCCTTATCTAGTTTTTAGTAGTAAGTGTAATTTATTGTCTTGTTGGCTATCCTTTTTAAATAAAATAAATACATATTGAAGAGACGTCTCATTGAAAATTGTCATTCCTACTAGTCGTATAATTTTTCACTTTTTTCCATTTCTATCAAAATAACTCTTTTATTATTAATTATTCAGTATTAATATTAAATACTTGAGAGTACTAAAACCAATTAAGTTCAGCAACGTATCAAGAATCTAATTACAATTTCGGTGAGGTACCAATTAGGTAATATTGCGGGCCCGATGGCCCTTGTGAGATACCACGTGTTCATCACTTATTGGTGCAACTCAATTACGTTATTAGAGTTCTCAGACATGTGCAGTGGCGTGATCAAAGGCCATCGAAAGGCTATTACCACGATGCCACAGAATGTTTGGATAGTTAACGTCTCATCATAGTTAACGGGGTTCGATCGTGAACCTACTTACTTATTAATATAATGTAGAGAGATATGACAATTTATTAAAACTTGGGAGCTTTTCCTGTGGCGATTATGAATATTTTTGATTTCATAACCTATCGCTGCGGATATGGCTTAGACAGTAGTTGCATTTAAAAACGTTTTATTATAATATTTTTTTGATTACATGAATTAATACACAAACTTAAGCAATGTGAATTGGCTAGAAATCAATGTCATTTAATCATGTCTGTCATATACCTCTTTAGAGTATTTTTTCATCATTGAATAAAAGAAGAAGAAAATCTCTTATCAAATGGGACAAGCATTATAAGTACTTAATTTCTTCTATTACATTACATGTTATTGTGTATATAACACATTAGGTAACAATTCTACGTAACATATTCGTTTGCTTCCAGAGAAAGGCTGTAACTTAAGTGAACTATATTCCTTCATACACTCATATGTCATCACTTTCAAATGTGCCCCAAACGTCTCATACCTTATGCTTCCGCAAATCCCAAAAGGCTCGTGTTGGCGGAAATCACACGCCATATTGCTGGAAAGTTCCCGTCAATGACGACTCGATTTGAATTGACGATTTCGGTTCAATAAGTACGGTTCTTGGATTCAATTCTGTTTATATGATATACTGAAAATATCAAACGAAAAACTTAAGTAACGTAGTAACTGAATAAATTTGCCAATATATAGATCTGTATATAGATGTCTGTAAGCAATTTCATACAAAGCAGGTGAGCTATCTATAATCTTGGAACTAAGATATATTGTCTTGTAACAGTGATTATGTTTTACGCCGTGAAATGAATAGTGCTTGTTGGAAGTCATAGATAAGTGCAGCTGTGCTTTTGTGCGAAAACAGCAGAATCTACAATTTTACCTACACATATGATAACATTTAAATATCTAGATATTATAAAAACTGAATTGGCAAGCAGTTCAAAAAGCATTTCGGCATGAAACGTGCAATTCAGAACAGAAGGGCCTAACTTAAAAAGTTTACCCTCAAATTGGAATGTCGTGCAAAACTCTGGACGTGGAACATTAAGCGTGCCGGCCTGCATAATTGCTCACTTTAGAAGGTCTGAATTAATTTTGGTCATTTAAGCCATTGTTATACTGAGAATAGTAAGATAATAAAAGATCAAGACCACTACAAAGTTTTGTTGCTAAACCCTCCTATATTTCTTTTTTACTATATTATTCACTAAATTCTCTAAGCGTTGGCACGAAATAGAAAATACCAATTTCCGAATTTCGTTTGTCACTCCGTCCCTCAGTCTCTTTACTGTTATGTCTATTTATCGGGCGTAACATTCACTATTGCAGTGTGCTGGATGACAATACCGTGTCTTTTAGGTTTCCAATATCCTGAAGTATAAGTATCGATAGTTTCTTATTTATGTTTAATGCCATTTTGTATTACTAACAGTTCTCCTATATTTAAAAGCATATTTGAAAACTTTCACACTTTTAGATTTGTCGTGTGTTGCATAGCTGTTAAAGTAACTAACAATCATTAACATTTTTTTTTATTTTTATATTTATTTTTAATTTTGTTTCTTTCTATTTTTTAGTTTCTATTTGCAATCGTTTGTACTTAACAGGTGGTAGAACCAGTGTAGTTCGACCGCCACACCTATTTCTACCGTGAAGCATTTTTTGCGTTTCGATGGAAGGGTGTGGTTGCCGGTACACTTTTATATGAGTCGACCATCTTAGTCCTCGGGAGTAGCAACACATCTGTGCTTGACTTCAGATAGAACCCATGTTCTGTATGAAGTTGATAACAGATGTCCATGGGCAGCAGTGACCACTTACCATCAGGTGGACTGCATGCTCGTTTGCTACTTCAGTGAAATAAAATAAATTAAATAAATTGTACTTCTTCAATTGAGATAGTAAATCCACATATAATTGATGCTATCAACAACTGCCATTTATCTAATTCTACACACGTTCATGTAAGTTACGATCTACACAAACTAGGACGCGCTGCGCCTTAATTATTTAACTCGCTGCTCGTTACTCGCTAGCAGTATAACATGTTCGCTTCACTCTCGACCTGAGTATGAAAATGTGTGGCTTTCTGAAAGCACTAGGTAATTTGAAATAATCCGTCGGCTAATTACACCAAAGGTGTTACGTTAAATAGAATTTGAAATACGAAACATACAGAAGTGCCTTAGTCGTGTCTTTGAATCTAAGCTTTGTAGATTTCGTAGTCACTATAATATATTGCGGTATCATATAAATCATCTCACATAATTTGATAATAGATGTAGATTTAATTCATGAGTATACAACATTTATCAATTGGATTACTGCTCTAAACTTCAACCCCATTTTTATTGCTATCTTATCAATAAGTCTATAGAGTAGAGTAGTAGAGGAGAAAGGTGGTAGAACCAGTGTAGTTCAACCGGGAACGTACCACCGCCACACCTATTTCTGACGTGAAGAATTCATTGCGTTTCGATGGAAGGGTGTGGTTGCCGGCACACTTTTATATGAGGCGACCATCCTAGTCTTCAGGATTAGCAACGCATCTGTGATTGACTTCAGATAGATCCTAAGTTCTATATGAAGATGCTGAGAGATGTCCATGGGCGGCGGTGACCACCTAACATCAGGTGGACTGCATGCCCGTTTGCTACTTCATTATTATAAAAAAAGTCAGCCAGCATCCAAATAAACCCAAGAACTAGATATGGCAGTGGTTATTTTATAAACCATGTATCCATGACATCATAACGATAAAGCAGACAGGTCACTTGTTGGAAAGTTGGAGAACCTTCGCCTATGGACATTTCCAACACCAGAGGAATTGCCATTGCCAGGGCTTGGGCATCCCCTGCCTGTCGTAAGAGGCGAGTAAAAGGGGCTTCCGGGGTTGCGAGCGGCTAGAGTGGGAGCTCGAACCGTTCAGTCAGGTGATCCCGGGAAGGACGGCGGTACGTGTGGTCGCATACCGTCGTAAATACTAGACGGAGCGGTGGGCCCAGCCACCCATCTGGGAGGAGCCCGATGGCGCAACGCGCTCGGAGGATTCCGGTTGAAGTCGTTTCGAGATCCCGGAGTCCTCCTTTTTAGCGCCGAGAACAGCCACCGGGGGGGTTTTAGTGCGGTAAAAATCCCTCATAACCCTGCGTCGCTCCCACGGCGTCGGGTACCTTTTGAAGGTTTCCCCCTCGACAACAAAAAAAAAAAGAGGAATTGCCATTGCATCGACTCTTTGAAGGCGAGCTCTTCTTGCACCTTTCTTGAAGAGCCCCATATCATAGCACTCCGGGAATAGATCAGTGTATAAGTGAGAAGATTATTATTATTTTTTTAACAACTTTGACTCCACAGACGGATCGTACGTGCCTTTTTTTAGCTTATTTTTATTTCTGTCTTTATATGATTGTCACAGCTTAACTATGAGCCTTCGCCGTCGACATCGCCCTCAACTAGGTAACAGTGTAAGCTGGGCCCCAGTAATGTGCGGAGAAGATTATTTAGTTCGCAAACTGATTAATAATAACAATAAGCCTTGGTTAGGTCGTTTAAAGTTCTGTCTAGTTTGACCTCTAACTGTCTGGATAATGGTCCGATCCTCCACAAGTTGCGGGAAACGAACCGTGTCCACTAATGAGGCGTAAATGGGTCAAATCTACACACACACACTGCCGGCTAAAAGTTTAAGACCATTGTAAATAAAGTTAAAAATTTTAAAAACAAAAACTATTACAAGTTTATGAAAAGAAACGTTTACAAAGATACAAAGTTTGATAAAACAATAAAAAATAGAAATTTGTTAAGAAAAAAGTTTAATCACCAGATTTATTTATTGACAAATTTATATTGGTAGGTCTGTAGCACAGTGGTTATACGAATAATATTCATAATATCAAAGTCAGCGACCTCAGAGACAGTCAGAGTCTCACTGATTTATTATAGTATAAATATCATAAATATTACGTACTATAAACATTACGTAATATAACATATACGGGGCAGCGATTTAGCTCATTTATTCTAATTATAATTGTAAATTTTAGTAAATAAATTGTAAATTTAGGTTGTAAATTATAATGTGAAGAAAATAATATTTTACGCTATCAGGGATTATTTTTATTTTATACAAAACTAGCAGACCCGGGCACGCGTTGCTGTGGTTAAAGAAATGTTACATAACGCCACCTGTTATTAGGATTATACAAAGCTAACAGCTGAAGCTAAAAAAAAAAATTGCAATTAAACCTATAAATTAAGTTAAAAACTATCCTATCTTTCAAGTTGGATCAAAATGCACACGTTGTGTAAATTTGATTTTAATCGGTTCAGAGGTTTAAGAGTCCATTGCGGACAAATAAAGTGACACGTAATTTATATATATTAAGATTACACAGAAGTCGACAATCAAATTCAAAATAAAAAAATACGTAATGAGATTGCATTTCTGAAAACATTCACGAAAGCGAAAATTCAAAAGCTGAAACTTTTTCTATCTAACCACCTCTTCTGAAATAGGATGAAATGATTCCATTAAAAACTTGCATAGACATTAAATTGAATCAACATAGAATTTTTCACTTCAACGAATGTTAACTCTAATTTGTTATTGTTTTACTCGCTTGTGCTTGCAGGAATTTTTCGGAAATACTTTCAGCTCACTTAAATGCAAAGCTTAAAATCTGAACAAACAAGAGGAATTTATGAGTACGTGCAATGAACAATCTTCTTTTCGTAGTGTTTTTGAAATGTTCACTCTTTGTTCTAGCATACTTAGCTTTCTATATTTAGTTCTCAGGTTATATATTTAGTTGTATTTATTTCTTCCAGCAAATACAAAATAGTTATCGTCATTTACTATTTATTGTTCATAGCTGGGCACGGGCTTCCTTTCACGATATTGGTAAGCTTCATGGGTATATGAAGCTTACTTCTGGATAAAATAATGATTATAAAAAAATACTTTTAGGAACATACCTTAAGATAGATGTCATATATATTTTTTTAATAATGAACGTTTTAAGATTCCTTTGAACAGCCGCGTGTCCATCAAGTCCTCAAAAAGCACAACCACACGACTGTAGGAGGCAACGAAATAATACTTCCGGGAAAAAGGCAGTCCCAGCGTAATTAATGATCTTTACTTATAATGCGGTTACCAAACCATTCAAGCGCGAAAAATTAATGCTTATGCACCAAAATTGTTGAAATATAGCCAAAAGCTATTGTTTAATGACACGAATTGTAGTTGTTTGATATTCCAATTTTTGATAAAAACTTGGCCATTTTGATTGATGGCTGAATGTCGAAATATTATTCAATATGCGCTCATAATTCGAAAACAATACGAACGGCCTATTAGTTATTAATATTATATCTTTGAAACTGGCTATTCCATTATAATATTTATTTTATGTTAAAATCTCGCCTAACTTTGATCTTAACTTAACATCTGATTCATGTCCCTTGAAATAACAAAGAATTTTCTTTGAGAATCAAAAATATTAAGCGACCGATGGTATTCACTATAATCAAAAAGAGGATAGTGCTTCTACTACGTCAAATTCGAATCAGTACGATTCTATTTCACACAACCCTAGAATCCTTGAAATATATCTTGAACGAGTTAAATATCAATAGCTCGAGAATGGTACAGACATCTGGCGCCAAGAAGCTGTAAAACACAGCAGCGGTAGTGCATTTTGAAAGCAAACTTTATTAGCGAAATATTAATGCATATAAAACCAAGTTTCTCAATACAAACAAAACAAAGGAATTAACCTTACATACTTAACTTAAAGGTGGTAGAACCAGTGTAGTTCGACCGGGGAAGTACCACCACCACACACCGGCGCTCACCATATTTTGCTGGATCATGACGAAACTACATGTATCTTATATGAGCGTCGACTTCGGAACTATGTACTAAGTACTGTGTTTGCTCTAAACCAACATGTATTTAAATTATTTTTTACTTTTATGTGGCATGGAAGTCGGTTGTATTTTTTGTTTAAATTTTTTTTTTGCGTTTCGATAGAAGGGTGTAGTGGCTGGCACGTTTATATGAGGCGACCATCCTCCTCCATCCATCCTCGGGAGTAGCAACGCATCTGTGATTGACTTCAGATGGAACCCATGTTCTGTATGAAGTTGATTACAGACCTCCATGAGCAGCAGTGGCCACTTACTATCAGGTGCACTGAATGCTCGTTTGCTACTTGACACAAATAAAAAAAACATGGTAAAATTTTTTTATAAATATGCTTTAGCGCTGATTTCTCACATTTCAGTCTCAAAGCAAAATATTTCACTAGCTCACTCTCCTTACACTTTATCAAGAGACATACGCTTGTAATTTTTATGACACAAATCCAAAGCTACGAGTATAACGAGTCATAACATATTCATAACCTAGCATAGTGTTCAGAACTGCAATCATCTGCGCTGAGCTGCAATCGTAACCGTAAAATTCAACTGTGGTTGCAATTCCCGACAAACTTCATGATCTCAGTAATTTCAATATGTTAGGATATGGTACGCTGAAATTTTCATCGTCATTATGGAAATACGTTTATAAATCCGTGTTTAGCATGTTTTACTAGATCAAAATAGCAAACGATTTTGTAGTCCACCTGATGATATATGGTCACTGCCGGCAATGGAGATCTGTTAGCAACTTCATTCAGAAAAAAGGTACTATCTTAAGTAAATGGCCACATCATTTTACTTTTTTTATAATAAAAAACGAGCATGCAGTCCACCTTATGGTGGTCACTGCCGGCCATGGACATTTGTAAGCAACTTCATATAGAACATAGGTTTTATCTGCTAATCACAGATGCGTTGCTACTACCGAGGACTAGGATGGTCGCCTCATATAAAAGTGTGCGGCAACCACACCCTTCCATCGCAACGCAAGGAATGCTGCACGTTAGAAATAGGTGTGGCGGTGGTACCTCGTGGTCGAACTACACTCATTCTACCACCTTTTTACTGAAACGTAAGAACTGCTGCTCACGAGACACTCTGCCACTCATGGTCGACTGTAACCAACTCCATATACGGAAAGGACTTTAAAGATCCGTCGCCACCTCTGAGGTCTAAACTAGTCACCTCAAATGTAAGTCAGTAAACAGGTGTGGCTTAGATACTTCCTCACTAAAGGCATACTGGTTATACCAATTTTATTAAGAGTCTCCATCAGCCCTTGGATCCATTGCTGGACATATGCTTACTCTGAAAAACGTGCCTTGGAAAAGTCACCACATTCTACTATTTTGGTGTTCAGATACAAATTGTCTGCAAGCAAGTGGTTTTAGATACATTAGACAAATAGACATAAACAAAGTTTAAAAGACCGTTTATAATTTTAACTATGCTATTTTAAAACCTCTCCTTGTTTTACTCGTTAAAGTAAAGCTTGTCGCACTTGGCTCATAACATATTTACAGCTTAGTAAAACAACGAACGTAATATTTCGTGCTCAAAATGTCGCAGTCATCTGCGCTGAGCTGCATTCATATTTTTATGTGATGGAAGTAGTAACGAGCATGTATCGCTGATGTAAAGTCAACAGTGTTGCCCATTCATCTTATTGAGGGATTCCACAGAATAGAAGTTATATCAGAAGTTAGTGGCAGATGCATTGGTTTCTGAATTACAATATTCTTCAATCCAGAACCGTTTACGACCCGTGTACAATACCGTGCTGACACGCCCTGACTCTCGGGAATCCCGTAATTAACCCAGAACCAGTGGGTTCCGGGTTCGATTCCCGACCAGATAGGTATCTGAATGATGATTTTAGATTATTGTTCTGGGTTTGGTTGTTTGTGTATTCGTTTTGTGTGTATCTATGGCATCCACTGTGAAGAAAATCTACTGTGGAGCTATGAGTGTAGAAAGCGTTTTTAGAAGAATGCTAGGAGATATATGTTTATCATTGCTTTCGAGATTGGTTCATCATTGGTTTGGTAACCAAGGGGGTAACGATTGTAAGCTTCTGTCCTCCCTTAATCTAAAATGATTTACATAAGTCCAACCTTCAAATCAAGAGAACGGCTAAAATGAACTATTTCCGCTAACTTTCGACTTATTTTGTAGATTGCAAATATTTATCAAAATCTAACTGCGACTGCTTTAAGACTCCCTCTCTATCTAACTAAAATAATTGTACATCGGTCTGTGATTGCCTGAACCGTGAATAAACCTTTTAAATAATAAAAAACAAAACAGGTACCCCTAGTACCGCTACATAAAACGCTAAACACTTTCAGTATCTTACAAATGTTTTTCATTCAAAGTACAAGTATTTGCCTCTCGAAATTCTTATATATCTTTGTAGTTAGCACTTGCAGCTTAATTTGCTACACTGTCATCGTATTTAAGGCTATCTGCGCCACGATCTTGGATTCTCGCCAAGAGAAAGCTTTCGTGTTATTCAGTTTGTGAATTCAATTCCTTTGTATGGTATTTTTGTATTCAAAGTTCAAACTTTTTAAGAGATTTGACGTAGATTTAATGTGTCATTATACCTGATGCTATTAGCGTTGGAAAAATCAGAAGAAGAAGGGTTTTTTTATTTATTATTTTATTTATTCAAAAGAACCACCAACAGAAATACATGTTATAGATTAAATTACACAAAATAGATTTTAGGTATTGAGATACATGTAATTCAACTTATAGGTGGCTACAGCATGCTTATAGGTGGCTACAGCATGCATGGTTCTGATTTATTTTGTTAAATAAAAATGTTTTCTACGTCTATTGTATACTAGACTTCTGTAAGTCAGGTTGGTCCATATCCCCTATAAGGTAGGCAAAAAGGGATTGGCAAGGGAGATCTCCCGCCAGGCTAGGTGATCAGGCCTGGAGAGCGGCCGTGCTCCGACAGTCGGTGTTAGGAACTTGTATATATGCGGGGTATTGAGAATACTTGGATAGCGTGTTTACAGAATACTAGTAGCGCCATCTCTTGATGAGCCGCGGGAGGTCGCCACGGGGGTATTTGCCCCGGGTATCAGTACCAGATCCAAAATGGAAACCTAAGTTCATTGTTTTCACAGCATCGTGGTACCATGGATGCTATGGAAACCACTGCTACACATATGTCATCATATGATATGTCTATTATGATATCAATTATAGCTTCATATCTATCTGACCCATATTCTATTTATTACATGTAACAATCAGTTCACAATAATAGAAACGAGGTTGATTAGAAATCATCGTGTATTAGAATAATCACGCAATGTTTTGATATAGGTTCATTTAATAGCAATTTCAAACGTCAATTTTATAGTACAGTTACCGTATAAATTATGTGCTGAGAATAAAAAAATACAACTGATTTCCATACCACAAAAAAGTAAAAAAAATGTTTTAGAATATTACCTTTTTTTTCTTTTCGAGGGGGAAACCTTCAAAAGGTACCCGACGCCGTGAGAGCGACGCATGGTTATGTGGTTTTTTTTTTGCACTAAAACCCCCCGTTGGCCGTCCTCAGCGCTACAAAAAGCACCCCGGGATTTCCAAAGGAACACAACCGGAGTATAGGAAATACCTAGCAATACCATGGTGTTTTTATACCTAGAAAATAGTCCCCGAAGTCGGCGCTTAACTTACATGTTTCGCAAGATTACGACGACGAAAGTATGTTCTATATAAATTCAAATTACTAAATATAACGATTTTAAAAAAGAACCAAGAAATATATGTGACAAATAGATAACCTATTTCCTTTGGGCAGTTAGTAAAAAGACAATTTTGAAGAAATAAAAGATAATTTTGAAGTTGGTTAGTTAACAAACTTACAATATTTTGTAAATAATAATATTATTTTAGTCCTTTTCTAACATAATTGACCTTACCCTTGACATTGACCTTTAATTGGCTAGTTATACTGTGTGTGATAGACTGTGTTATAAGAAATAGTTTTATGTACCAGTTTCCAGACAAAGTTCAATTCAAATTCATCTTACCGAAATTTTAAGTTCGGTCTCTTTCGTTACAACACAATATCACGCAAATTGCGTGATATTGTGTTGTAACGAAACGTAACGTAACGTTGCGTGCGATATTTGGTGCATATTCACTAGAGCAATAATATTGAAGCCATCGTTTGATATGGCCACAGCGCATTCAGTATCTATAAGGCTATAATCCATGCTTGCACAATAACATATAACTTATTGCAGCAAGAGAGCATCGTTAGTGATATTGCTAAACTATAATTCGTTGCAAGATTTAAAGTAAGATCATTTTAACTGGTTAAGATATTCTTTAAACTCAACAAGGCTTGACGTTTATTCGTGATGTTTTTTATACATAAAAGAACTTCTATAAACTATCCCAGATTGAAATAAATGAAGTAATATTTTAAGTTTTATGTATGTATAGTTTATACTATATATAAAAATGGATATAAATAAGGAAAAAGGCAAACCCGCTGAGTTTCTTGCCGGATCTTCTCAGTTGAGGTGGTATTCCGATCCGGTGGTAGTGTAAGGAAAAAAAATGTAACTGACAATTTGTAAGTGCCCCCGTAGGCCTATACAAAATAAAGACATTTCATTTCACTGTAATTTTTTTGTCATTATTCGTGATGAATTATATGATAGAAATAAAGAAGTACAGTACTGACTTTATGTTATAAAGTTTTGCAAATACCACAGAAAATACTACCTAAACTACGTTTATGACCGCGTTTATGAACTTATAACATGTAATGTCTATTTTGTAATATTTCGTTACGATAGTACCCGGTTTAGAGTTAGAGCAGTGATAGCCTAATGGTTGAACTTGCCCTCTCGATCGGGAGATTCGAGGTTCAAACCCAGGCATGCACCACTGATTTATGTGCGTATTAGAAATTAATTATCACTGCTTTTCGGTGAAGGAAAACATCGTGAGGAAACCTACACACCCGAGAGTTCTTAAAAAAAAAAGTTCTCGGAGGTGTGTGAAGTCCACCAATTCGCACTTGGCCAGCGCGGTGGACTATGGCCTAAACTCTCTGATTCTGGGAGAAGACCCGTGCCCAGCAGTGGGCCAATAATGGGTTGATGCGAGTACCCGGTTTTGCTTTTCAATTTGTTATTTTGAGGTATTCAGGTTTGTTATTTTTATTTTTTTCCTTCTCTTTAACTTATTCTACTTCATTAGCTATCGTTGTCATAAATTAAACTATCTACGTTTCTTGAATGTTGTGGCTTCCTGCCAAGAGCATAGTTTCAAGAAAATAAAATGCAAATTTAATTTCTTAGAAACCTTACAAATTAAAGTCTGAAATTAAGGCTGTTTTGTTTATTGTATACACAGAAAGGTTATTTATTTAAAAGAGTTTTATCACACCCATTTCCAGCGTGAAGCATTTCTTGCGTTTCATAGAAGAGTGTGGTTGCCGGCACACTTTCATATGAGGTGACCATCATAGTCCTCGGGAGTAGCAATGCATCTGTGATTGACTTCAGATGGAACCCATGTCCTGTATGAAGTTGGTTACAGATGTCCATGGGCGGCAGTGACCACTTACCATCAGATGGACTGCATGCTTGTTTGCTATTTCAGTCAGATAAAAAAAATGATATCTCGGTAGGACACTCGATTACATCGGAATTGTTGATGACGAGAGTTTAGGTTAAATGTAAGGATCTTAAAAATACCTTAAGTTATAGTTCTCATGCTGGAATTTCGGGTTACACTTCATTCTATACTTATTATTACATAGTTCATATTAAAAATGAAAACAAAAATTATACATATCTGAGAATCCTCTATGGAAAATTTATCAAATGCGTAGATTTATCGGCAAATGGTCAACGCAGTTACCTCTGGCCTAAAGATCTTTCTACTGAAAGGGGCCAGTAGAAGTGAAATAGAGTTTTTTTCCTTTTGTAAGAAGCAAAGGATCATGCAGACCATCTGCCATTGGGTTGGGTGGCCGTTGCCACCCATGCCACACATCTGTAACCAACTCCAGATAACTTCAGAACCTAAAATGGGAAAATATTCGATTTTAAATCTGAGGACTAAATTGGGACTACTCAACCCGTATGTTTCTCTTAACATCAAATGATAATTGTTAGTGGAGTTGCCACCAAAGTCAAACTAAAAAAACTTCTATTATCTAAAGAGCAAACTATATTCAGTCTAATATAAGAGTCCAGAGGTGATTTCAAGAATATGGAATTGAAATTGAATTTCAAAGAAACTATCAGAATAAATAATATGATAGGAGCTTCGCGACATTGGAATTCAATGGAAGCTCAAGTTATGATTATGAGGTAACTAGGATTAACGTACGGTCAGCAAAAAGATCTTTCCAATCATTTTTATATTTACTTTAAAAATAAAAAAGTTTTGATAAATTATGTCAAGTAGCACATGAAGAATATTAATTTAAAGCGAAACATATTTTTTTAATTAAAATAGATTTTGTTTCTTAAGATGTTCTGTCTTTGCAGTAAGATAAGTACCGCCAGGTGCTAAGAGGAGTTTGGTATGGTTCGATTAGGGACGACCATCGTCACACCATTCTAGCTTGAAGCAGTTCTTGCATTTCGATGGATGGATGAGGTTGACTTGGGTAAACTGCACCCCTATTTCCAACTGTTAAAAAATCTGATATTTCTACTGTATACATGAATTAACAATCTAAATTAACTTTATTTATACTGCCTTACGATAGATCCAATAAAAAACTGCCGAAACGTGTATATTTTTGTTTGAAACAAAAGAAACTATAAGATAAATAAATAAGCTTTTTTGAATATTTTTGCAGACGTTACCAAAATTTACGAGTATCTATTTCGATATCGTTATTTCGAGGTCTTTACTTGTAATTAATTAAAATTATAGTATTATTATGGATATTATTTCTCAAAATATCTTTTAATGGCCAGTTCAAAGATTTTCATTTTAGACTATAAAGCTTTGATGTTCAAAGGAACAAAATATTATTTAAGTATATTTTTATTAACTAAAATAGCAAAGTGTTTTAAAAGGATAAAGAAGCTTCTGAGTATGAACTAGAATGCTAGATTATCAATATGGCTATATTTATATATAGACAATACAAGTTTTAAAAATATAAATATGGTCATAAAATTGCTTTTTATGACGATATCCTTCATTTCATACGTTACGCAATTAACTTATTTTCATACAAAATAGACATAAAAAAACTGAATTTATAAAAAAAGTATGCTATTTTCTAAGAACAAATCAAAATTGAAAAAAAAACACGGTTTCTACGCTCATAGACCCACACTAGGATTTTATTCTGTGTCGTGGGTACCATGGACACACACAAGATGAATACACAAACACCCAGACCCAGAACATGAATCTAAGCTCATCATTCATATACCTGTCTGGCCTGGATTTGGACCCCGGACCCATTGCGCGTCAGACCGGTATGGTCCGCCATGCGAGTAAAAAGCTACTCAATTTTTACCTGAACCTAGAAAATAGCTATCTCCTAAAAAACACGTCGCGCCTTCTCGTATTCAATTCAGTAGCAAGAAAGGTGGTAGAAACAGTGTATTTCTAGCGTGAAGCATTTCTTGCGTTTCGATAGAAGGGTGTGGTTGCCGGCACACTTTCACATGAGGCGACCATCATAGTCCTCGGAAGTAGCAACGCATCTGTGATTGACTTCAGATGGAACCCATGTTCTGTATGAATTACAGACGATGATTACAGACGTCCAGAGAAGTTGATTACAGACGTCCATAGGCGGCAGTGACCACTTACCATCGGGTGGACAACATGCTCGTTTGCTACTTCAACGAAGAACTTCAAGGAACTTCAAAAAAAAGAAACGAAAAACAGTTACAAAAAAAACCATATGAAAGTTATCATTTCGTATGAAACCTAGTTAAAGACAAAGGTAAATTTTCCAAAATGGAAGTTATTAAATTTAAACAAATACGAGTAGTTCCTCTAAAAACTAAGGTAGTTAATAAAGCAACCGAGTTTGCTAACGTTACTTGCGAATAACTAGAACTTCAAGTTTTCGAAGTTTCCATCATAATAATATTGTACGAGTTGTATGTCTGTCTATTGTTTTAAGTTTTCCGAAACTTTATTCGTATCGTAATGAAATAAAGCAGTTACAAGGTGCCTCCTGACACATGCATACAAATGCTTACTAGGACGGCACTGTTTTATCCCTGTAGGTCCGGGATCAGAATAGGGCTACGGTATCCCCTGCCTGTCGTAAGAGGCGACTAAAAGGAGCTTCCGGGGTTGCGGGCGGTAAGAGTGGGGGCTCGAACCGTCCTGCCAAGCGACCCCGGGAAGGACGGCGGTATGTGTGGTCGCATATCGTCGTAAAGACTAGACGGAGCGGTGGGCCCAGCCGCCCGTCTGAGAGGAGCCCGATGGGGCAACGCGCTCAGAGGATTCCGGCTGCAGTCCTTTGGAGGTTCCGGAGTCCTCTTCATGGCGCCGAGGGGGTTTTAATGCGGTAAAAATCCCACATAACCCTGCGTCGCTCCCACGGCGTCGGGTACCTTTTGAAGGTTTGAAAAAAAAGGCATACAAATGCTTATTAGGACGGCACTGTTTAGTAATATAAGATTACATGTAGAAATGTAAAGGATTATTAGTTATTTTGTAAAACCTAGTGATAATTCCTGGAATAGAAACATTTTGAATTTTTTTGAATCATGAATGAGTACTTCTCTACTGTAAACTACATACCACTTGCGTATAAACCATTATTGACACACTGCTGGGCACAGGTCTTCTCTTGGGTTAACAGAGTTTTAGGCCATAGTCCACCGCGCTGGCCAAGGGCGAATAGGTGGACTTCACACACCTCCGGGACCTTTTTTCAAAGAACTCTAGGGTTTGTAGGTTTCCTTACGATGTTTTCCTTCACCGAAAAGCAGTGATAATTAATTTCTAATACACACATAATTTTAGAAAAATCTTTGGTGTGTGCCAAGATTTGAACCTCGGATCACCTGATTGAGAGGGCAAGTATCAACCATTAGGCTATCACTGCTCTATTTATATGCATACCACTTATATTCTGGAAATTGAAAGTACTAAACGAACTAAATAAATATTTAGACACATACGGTAAATCATGGTACCTAAGTCGAATAAAATTATAAATAACTTTAGCTCTATAATCTAGCTTATCAATTTTTGAAGTCATGTTGCTGCAGTTATAGAATATGGTTTCATTCCATAAGTTTGAAGTAACAAACAAGTGTATCCACCTGTATAAGTGGCCACTGGTACAGTGTAGTTCGACCATACCTATTTCTAGCGTGAAGCATTTCTTGCGTTTCGATGGAAGGGTATGGTTGCCGGCACACTTTTATACTCGTATGAGGCGACCGTCATAGTCTTCATGAGTAGAAACGCTTCTGTGATTGACTTCAAATAGAACCTATGTTCTGTATGAAGTTGATGTCCATGAGCAGCAGTGACCATTACCATCAGGTTGATTCTTCATTCAGATAAAAAAAAACTTCGTACTACAGATCGTAGTTTCAAATGAAGTCATAGACGCTTTGTTACTCTTGAGGACTAAAATGTTCGTCTGAAATAAATACACAAGGGGAAGTACTATAGTAGGAATAACATAAAAGTCATTATATAAGTGTCTACATTAACACCAAGATGTATATCAAGATTCAGCTATTGATGTTTTGGAGTTTGCGCTGCTTATACATACCGTATCTATACATACCGTATCTCAGTAACACGTATACTTATGAGAGAGAAATTTGAGAAACTTATCTTATGTGGCTTTTAAGTTCTTATGTATTATTATGTGAATTTGGGAAGATCTATTCAATTAGAAAGATTAAAGACAGCCAGCATTATTTTGTTTTATGAGGATTGATAAACAATAAACAGCTTTCAAAAAATACCAACAAAAATTGAAGTACGGATATCTAGAGCGAGAGGAAGAAAACAGTTATTCTCAATAAAAAATCGAAGATTGTCCTAACATAGATCCTAATTAATAAACACGACCACTACCATTTGGACATCGCTATAAGTTTTTAACACTATATGCGGCTATTCTAGATCAATCTTAAAAGAAACTAGCAGACTCGGCGAACTTTGTTCTGTCTAAAAGTCAAAAAATATCAGTGTTCCTCCACGATAGTATGCATGTATTATACATACAAATCTTCTTTTTTAATCACTCTATCTAATAAAAAACTGCATTAACTGCGTAGCGTTTAAAGATCTAAGCATACATAGGGACAGACAGCTGGAAGCTACTTTCTTTTATACTATGTAATGATAATAAAGTAATTGAAGTATCGCCACGGAGAATTGTAACGTGGTTGTTATACTGACAACAAAGCAATGTTAAATACCTGCTAGTAAACAATAAAGTAGTAGAGCAGTGATAGCCTAATGGCTGAAACTTGCCCTCTCGATCGGGAGGTCCGAGGTTCAAACCCAGGCACGCACCAATGATTTATGTGCGTATTAGAAATTAATTATCACTGCTTTTCGGTGAAGGAAAACATCGTGAGGAAACCTACACACCCGAGAGTTCTTAAATAAAAAAATAAAAAAAAGTTCTCGGAGGTGTGTGAAGTCCACCAATTCGCACTCGGCCAGCGCGGTGGACTATGGCCTAAACTCTCTCATTCTGGGAGAAGACCCGAGCCCAGCAGTGGTCCAATAATGGGTTGATGCGAAACAATAAAGAAGCGATCACGTCTGCCAAAATCACTAGTATTCAACAAGATTTCAGTCCGACAAAACCGAGGCATCGTGTTGCAAAACCAAAGACAAATACAGAGCATTCGACCGAGATACTGCAAGATCTTTGTGGTACAATATGTACCAAATAGTCGTGTGCCGACGGTACATTCACAGTTAATTAAATCTCTGTTACAGTTAACGAGATGTTAGGGAGTTTCTCTGTTAATGATAACAAAATGTGGGAGTGTGTTCCTTTCTGTATTATGATTTTATTTTTGGGGATGTAAACGGATTGCATATATTATATGTAGAATATTGTCTCGCTTTCTGTTTATATTTTATCTATTAGATTGAAGTAGCAAATGAATATTCAATCCACGCAACATTCGTGGTCACTGCCGCCCATGGACATCTGTAAGCAACTTCATACGGAACAAAGATTTTGTCGAAAATCGATCGCAGATTCATAACAACTGAAGACTAATAGAGCGCTTTCACATTAGGCCGCAAGTAGCGCGGCCGAAGCGTGGCAGTCGCGTGACTGCAACGGATGCTTTCTTATTATTGAAATAATTATTCAGTATTTATTATTTTTTTATTATTATTTCCATTATAAAAGTACAGCGCGATATAGTCGTAAAAAGAAAGCATGCTCTGCAGTCGCGCGGCTGCCACGCTGCAGCCGCGCTGCTTGCAACCTAATGTGAAAGGGCTCGTATGGTCACCTCTTAAAAACGTGAGGGACCAATCACCCTCTTTCACCGAAACGCAAGAAGTGTCACAACTATTTCCAATCTTCACGTTTATAATTTATTAGAAATAGGTGTGGCAATGGTAGTATCGGTCGAATCTTATACGTTCTACCTTGTATCCTGTAAATTAGCTATTTAAAAACTGTGATTGGATTTCTATGCTGTAGGATTTAAAGATATAGATGGCATTGGCGCCTTTAATGGTGGATAGCGAAAAAATTTATCGAAATAAATAGACTCTGAAATTTGTCGCCAAAATACATAAAAAACAACCTCCAAAAAATATTATTTTCTATAGTGAAAAAAATTCTGATTACATAGAACACAAAACAGCTTGGGACTGAGCAATAATATGCATTACTATAGTATATTTAATAAATGTCAAAGTGTAGCGTTTCTTGCAAAACAGGGCTCTCTTTTACTGAACTGTAAGGCAAGATACTGGAGCTAACTTTCATTACCATGTAAAAAAAAACATGATTGTAATAATATTAAAAAAAATAATATAAATAAGAAAAAAAGACAAACCCGCTGAGTTTCTTGCCGGATCTTCTCAGTTGAGGTCGTATTCCGATCCGGTGGTAGTGTAAGAAAAAAAATGTAATTGACAATTTGTAAGTGCCCCCGCAGACCTGTACAAAATAAAGACATTTCATTTCATTTCAAAGTTCTATCCATTCCCCCATCTGCCACATTATGCACTATAATTATGCACTATAATTGTTCTAGGATATCTATTACAATTTACCTCAAGTTCCGAAATATTCATTCTGTGGGGAAAATATATTTTTCATTGTCAAAATTAGAGATACAAATAGCCAAGATGGTGTTGCGTACTTGATTTACTGCCGAGATATTTATTCAAGCAAACCAATTACATTTATTCTATTGAAATTTTCGTCATAAATAAAATTTGTTTTATATACTATGTAAACACGGAACGGACCAGAAAGTCCTTTTCCCTTCGGGCGTAAAAATGCAAAAGGAATTGAAAGACCCAATTTATTTTGTGTAATGTTCAATATAAAGTCAATGTTTATTCTGATTTCCACTGAAATATCTTTGTTCTGCGTTGTTTAAAATCAACAAAGGGCTGGCTTAAAACAGCCCTTTGATTAAGTAAATATTTACGTACACATCACCCACATATCACCTACACCTTTTCCCCTTTTGTACGAGTTTAGTATGATTTTTACAAAACAATCTTTGTTTTCGTAATTATCCATTAATTGTTATATACATTGTATATTTATGTTTTCGGTCATAAGTTGCCCTACTTTGTAATGATGGGAGAAAAATTTTTTTTGTCTTAAGAAAAGTTTTTAAACTTATACTGTGTTGAACACTGGATGTAAACATAAACACGCTTTCTACACGATTTTCTCCTGTGTTGTGGGTACCATGGACACACAAAGACGAATAAACAAACACCCAGACCCAGAACAGGAATCTAAACTCATCATTCAGTACTTGTCTAGCCGGGAATCGAACCCGGAAACCATTGCGCGTCAGACCGGTATAGTAACCGCTCCGCCACGCGGGTCGTCAAATATGAAATATAGTTCTGTGGAACGCAAACAACTATATATAGTACCTACGAACTGCGCTGGTTCTACCACCTGTTCTACAGATGCCCATTGGTAGCAGTGGCCACTGATCATCAAGTGAACTACATGCCTGTTTGCTAGTACAATGTTATAAAAAAAAGTAAACGTGTACACGTTAATAAAAATACAGACATGCCGACATTTAACTTCATAGTAAATATATCTATTAGCCCTCTTACGCACTAGCGGTTAACCGTGCGGCTAGCCGCTTTATCAGTTTAATATGGAACTGCCCCAAACTGAAAATGTTGGGACGGTTTCATATTAAACTGGAAAAGCGGTTAGCCGCGCGGTCACCCGCTAGTGCGTAAGAGGGCTAAGGCTAAGGACTCACGTAGCGTTTTTGTCCCGTGCCCGCCGCGGTCGTGGAACTGCGGTTTTATTTATAAACTCACGAGACCGCTTATTTACGCGGTTATACTGCCGTCGCGGTTGAGATTATCACCCGCAAACGTGGCGGGCGAAAAACGGGCGGTTTACCATTAGTTGAGGTCCTGACCACTGCACTCGCCCGCCAACTAATCGTAGAGCGCGCGGGCACAAACCGCCGCGGCTGCGGCTGACCGCGGCCCGCGCGGTTCTACTGGGTGCCCGCCGGTGCAGCGGGAGCCGCAAACAATCGCGCGCATCGCGGGCGAAAAACGTGTCGTGAGTTTTGCTGTAATTTTGTGATTTATATCTGCATCCTACAGAAGTTGCGGGCGGGTGAAAATCGCTCCGTGAGTTCTTAGCGTTAGTGTACTTGTAAGTACAGTGACGTCAACAAAGCAAGTGTGTCATCTCATTTGTGACGAATTACATATACGTTAGGTTGCCAAATAACAAGCGCAGCTCCATCTAATTTATTCTATGATATTGGTCAGTAAAACTCTACTGACTGTAATGATCCCTTAACATAGTAAATTTTATTCTTTCTAATATAACTCAAGATTTATTAAACAATTTTAGTTACTTATATGATTTTTAGGGCATAACTATGCACTAAGTAAACAACAAGGCACTTAGAGCTAGGACAAAAATCTTAGTTGACCTGGCCGGGGATCGAACCCTTTACATGTCGGACTAATACTATGGTGTTTGCATTTCTACGGCACGGTAACGTGTGTTTGCCATACATATTTTCAAATACTTAAATATATAGCTACTCTGAATTAAAAAATACAATACTTAACGCAAATTTTCATGGAAGCCAATTAAAAATTAAATTATGGTTTTGTTTTTATCTTCTTAATTAATGGAGTTAAATAAATGAAAATATATTAAATAGGCCATAAACCGCGAGTGGCTAGAGTTCGAACTGCCCAGCAAATAATCCCGAGAAGATCAGCGGCATCCGTGGCTGCATGTCGTCGTAGACACTGGAAGGTGCAGGGGAACAGTACACGTCCCTCATGAGATGGGCATTTGAAGGGCGCCGCTGTAGGGGGCACCGGTGCGTTCCATTGGAGATACCGGGGACCCCTGAAAGCACTCAGGAAGGCCACCGAGGAGGTTTTAGTGGGTAAGAATCCCACATAACCCAAAGTCTCTCCCAAAGCTTCGGTGTACCTTTTAAAGGTTTTGAAGGACAAAAAAGGCCACAAACCGTAGTAAAGTTAAAGCATCAACTTTTCAATTCTAAGCTATTTTTGGCTAAAACTGTATGTTTAACTTGATTTGATCGCATATTCTACAAAGCAAAACATGTGTGGAATATAAACAACTTCATTATAATAGGATTTAGGGCAAGCGTAATTATCTGTGATTAAAGTTTTTGTTTACAAAAGCTTTTAGTTGTAATTAAACAGAAAATGAGACAACGTTGGTCTCGGAATACTTTTTTTACAATAATGAAGTAGTAAACGAGCATGCAGTCCACCTGATGGTAAATGGTCACTGCCGCCCATAGACATCTGTAACTCTACATGGAACGTAGGTTCTATCTAAATTCAATCACAGATGCGTTGCTACTCCTGAGAACTGGGATGGGCGCCTCATATAAAAGTGTGCCGGTAACCACACCCTTCCATCGAAACGCCAGGAATGCATCACGTTAGAAATAGGTGTGGCGGTGGTACCTCCCCGGTCAAACTACACTGGTTCTACCACCTTATAATAGTTTGTAAAAATCATTACTAGAATTATTTTAATTGTTTTACAATTAACTTTAAAAGCTGACTGGTACCAGGTAGAATCAGTGTCAATCAACCTGGGTGGTGCCATCACACTTATTTCTAGCGTGAAGCAATGTTTGCATTTCGGAGAGTGTGGTTTTGGCTCACTTTTGTTAGATTATGATTTTATACAGATGTTCACGTAGCAGTAACCACTTTACAATGGACTGCATTCTCTTTTGCTACTTCAATCGGACAAAAATATCCTAAGTTGTTTCGGAGACACGTTAATAAAACGACCAATCATTTTAATGTGAAATACGTATCACTAATTGACTTTTATTTTGCATTTCAAAAGGTTCAAATAAAAATTACATACTACAAAAGTACAAAGTGTTGCTACGGGCAACATTATTCACACGGCGCTGGAACAAAACCGGGTTATGTAGGTTTTTAACTAAAGGTGGCCATCCTCGATGTCGCAACGAGGACTCCAGGATTTCGAAAGGAATCGGAACGGAAACGAAATGGCACAGTTTCACATGAGGCGACCATAGTCCTCGGGTGTAGCAACGCATCTGTGATTGACTTCACACGGAACCCATGTTCTGTATGTTGTTGATTACAGTTGTCCTTGGGCGGCAGTGACTACTTACCATCTGGTGGACTGCATGCTCGTTTGCTACTTCAGGTAGATAAAAAAAATGTAACCGATATCCTATTAGTGTCTCTTCTGGCTTCACTCAGGTGGACATTTAACTTCCCTTTTAATCAACTCTTATGACAGACAGGAAATAATAGTACACCATTCCGTTCCGGAGACTGCAGAGACCGTCCGTCATTTAACCTAACGCAATGTATATCTATTTGGAGATGAATTCTTCAAATACCTAGCATCAGTTGCATCTCTAAGCTTTCATTTTTCGCATATCTCGAAATACATAAGTATTTCGAAATACGTTTCGTATCTCGAAATACAAGTATAGTAGAAGAAATGATATGTCTTTATTTTGTATAGGCTTACGAGGGCTCTTACAAATTGTCAGTTACACATTTTTTTTTATACACTACCACCGGATCGGAGCACGACCTCAACTGAGAAGATCCGACAAGAAACTCAGCGGCTTTGTCTTTTCTGTTATGTTGTATTTTTTCTTCAATCATTATTAATGAATATTAATGCCTTCGGATATATTTTCGCGAACTAAGTAATAGACACTTCCATTCGTGATTAAGTCTATATAATCGTAAAATTGTTACAATTTTAATGAAAAGCTGTAACACTTCAACCAAATAAACCGTTGATTGATAGATTTCAACCGTTCGTCCAGTATGCAGTTAATTCGCTCTCGTTTTTTATGATTCAATCAAAATTCTGAATTGGAACGTGCGTACAATTGATACAATTTTTATTTTGATACAATTTCATTCGTGCGTACGTGCTGCGTATACTCATGGGAGATAGAGTCGATATTTATTTGTGTATGATGGAATAATATTTGATATTGTCATCGACCTGTTTATTTTTGCTTTGTAGCGTAAAATAAGTACATAAATCAGTTACAGTCGATCTATATTTGGTGTCAGGACTATCAGGAGTGACGTTTCTCATTATCTGATCATTGACTATTAAGATGACGGAAGGTATGTATTATTAAAAAATAATATGATATAAGGTAGAGCAAAGAAATTGTCACGGTAATAAAAAATCCCACTTACACCTCTGTTCTTTTGCTCGAAGGTGCATATTATATAAAACTACTAGCAGACTCGGCCACGCGTTGCTGTGGTTAAAGAAATGTTACATAAACAAATTTTAAATTGTGTTATGTCGTATTTGTAAGAAATTTTATTGTTCATTATACTAACTTAAATTATTGTTCACTATACTATACTTCAGTCTAAGTAACCGTCTATGATAACTCCAAAAATTGAAAAACAAAGAATATTGAGATTTAACTGTATTGCGATCACCACAACATATAAACCACGTTAGTTTGTCTTTCCTACATTATGTACATCGACAAACAAAAGCAAAATAGGTTAGGTAGCGCCACCTAACGGTCACATCAGTACGAATTTGAATGTAATTTGCGTTCAAAAATACTTCATCAAAATAAATGTTTTCTATAAATAAAGAAAAATTGTTTGCAGTAAACTATGAATAAAAAATAACTTTATGTAATATTGAGTCAACTGTTCGATTGATATAATTTTACACTTTGCTTTTTGGGATATGTATGTCAGGTGAACGCATCAATATTATTTTAGTCTTAATACATGTATTGTTGCCAGTAATAAATTAAAATTGTATGGATTTATTTAAAAATAAAATATTTGTCCTTTATCTCTTAAATTGCTTTTAAAATTATTTGTCAATTTTAGTTTAAGGAAATACGTAATTAAAATAAAAAAAACTGACTAAGTGAAACGGTATTGATTTATCGATACATTCGGTTCATGTAGATGACCGTAACGTAAACAGCGCCATCTAATATCTCAGACATATTACTATTTCGATTTGGCGGTAAGGTGGCATCATCGCAGAATATACTGAGACACCTTTTTATTACTTTAGTAACATATAAGGATATATTTATATCTGGTTATAATATTAAATTGTATATCATATGAAATTTTAACAAAGCGCCATTAATACATTCGGTTCATGAAGATGACTGTATCGTAAAGAGCGCCATCTAATATTTCATATACATTATTTGGTAAGATTCCGTATCAACGCAGAATATATTGAGATGGCTATGTAATAGGTACTTTAGTAACCTTTGATCACCAATATTTCTGATCGGAGTTAGTAACTTATACTTATCTTTGGTCATGATATTAAATTGTAGCTTAAGTGAAACGGTTGTAATTTTAACAAAGCGCCATTACTTACTTAATCAAGTTAACAGATAACATTACACCGCCATCTGTTATTAGTATTATATAAAGCTATCAGCTGAAGCTAAAAAAATATTTGCAATTATACCTATGAATTAAGATATAAACTATCCTATCTTTCAAGTTGTACCAAAATGCACACGTTGTGTAAATTTGATTATAATCGGTTCAGAGGTTTAAGAGTCCATTGCGGACAAATAAAGTGACACGTAATTTATATATATTAAGATGTAAAAATCCATAAAGCCATTTGGGACGAGAATGTCAAAAAATTAGATTAAGGTACAGATAGTCATACAAACGTTTTCATACGATTGAAACAGCAAACATGCAGTCCGCCTGATAAATGGTCACTGCTATCTGTAAGAATCTTCATATAAAACATGGTTTCTATGTGTAGTCCATCACTGATGTGTTGCTACTCCCAAAAACTAAGATGGTCACCTCAAATGAAAGTGAGCCGAAAACCACGCCCTTCAACTGAAATGCAGAACTATACAGTACTTTACGGTAGAAATATGTATGGCGGTGATAATTCCCAGGAACCCTGCTCGTTCAACCTTGAAAAAACGTTACCCTTCTTCTGGCACTGTCGCAAAATTTGAAAACATAATTGACGCGTACACAAAAAATCGCTATCCATTCAACTGTACCACTCGTATAACTGCTTTGTCCAATTCGATATTGTCATGTCCGATAAATCATAAACTATGGAGTGTACAGTCATCAGAAAAAGCTCATTCCTGTCTAACACAAAGCAATTGGATGTTCCATTAATGTGGAACGGATTGCAAAAAAATTGCCAATTTTAACAAAGGTAGATGAATTTTTATTGAAATGAAATAAAATGTTTCTTTTTTCAATGGATACGGGAGCACTTAAATATTGTCAGTCAGAATTTTTTACGGTTCAGTACGTTGATTATGCAATGCGTTTCGGGAGATTTGTTTCGATTTAGCTTTCTTTAATGGTGTTCGGTAGGCAAGTTAAAAACCTACATATCCCTGACTTATAAAATAGTCCTGTTGTGTTCTGAAGGGGGTTGTATAGGAGATATGCTTGTCCAATGAGTTCCATCTAAGTCCACAAGAGTAGCCACGCATCTAATTTCAACCTGAGATAAGACTGATCTAATCTGAGGTTAATTACAGATGTCTACGGTGGCAGTGGTCACTTACCATCAGCTGAACAGTATGCTCATTGCTACTTGAAAACAAAAAAGGCAGAAATTCGGCTAAAGCTGACGCTAATGCCAACAGAATAGCACTTAAGCGATTATTTCGTGGCCCTAAGGTAAGAACTAATTTAGAATGATCTATATAAGTCTCTATCTTACAAACAGTGGATTTATACCACTTTATTGAAATGAACTTTGTCTTGCAAGACCCTCCCTATTCAGACTGGTATAAATTATTGTATGCAAATACATTTAAATAGAACTCCGCGGCTCGCTACGCAGAGCGAAAGTTAGCGAGGTAACAATCTGTTACGTGTTCCCAGATTTACGTGCAGATAGATAACTTCGTAAGAAAATTGATTAAACTATGTTGAGAACTTAAGAAGAAGCTGATTGAGCCATACCAAGTGTAAAAAAGCCTCCTGTTGTCATAATGACTGTAATGATATTTCAAGGTGGAAGAACCAGTGTAGTTCGACCGGGGAAGTACCACCGCCACACCTGTTTCTAGCGTGAAGCATTTCTTGCGTTTCGATGGAAGGATGTGGTTGCCGATACACTTTTATATGAGGCGACCATCATAGTCCTCGAGAGTAGCAACGCATCCGTGATTGACTTAAGATAGAACACATGTTCTGTATGAAGTTGATTACAGATATCCATGAGTTGCAGAGACCACTTATCATCAGGCGCATTGCATGCTCGTTTGATACTTCAGTCAAATAAAAAAAAAACAATTGAATCCTTGACTTCACGAACAGCAATGACCACTTACTAGACGTGCCCGTTTGCAACTTTAATCTTTAAAGAAATTTCTTCTCGTATGCGTAAGGTAAGGTAATAATAATAATAATATAAGGTACTGAATAGTCGACAGGCTGTTGACACCAGTTTTAACAATGTCGTCAATACTACACATACAGTAAAGTTACAGGTCTCTCAACTTTTAGTAACCAAGTGCGTCGATATAAGAGGCATCCATGATAGACAACCCTAGCATCGTTTTACATTTACCGTACCCCAAAATGCCATAAACGGTAATATGCCATAAACAAAGCATTCATACGAAGCGTACGACGTCGAACCCTATCGTCTTTCATCAAATTATTTTCCGATACGGTCCAATTTATACGCCCCACACAATACGGGCACGTACGAACAATTCGATTTCATAGCGCTGAAATATTCACGAATTAATTTCGTGGAGTTTGAACAATCAGCTTTGGGCGGAATATTCTTGTCAGTATGTTTACTTTAAGATATGTTAGCCTTGTTCATTAACTAAGTGAACCATTGACTCCTAGTTAAGAAACAGGAGTACCATATTAGCCAGTATCAGTCCACTGTTGGATATAGGTGTCTGCCAAGGCAGGCTACTAGCCCCGATTTTCCTAATCCAGTTACTTCATGCTACCTGTCTTAGATTGAAGTATAACATACGATGCAGGTATTATATATAGTAATAATAGGAAAAATGTTGTTTGTATTGGTCTGCCCTATTAGGCCTGTAAAAAATAAAGACACGCAATTATTAAAGATCCGGCAAGAAAGTCAGCGGGTTTTTCTTTTTTCTTTATACACATTTTCTTTCCTTTTGTAAACTATGTTGTTTTTGGCATAAAAAATAAAAGTAAGCTCCAGGGTCTTGCTTTAATTTAAGTGGATACCTTGTTATAGGATGTAGATGACCTGCGTGTAAAAACGGTCTGTACCAGTCTGACACGGAGTGGTTCCGGATTCGATTTATTGGCCGAACAGTTTTTTTTTGTCTGTTATTTTATGTTTATTATATACATATACCACTATATATATTCTAAACTATTTATTCTCATTTTAATTTATTCCTTTTTATCACTTTTTTACCAATTTCTGTACAATATTTAAGGAATTTAGGTCTTTTTTCTTTGTTGTTCATTATTTCAGCTATTCTATTTACTTCTATTTGCGTGTGTATTTCGTTTTCTATGACGGCCGAACAGATATTTGAATAATTTAGTTAGCTTTCTTAAAATGCTGAAAGCGCGCATGAAAAATATTACCTGTAATATAATTGTCTGTTTGCTTCAACGTATTTCGAGTAGTTGGTTTAGTTTGATAATTACTAAGTGCTACCTAGAAATGTACACATTAAAAGCAATCCATTTCAGGCTGAAGAAAGATTTGCTGCTTAACTGTGAAATGTCTGGAATATTGAAATAATTAGTTTCAACACAAAATTGTAGAGCCGCTGTTCAGTGTTATTAAACGAGAAGTGTCTAGTATTATTGCAAATCGTAATAGTTATAAAATATAATTATTAAGCAGTAATTATATTTCCAATTCTTTTTATAATAAGTCAATCCATTACAGTCCCACCCCACCAGTCCAGTCCCACTGCTGGGCACGGGTCTTCTCTCAAAATGAGAGAATTATAGGCCATAGTCCACCGCGCTGGCCAAGTGCGAATTGGTGGACTTCACACACCTCCGAGAACTTTTTTTAACGAACTCTCGGGTGTGTAGGTTTCCTGACGATGTTTTCCTTCACCAAAAAGCAGTGATTCCTAATACGCACATAAATCGGTGGTGCGTGCCTGGGTTTGAACCTCGGACCTCCCGAGAGGGCAAGTTTTAACCATTAGGCTATCACTGCTTATAATTTAAAATAAGAATGGGGCCTAATGTCAATCTGTCATTTTCTCATCTCTCAACTCACCACAATAAAGCATCTCACAGTATCATTACATTATGACAACATGAGGCTTGTTTACACTTGGTCTGAGTTAATCAGCTTTTCCTCAAATTCTCAACACAACTTCATGAATTTTCTTACGAAGTTATCTATCTACACGTGAATCTGGGAACACGTAACAGATTGTTACCTCGCTAACTTTCGCTCTGCGTAGCGAGCCGCGGAGTTCAATTTAAATATATTTGCATACAATAATATACCAGTCTGGATAGGGAAGGTCTTGGAAGATAAAGTTCTCTTCAATGAAGTGGTATGATAAATCTACGAGTATTGATTGTAACTAGTCACCCGTCGCAAAGGTCGAAATTAGACCGTAATTCAACTGAAAAACTAAACTTGCTATTGTCCAAAATATTCCTGAATTCAATTTTTATTAATTTTCAAGTTATTTTTATACACCCGAAAGGTAAAAAGAGGTTTAAGTTACAAAGTTGCATTTAAAATCAATAACGGGCATTTTGACAAACACATCGGACATTTTTGACGTTCTGTGTTTTCACATATTTTTAATGTGTAATTCCGTTTAATATTTGTGTGTTCGTGACAAATGCACGGTAGTGTGTGTAATGTGTTTTTAGTTGATATTATGTACGTTAAATACATTATTTGAAAAAAATATTAACATTCTGCACTCCTTCTCTACGTCCACTATAACCGTGCAAAATTTCATAGTAATCAGTTCGCGCCATATTACTTAAAAAGTGCGTCACAAGTTTTTGCTTACAATAATATATACCAGTCTGAATAGGGAAGGTATTGCAAGATAAAGTTCTCTTCAATGAAGTGGTATCATAAATCTCCGAATATTGATTGTAATATAGTGACTTAGGCCGTTCTAAATTAGTTCTTACCCGGCTCGAGGACACAGTCGCTTTACTTGTTATTTTCTTGTACCCGCGTTAACCGAATTTCAGCTTTTTTGCTCCTAAGAATGATATACTAAGGATAAGGTAATCGTGACATATTCGCATTAGTTTGGGTGTTCCAACTTGATCCTACGAAGTAGCAACGCATTAACCAGGTGGTAGAACCAGTGTAGTTCGACCGGGGAGATACCACCGCCACACTTATTTTTAGCGAAAATTAGTTATTGAGTTTCGATGGAAGGCTGTGATTGCCGGCGGTAAAAAGAATGTTGTGGTGGGAACTTAAATAAGTGGATTGTATTATGTAACATAGGGTGGTTTAATCGCCATCAAAATTACATTAGGATATCGGAGTCTCCACAACTGCATGAAATTAAAGCGGAATGGTCCGTGGCCGTCGGAGGTCGCGATGGTGAGTGTCGGCTCCTACCGCCGCTGCTGTCGCTGCCTCCTCCACCCGCGCATACTCTCCCGTGCGTGTTGGAGGGAATTCATACACCGGCACATTTCATATGAGGCGACCATCATAGTCTTCGGAAATTTCAAGGCATCTGTGATTGACTTCAGATAGAACCCATGTTCTGTATGAAGTTCCTTACAGATGTGCATGGGCGACACTGACCACTTACTATCAGGTGGTGCATGCTCATTTGCTACTTCAATATCATAAAATATATAATAGTAAACATATATGAATGATATAAAATAGTGTTCTAAAATGGAATTCGTAGTTACAATTCTATTACGTTGGGGCAAACGATTATGTCAAAGCTTAAGCAAGATGAATGCGGTGCAACTCTGGTTAACTGCGTCATTATGCAGGTTACAATTTGTCGCTTCAGCCTCCATTATTTAGTAACAAAGGCTTAAAGCCTGGCGCTTATATACCTATAATTGTTGGTTGAAATATTTTGGTTGTACCTTAAAATATGGAATGAAAGTATTTCTGCACAGAAGATTGAGGCCAACTGGATAATTGCTAAACACCTATATATTAATACGTGAAGCAAAAACTTGTGACCCGTTTTTAATACTTGCCGCAGATGGATAAGTAGGAAATTACGCACGGTTTTAGTTGATGTAGAGAAGGATTACGCAATACTATTTTTTTTTCAAATAATGCATAAAACATACAAAAAATCTACTAAAACACATTACACACACTACATTGCATTTGTCACTAACACATACATATTAAACGAAATAAAACAATCAATGTCTTACTATGAACACAGGACACAGGATATCAAAAATGACAGATTTCTTTGTCAAAATACCCGCTATTGCTTTTAAATGCGGTTTAGTTAAATAAGCCTCCTTTTACCTTTAACGTTCAAATTAACTTGAAAATTATTACAATTTATTTGAACTTGAGAAATATTCATGCTACTTTGGACAATATGAAATTTAGTTTTTTACTTCCTTATTACGGTCCGTTGCGACGGGTGACTATTAAAAACTAAAAAACAATATCGTTTTGAAAATTACTTGTAAAAATATCAATAAAAGTTCACTTGGTCTTGTTTTTACTGAATAATCGATCCGCAGCTGTGAACAAACAATCGTCTGTTCTAATTTCGCTTTTTGAGCCCCCATCAACCCATTATTGGCCCACTGCTGGGCACGGGTCTTCCCTCTGAATGAGAGAGTTAGGCTATAGTCCACCGCGCTGGCCAAGTGCGAATTGGTGGACTTCACATACCTCCGAGAACTTTTTTTTTTTAAAGAACTCTCGGGTGTGTACATTTCCTGACGATGTTTTCCTTCACCGAAAAACAGTGATAATTAATTTATAATACGCACATAAATCAGTGGTGCGTGCCTGGGTTTGAACCTCGGACTTCCCGATCGAGAGGGCAAGTTTCAACCATTAGGCTATCACTGCTTTTTGAGCGGTCGGTCAAAAAGAAAAATTAGAAAACGAGTATATAAATGACAATCATCAACAATACTATTCGTTCGTCATTGAACCGTATAAGCACATGAGCATAACATAACTAGACTATATAACAAAACTATCATATATCATATATAAAGTAGACGTAATGTTAGGAAGGTCAGGGTCTTCATTACTGTCCATTCCTGAAGATTTCAAGTAAAACACAGGAGTTATTATTTTTCGATTTATTCACAATTGAGGAGGTCCGATCGCTTCGACGGTTAAACAAGAATCTTTTTCTACCGGCAGGCGCTCGCATTTTAATAATAAAGTTTAGTGAGGTGACAATAACAAATTTATGAAGGGTAAACTAAATTCACATTTTTAGAACTCACTAAATATTGCTAATTTAATAAACAAACAATTTTCGATCTTTAAACTAACTAAAATAATTATTTTCGGCAGCGTGTTTTTCATAAATACGCGGTGTCCCGCCGACATACATGTTGAGAAATAAATTACATAAATGGCCACTAATTTTGTGTGTGGTTTTGTATGTGCTCTAATTTGGCCATTTTATTTTAGAGGTTCAAATATACTTTTTATTTCTGTAGGCACTACAAAGTAAGATAGGAGATGCAAACGTGTAAATAAACTAATTTTGAAATAAAAGTTTTTCTCAATTTGATCCCAAAACCCAACTTCAATGCCTATATGCGCTAGTCCTGAGACTTTGCCAAAATAATTGAATTGGAGCCGTAAGAACAAAATTAAAAAACTAAAAGAAAACTTTCGACAAGTTGATAAGTAAGTAAGAAAGTTAAAAAGCGAAAGAAAATTATTCACCGACCTTTTTCAGTCTACGCTATCATAATATAATTATGCAATATTAAACATTTTTGCTTATGCTTGGCTGATATTTCTTGAAGCACAGTTAAAATCATAAAGCTGGTATAGAATATAAAACCACTTTTTTAGTATTTGCAAAGATTTATTTGCAAACTACTAATAATAAAGCACACACACGCACGTACGCTTTCTACACAGTAGGATTTTCTCCTGTGTCGTGGGTACCATGGACACACACAAGACGAACACACAAACACCCAGACCCAGAACAGGAATCTAAACTCATCATTCAGATACCTGTTTGGCTGGGAATCGAACCCGGGACCCATTGCGTGTCAGACCGGTATGGTAACCGCTGCGCCACGCGGGTCGTCGAAAAGCAAAAAGCAAAAAGATATAAATTACATTATTCTCTACATAAATACCGGTAAATATATTAGACTTCATTATAACACTAAGTCGTGAGAAAGGTAGAACTTTTTGTAGTTCGACTCCCGCGGCGCTACCGCTAAACCTATTTCTACCCTATTACTCTTTTCCACTTTTTGGTTCTGATGACGGGAGGAAGGATGTGGTTTCCGTTTCCACCACGGTTCGGATTGCGCGTTCATTCGTGACGCGAACGTGCAAGATACAGTATGAACTTCCATTTGCTTCTGAGGTATTTCCAGATCTGTGGCATAGGGCTCTTTGATATAGGTGCAAAAGGAGCTCTCCTTCAAAGCCGGCCATGCACTGGCGACTCCTCTGGTGTTGCAAATGACCATAGGCGACGATGACCACTTTCCATCAGGTGGTCCGTCTGTCTTATCGTTAGCTATTACTATAAAAAAGGGTGTGATGAAGGAGACACTTATCCGTTAGGTTTCTAACTTAGTCCTTATGATAGCAATGCATCTGTATCTAACCTCAGTTAAGACAGCTGTTACGTGCGATCAGAAGTCCATGAGCAGCAGTGATCTTTTAAGATAAAATCCACATTACTACTACTTTCACATTACAGAAAACGTAAGTTTGCCTGATGTTGCCAACGTGCTAAATGCCATTTGCCCCACTGGAGAAATACGGTTGCATTCGACTGAACAGTGATGGATATATCGCTAGATGCATCAAACATTAACCTGTACTTGAGGTTGATGTAAATTTATATCGCCCTCGCGGCAATAAATTCGATTTCAACGTTTCTACTCGTGATAAATCTGTAAATAGGTGTGTAATGCAAGTGCATGTGTAATGCGTTTTCCAATTTTATGTTTACCTCTGGGGAGTCGATATTATTAATATTAAAAACTAGCTGAACCACGAAGCTTCGCCCGCGTTAGAAAAATAGATGTATCGATTGTCCCGTGGGAATAAGATATTTTCTAACAGTAAAAAGTAGCCTATATGTTAATTCAGAGTGTCAGCTACATACAAACTCACAAACTTTCGCCTTTATAATATTAGTATGATGCGAAAAACTATCGCATCAACTCAATCAACACAGGTTACATACTATATACTAATATTATAAAGGCGAAAGTTTGTTAGTGTGTTGTTTCTTCTTCACGTCTAAACGGCTGGAGTGATTTTCATAAAATTTAATAGGTTCTTAGCTTACACTCTGGATTAACATATAGGCTAATTTTTACTGTAAGAAAATATCTTACTCGCACGGGACAATTGATACGAGTACATCGTTTTTTTTTAACGGGGGCGAAGTTGCAGGGTTCAGCTCGTGACCTATATGCCATGGTAGACGTGACCGAAGCGGACGGTCGTAGAAACAACCTAGTGTACTGTGACTGGCAGAGAATGTTTCCTAACATTATGCCCGCATTTTTGTTTTTATAATAAAGTTTGATATAAATAATTAAGCATTTAGAGCAACCAAATTATAAATTTACATTTTTTTTGTCAATTGGTGTAATGTTATTAAGGCCATTTGGGGTTGTAAATTATTTATGTGCTAGGAATAGGTTGATTTTAGATAGATATAATTTTAGAGGTCAATTTGTCAAAAATCAGACTTTATACTATAAATTATTACTAAGGGCACAGATTTAGGTTACATTGTTTACATAGGACTATTAGTGTATTTTCTAGACAAACTTGGACGCCCTTTATCACCACATATATGAATTATTCAAGGCCTTGGAAGGCCGTGGGTATTTCGTTATTTTGTCGTCAAGCAGATTTTATTAATAAAACAAGCAAACTATTAGAATCACACTATCAGTACCATCCATCCATCCATGGGCCTCCCCTAAATGACGCCACTTCAACCTGTGCCATTTGAATCCAACGGTTTCCCGCTGTCTTCTTCAGATCATCGGTCCACCTGGTTGTGGGGCGACGTGCTCCTTTTGCCTAAATGTGGTCGCCACTCGAGAACCTTCTTCCCCATCGGTTATCGGTCCTACGAGCAATGTGGCCGGCTAATTTCCACTTTTTTAGTATGCTAACTTTGAGAGCTATGACGGTAAGCTTTGTTCGTCAACGGATTTCATCTGAGCCTCCGAATAAGGCGTACAGTGAAGGGTGTCTGTTGCCAGGTGTAGAAGTCGTCGGTTGCGGTAGCCGGATCTCTGTCGGAAATTTTAGGTAGGTTGCCCGTAGCCCGGAATAGTGGGGCTGCCGGGGACTGTGGGTTTCTCTGCATCTTTTATTTTGAAGGATTTTCCGATAGTCACCGTGCTAGCGTGTTGGTGACCGCAGTAGGTGAAAGAATTACACAAGGAGATGCTGTTGCCCATCTCCCGATTTTTTTCCCTGTGTCGCCTCTTACGACATCTACGGGGGGAGAGAGAGTGGTACTATTCAGGCCTTTGAGAATATATATTAATTCAATTCCATTGAACCGTATTAACGTTAGACTCAATATAAAACAAATTTATAATTTTAAATCGAAAATCCGAATCCCGAAGCAATTTATTTCAAGGCTCATATTTTGTACTGCGAGTAGCACCAGCGATATAACAGAGTAAGCTAAGATACAAATTAGCGACTTAAAGTAAATAATGCTTAGTCTTAAATGTTAAGTTTTAGGAACCAGCGATTTGTCCAGCGATTAGGCAAAGCTTGCATTTTATGGTCACCGTCGCTTAGATCAGGGTTTCTCAAACTTTCGGCTCCACATAGTGCAGTATACAGATAGTGACGAAATTATTCCTTAAATAACATAAGTACATTGAACTCTGGTACCCATTGTAAGATTTAACTTGTGTTATGAGTATCAGGAGTTTTACAAAAAAATACTTTACTGCTAGGACATTAGGTCGATCTCTGTATCTGAGGTTGTGAAAAAATTTTAAGCACACAGAGTTTATTATAAAAGCAAAATTAACAACAATTAAACAATGTTACTTCTTATTTTCCAAAGTGCATAAAAAATACGTATTTAAAATCAAAGACAAGACAACAAAAACAGCGTTCAGGCTACTAACGCAGATAGCATCAATGCAACCCCACGATCACGCAGAATACTCGTACATTTCCATTCTAATTCTGTTTCCACTATTCCAGTTGAAAAGAGTGGTGTTTTAATTTTATTGCCGCACTTTCATTTAGCATTTTCCTTGGCTCCGCTTTATATACCGATACTGGTTTCTCGCTACAATAAAGATGATTACAATATCGAAAAATCAAAGCATCCAATATCATTCCACAAATACACACTTTAAGTTCGTTAGTCTCATCTTTAGTATCTGTAAGGCAAGATACTGGAGCTAACTTTATTTATTTATTTATACTTATATACCTAAAGTGGTACAAAGGCGGACTTAATGCCATAGGCATTCTCTCCCAGTCGACCTTTAGAAAAAGCAGATATCATCGAAGGCGGTATTATATTATATTGAAATATTAGAATAGAAAAGGAAAAAATTAAACACTATATAAATATAATAAACACAATACAAATATAAACAACGAGTAGAATAATAATAATCATTACAATTAGTTCCGGAAATGTTGCTTGAGATAATAACCTGTGACTTTTTCTTTAAATGCCTGCCGGCTCATTACCTTCTTAAATTGTGAAGGGAGCATGTTCTAAAGGCGAGCGGTCTGGATGGTAAAAGAGTGAGAAAGAAAGTTAGAACGGTGTAACGGTGTAAAAACGGGTTGAACGGTGTAACTTTCATTACAATGTAAAAAAAACATGATTGAAAAAATATATATAACATAACAAAAAAGACAAACCCGCTGAGTTTCTTGCCGGATCTTCTCAGGTGACATTTCATTTCATTTCTTCACTCTGTTTGTCCGGGTAATCCTTGAGCGGCTAAACCGATTTTAATAGGACTTTCACTATATAAAAGTTTATGGAACAACATATAGACTATTTTTTATCATAGAATTCTCACGGGGTCAAGATTTGCGCGAGAAAAACGTTGTGATACATTGATTTGCACGCGGGCGAAGCCGCGGATACAGCTAGGCCTTTATAAAAAAAAATTTGAAATTGGTAACATTTTGAATCTTGTACGGATAAATATTTGCCATTGTCGCAAATTAATTCATTCTAACTTTTGGATAATAAAATTCGCAAGCTATTTCTTGATAGCAAATTGAAAATCGGTCACAAGACATTTTATAGATAACTTTATCTAAATGTATTTACTGCTTATACCTTTTTATTGAACATCTCGCTGGCACAGAACCAACTCGATTGACTGCGATAGCGGGTCCGAACGAGTAAAGAGAAATGGGGGACTCTTTCAAAATTTTATATCGGTTCCTCTTTAGATTCTACTTAGCTTGGATTTCAGAGGGGAATACTGAGTGAAGTTTATGATATAAAATGAAGAAAGGAATTTGTTTATTGCTAACATCTTGTCGGCAACCATGAGACCAATGATTCTCACTCCATAGTACGGGTGAGTCATAGTTAACGGCTTTGCCATACTCTTAATTAGTGGACTCCTGTAAAATTAACACTTAACACTTTCTACACAGCTTCGCAGTAGGATTTCCTCTTATGCCGTAGGTGCAAAGACTGGGCATACAAAGACGAATACACAACCACCCAGACCCAGAAGAAATCTAAATTCATCATTCAGATACCTGGCCGGGAAGCGAACTGCGTATCAGACCGTTATGGTGACCGCCCCGCCACGCGGGTCGTGAATTTGCATTTGAGTTGAGTTACTATTTAAAACACGCAATGATTAGTATATACACACACACTGACACGCTTTCTACACTTACCCCACAGCAGGACTTTCTCTTGTGTCGTGGGTACCCTGGACACAGAATACACAAATACCCAGACCCAGAGCAGAAATCTAAACTCATCATTCAGATACCTGTCTGACCGGGAATCGAACCCGGGACCCATAGCGCGTCAGACCGATATGGTAACCGCTGCGCCAAGCGGGTCCTCAAATGTCAAAAGTCAACTCTTTATACATACATATTGGCCACTACTGAACGATTGCTAAATGGAATAGTCACGAACGCAACCGTTTGCAGCTTAAGCATGCACAAGCAATTAGACGATCCAGTTCCATCCCCAGAATAAGCACTACGGAACATCTGTTCTGTAAATTTACCGTATTTTGTATTCTGAACTTATTCAGGATTGGATTGGTTGGATTGATTCCGATTTTAAATTGACCTTGATTAAAATTATAGAATCATCTATCAAAAGATTATAATCTTGATTCTATATGAAACAAAAAAATAAACTCAGAGATATTAAGCCTACTTTTGTAAAAGACGTACAATATGAGAGTTGTGATTTTTACAATTTTTTTTTAAATTAACCAAAATGTACTCGTATAATTCCAAAAAGATCCATTATGTAGCTTTTGATTATGTCAATAAGCATTCAACAATGTTTTATATTAGTATCGATTACCAATATAAGTCTTGAAATAAGGTCATCCGTTACTTCATTCAGATATTTAATACGGGAAGCAGAAATTTGTGATTCATTTTTAAGATACTTGCCGCAGACGGAGTACTATGAAATTACGCACGGTTATAGTTGATGTAGAGAAGGATTGCGCAATGCTAATATTTTTTAAATAATACATAAAATCAACTAAAAAACATTACACACACCACCTTCCGTTTGACACAAACACAAACGAGAACATATTGAATGTTCTCGTTTGTGTTACATTTTTGATGTTATATGTCTTACAATGAAAACACATAACATCAAAAATGTCAGATGCCTTTGTCATAATACCCGCTATTGCTTTTAAATGCATCTTAGTTACTAAACCTCTTTTTAACTTTAACGGGTGCATTCAATATAACTTTAGACTTATTACAATTTATTTAAATTAGAGAAATATTGGTGCTACTTTGGACAATATGAAGTTTAGTTTTTTTAATTTAAATTACGGTCGAGTTTCGACCGTTGCGACGGGTGGCTAGTTCAGATAATCTATTCCCTATCGGGAAGTCTTCGGCATTGCTACAATTACACAAACCTACATAACAAAGTACTACACTCGTACTAAACGCATGCCATATGTTCCGACCTACCCCGCCCTACCCCTAGTCGTAACCGTCCGATAACGATGCCATTTCTTGCCTAATGTATGAGTTTGTACGCCCTGTTTTCTCATTGCTATACAGTTTTAGTTAGTCAAAGTTAGTATGATAAATATCCCGTCACATTTTCCCTTAAACCGCAACAGTTAAACATGTTGTAACGCACTTTGAACTGTTTTTAGTTGTGTGAGCTTCAATGGACCGTAGCAAAACCACAGAACAGCGGTTTTATTTGCACTGTCAAAATTATTTACGGCACTTTTAGCGTGTTCACCGTAAAATATTATCAGAATAGTATACTCGATAACTGTTACAAAAACTTTAAACTATGTAAAAGCAGAAGCGGAGAAGGGTAGCTTGGTTTCGGTTGGTACACATTTCGGTGAGGCAAACATCTTAGTCCTCGGAAGTAGCTACGCATCTGTGCTTGTCTTCATTTAGAAGCATAATGCTTTATTTATTTATTTATTTAGGAAACAAACGATTACATAATTCACAATATTAGTATAGTACATTAAAGAAATACATAGATCAGTGAAGTCTCCACTTGTTACTAATACATTACTAGCGCAAAAAGGATTAAAAAGGAGCAGTAAGTTAAAATTGCAAAATTTAAAAAAATAATAATAATAACACATTCACAACTGAACAAAGAAAAAAAAATAAGATTTTACTTTAAAACATCAAAACATAGAAAAAACTATTTTATTTCTGCGATCGTCTGCCTCACCTTCCTTTTAAATTTTCCAATTGAGTAGCTGAAGGGGTCAAGATTCAGCATATATTAATATATTGCAATATTGCGTAGGAGAAAGGGTGAATCGATAAAGTTATTTAAAATTTTGTACAAAAACATCTGATCTCTTTCAGAACGTCTATCAGTAAGATTTGTGGTTTGTGCGATTGAATTAAATCTAAATTTAAGATGTTTATAAAATAACCCGAATAATTTATCTAATCTATTTATCTGCGTCTTATAATGCGGGTTCCATACGACGGAGCCATACTCTAATATGGATGGTACGAATTAAATAGAAGTGAAAGGGTGGAACTATATTTGAAATCCTTAGTTATTCTAAGTATGAAACCTAGCATACGGTGGGCTTTGGAGATTATGTAGTCAAGGTGTTTGTTAAAAGTCAATTTCTGGTCAAGTATTAAGCCTAAATCTTTTACTACGGATGTGCGAGCTATGAACTTGTCTTCAAAATAGTAATCAAATTTAATGGGGTGGTGTGTAGAGCATGTAAAAGTTATAATATTACATTTACTAATGTTCAGATGCAGAAAGTTATCCTTATAATCTTTATCCTTATAATCCTTATAAAGTTGCTTATAGATGTGCATGGGCGGTAGTAACCACTTAGTAGTTATCTCATCAACTCATTATTGGCCCACTGCTGTGAACGGGTCTTCTCTCAGAATGAGAGAGTTTAGGCAAAAGTCCACCGCGCTGGCCAAGTACGAATTGGTGGACTCCACACACCTCCGAGAACTTATTTTTAAGAACTGTCGGGTGTGTAGGTTTCCTCACGATGTTTCACCGAAAAGCAGTGATAATTAATTTCTAATACGTACATAAATCAGTGGTGCGTGCCTGGCTTTGAACCTCGTATCTCCCGATCGAGAGGGTGAGTTTCAACCATTAGGCTATCACAGCTCTACTAGCATGTTCACTAAATGCTTATACAAAAACGTACCGAGACGACAAATTTTCTTTTCTATCGAAAGTGCGTACATAAAAATACACAAGAATACCCCTTATATATTTTAATTTGAAGCATTCCAATGGAATTTTCAAATTGAACCGAAACAATTGTTAATTTTTGTATTAACATATTATACGTTATCTAACTGTAAAACTGGAATAACCCATGTCAATACCTATTTTTGAGTATGAGTATTTGAGTGAGTATTTTACTGCAACGACAATGTGTTGAAATACTAGGAAGCGGTTGTTTACGACGCTAAACTAACTACAATATAGTGGAAGCTCTACATTGTAGTTACTGCACCCATTTTAGTTACAGTGAAGCTGCACCCGTGACTTATTTATTAAGACCAAGCCCTACTTTGTAAATAAACACGCAATTACATTTTCTTTATTCCTTCCCGACTGAAGAAGGTGGATGATGGTTTTAAACGTACCTACTCGTGTGTATGTTTTGCATTTCTTTGGAACGCTCTACAGCCTGGATTTATAAAATATGGTATACCATTTGAATCGAATTTATCGGCGTGACATATGTAATAACTGGTTTAAATATGGCACCTGTGATCAAAAGGAATAGGGGATATCTGATGATTTTTTATGATCATATCTATAGTATACATAGATGTAACTAAACTTTACACACACACGCTTCTTACACTCATAACCCCGCAATATGATTTTCTCCTGTGTCGTGGGTACCATGGACACACACAAGACGAATACACAATCACCTAAACCCAGAACAGGAACCGAAACTCATTATTCAGATACCTGTCTGGCCGGGAATCGAACCCAGGACTAATTGCGCGTCAGATCGGTATAGTAACCGCTTCGCCACGCGGGTCGTCACTTTACCTTGTGTAATGCGTATATTACTTACTGCCTTATATGGCAAATTGGTCGGTGGTGTGGCTCCTCTGACATCAACAGTAGAATTGAAAGCAAAAACGGTACCTGGAAGATTGTCACACCGTTGCCGTGTTTGTCAGGGTTCCATGAACCATCTGTGTTCCGAGGTGAAAGTGAGGTGATAGTGAGGACAAAAACCTTTTTTTTTGTAGTGACGCCAGGAAACCCTAACTTTTTACATTACGGTATTACGATCGTACAGAAGCTGTTGATATATATATATACTTAGCTTTGAGATTCACTCAAGAATTAATTCTAAAGAATCCCGTAAAATACCGATCAGATTACCGTCTAATCAGAGCTTACAGATTTCCTTTAATAAATAGACGAAAAACTAGGAACACTAAGAAGACCATAATATCATCAATACCAAATCTTCAGAACAACAATAGCTCGCTACATCAATCGATAAAAAGATCAACCTAAATCGTATAAAATCTGATTTATACTTCGTTCATTGTAAAAGAAAAGAACGGAACTCTAAATATCGTAAATTCCATTTTATATTCTTGTAATTGTTCTTATAACGTAGTATGTCGTCGAGCGATATACTTATATACACTGGATATAGAACCGTATCTTTAAGCCATTTAAAAAATAATGTTTTTGTTCCAGAAGTGTGAAACACAAAGGTTACTTTAATAACCGCGTCCTTTAAAAAATCGCTCAAATTGCGAATACCTTTTTTTATCGGTTTGAAGTGGCAAATGAACATGCAGTCCACCTGAAGGTAAGTGGTCACTGCCGCCCATTGACATCTGTAAACAACTTCAAATAGAACATGGGTTCTATCTGATCTCAATCACAGATCCCTTGCCACTCCCGAGGACTATGATGGTCGCCTCATGTAAAAGTGTGCCGGTAAGTAAAAAGTGTGCAAAAAAAAATGTTTCACGCTAGAAATAGGCGTGGCAGTGGTACTTCCCCGGTCGAACTACACTGGTTCTACCACCTGCAAATCAATTTTGTTATTCTACCAATTATAACATTTACATTAAATTCCTTTTATTTCCGAAAATCAATTCAATTCCAAAAACCTTTTCAAGTACACAATAAGATACGAATAATTTGAAAGCCTTCCATAAAAGAGCATGCAATCATAATTCGCAACGTTGGCCTACGACTCGACCATTCTGGCGTAAAGCAGAATCGTTTTTGTCCCAAAATAATGTGAATCCGATGTAATCCTGGCCTCGTTGAAATCCCTTTCACGTCAGTATATCGCCAAATGACAGACAAACAATTTTCTGGTTAAGTAAAATAGGAACGATATGAACGAATAGGAAAAAAATAATAAATAAATTATTGTATATTAAGAGTAATAATACCTATAAAATATAATGCTTATTTATGGAAACTAATCACCCGTCGCTACTTTAAATTAATAAACTAAATTTCATATTGTCCAAAGTAGCACCAATATATCTCTAATTTAAATAAATTGTAACAATTTTCAAGTTATTTTGAACGCACCCGTTAAAGGTAAAAAGAGGTTTATTAACTAAGCTGCATTTAAAAGCAATAGCGGGTATTTTGAAAAAGGCTCTGACATTTTTGACGTTATGTGTTTTCATAGTAAGACATTGAATGTTCTTTTTTGTTTATCATGTATGTGTTTGTGACAAATGCACGGTAGTGTGTGTAGTGAGTTTTTAGTAGATTTTATGTATGTTATATGCATTATTTGAAAAAATATTAACAATCTGCACTCCTTCCCTACGTCCACTACATATTACTTAAAAATGCACCACAAGTTTTTGATTCTACAATTGAATGGATATTCAAAAATAGTAACTTATATGTTAAAATTTGTCAATTTTAAAACATGGAAAAAAATATTTAGAATTAATTTTAGTAATATTATTTAAGTTGACGATTATAGGCAGCAAATGATGCAATGAATTTGTAACAAAAATCAAATCACATACAAACATATCTTAATCACACATGTCTCTTTTAATACGGAAGTAATAAATTTCGTTAAAAGTTACTTTCACTTCAAATCGTAAATCATGCAAAATTATGATTGGGGAAGACTTATCAATCATTTCTTCTTCACGTCCGTCACATCTTTCAAATTTAGACTCTATCCAGACAACTCATGGTCTGTTTTAGTCTGAAATGTCGACCTTAACGAGATAAGTGCTGGTCCCAATTAACGGAAAGGGGATTGAAATAACGGATCGTGCCTTTGTAATTTGTTATCCCAAACCAGGGATGTTAGGATACAAAATTTCGGATCTTGATACGAATTGTCCCTGTAGTTCCGAGAAAAGAAGGTTACGGTATCGCTTACTTGTAAGAGGTGAGTAAAAGAGGCTTCCGGGGTCGTGGACAGCTAGAGTAAAAGCTTGAATCACTTGGCCAGCGATCAAGGATGTGTTATTTGTAGTCGCAAACCGTCGTAAACACTGGACGACCTGGTGAACGCCCACCTGCGTGGGTTACAACACGAGACGACAACAGTTGCGTTATTTTAAGATCCCGGATCATCTTTATCGCGTGCTGAGGATGGTACTTGAAAGGATTTTAGTAAGTAAGAATTTCACATAATTTGCCATCACACTCGTGGCAACAGGTGTTTTTTGAAGGTTCCGTCCTCGTAAAAGGATACATACGGATATAAGAACAATAGTATACCGGTATCACGGTACACGGTGAAATGAAAGGAAATGAAATGAATTTATTTTAAATAAGTATATTAGATTATTAAAAAAGTAAAGTACATACAAATAGTACCTACTGTATTTATTACAATAAATTATATTTCCATGTTATAATTTGGTATTACAAAAAAAAAACACTTATTGTAATAGCTGCCTAATAAGTGTAAAATGTTGTCAAAAATGTCTACATTTGGTCCACGCCTATCCAAAAATAACCGAAACTTCTAAAAGGGATACGGTTACGGATAGTTTTTTTCGGATATAAGATTTTTGGAAGGTGGTAGAAACAGTGTTATTTGACCGAGGAAGTACCACCGCCACACCTATTTCTAGCGTGAAGCATTTCTTGCGTTTTGTTGGAAGAGTGTGATTACCGGCACACTCCTATATGAGGCAACCATCTTAGCCCTCAGGAGTAGCAACGCATCTGTGATTGACTTCAGATAGAACCCATGTTCTATATGAAGTTGTTTACAGATGTCCATGGGCGGCAGTGACCACTTACCATCAGGTGGACTGCATGCTCGTTTGCTGCTTCAATTAGATAAAAAAAGTTTCGGATACGGTTACTGAGCTCCGTAACATCCCTGCCCTAAACCCTTAGACGGATAACACAGTAGGCGGTCAGGGTATGAAGAGCTTAGGCAATAATGGATTTGATTGAAACAGGTGATTAAGCTATCCTAATGTTCGCGACTAATCTAGGATCCCAAATAGAACCCCTTATATAAAGTTGATGACAGATATCCCTTGCCGGTTTTGCCGTTTTGTAACGATTGATGGTAAACGTTACAATGTGTGAACTGCACACTTACTTGCTATTTAAATAACGTTATGGCAATAAGAAAAATGGTAATGTGGTGATACTGCCACAATGGGCTAGTATATTATAGGCACCACATAATATAATATAGATTTGAAGTAAAAATAACAAAAACAAGTCTTGACCTTGAAAATCTTATTTATATTATTGAAAAAGATTGTGTATGTGTGTGTGTTACTCTCCCACGCAAAAACTTACGGTCGAATTATGCTGAAATTAATCGCACACATACATTTTATGACCACTAACACATACTCATTATCGTGGTATACCATGTACGTGACCGACAAATAACCGTTTTCTTACGTTATACATGACGAATTAATAACCGCTTTCTTACTTTCTTTAGGAAGTCGGTTATAAATATCAGTGGATGAAATCCATTCAGCCCCATCGTTGGGCAAAACACGAATGAATAATGCATATTCTTTCCGATCCGTTGATAGAGTGACAAAAAATATTATAACTAATAATTTGTAAGTGCTTTCAAAAATTAGGATTGATTTCATCATTTATGAAAAAAATCTTAGTCATAAACAAATCTTGTTTTATTTGATAATCTGCTTATAAAATAAAAACGTAACGCCCTTATGTAGAGAAATAACATTATGTTGAAGAGTTTGTGTCTGCACGTAACTTGTTATTGATATCCGAGCTCGAGACGGTCTCATGAAAATGTAGTGGATAACGAAGTTGCTGTCAGAGGGTAAATGGTATCATATTTGCACCCTCTCGCGCAGACAGTCTAGTCTATTTTGTATATTATTATGCGCTCAACAACAGTATGGGAAAGTATGAAATTTAGATTTATTTATGTTTTTATCAGATTTAAGTAACAAACTGGCATGCAGTCCACCCGATGGTAAGTGGTTACTACCGCCCTGCGACATCTGTAAGCAACTTCATATAGTGGTTTCTATCTGAAGTTACACAATCACACGTTAATCATGCGTTGCTACTTCGAGGACTGAGATGGTTGCCTCATACTCGAAGGATGTGGTTGCCTCGTGCTGGCAACCACATCCTTCCATCGAAACAAGGTAGCAGAACCAGTGTAGTTCGTCCAGGGAACTACCACTGCCTCATCTATTTCTAGCGTGAAGCATTTCAGAAAAAAAGGACACGCAGAAAATGCTTCAATTTAGCAAAGGTGTGTGTGAAATTGACTAATGCATATCGCATTCCAATCCGAGAGTGGTATTACAAGAATATTGCAACAGACAATTTGTAAATGCCTCCATATGCCTCCATAGGCCTTTAAAAATTAAGATTTCTTTACATGATGTTCTTATTAAATAATAACACGTAACGCCCTTATGTAGATAAATAACAAAATGTTCGAGAGTTTGTGTCTGCACGTAACTTGTTATTTATACGAGCTCGAGACGGTCTCATGAAAATGTTGTGGATAACGAAGTTGCTGTCAGAGGGTAAATGGTATCATATTTGTACCCTCTCGCGCAGACAGTCTGGTCTGTTTTGTATATTATTATGCGCTCAACAACAGTATGGGAAAGTATGAAATTTAGATTTATTAATGTTTTTTATCAGATTTAAGTAACAAACTAGCATGCGGTCCACCCGATGGTAAGTGGTTACTGCTGCCCTGCGACATCTGTAAGCAACTTCATATAGTGGTTTCTATCTGGAGTTACACAATCTCAAGTTAATCATGCGTTGCTACTTCGAGGACTGAGATGGTCGCCTAGTATACAAGTGAGCCGGCAACCACATCCTTCCATCGAAACAAGGTAGTAGAACCAGTGTAGTTCGACCGGGGAACTACCACCGCCTCATCTATCTCTAGCGTGAAGCATTTCAGAAAAAAAAGGACACGCAGAAAATGCTTCAATTTAGCAAAGGTGTGTGTGAAATTGACTAATCCATATCGCATTCCAATCCGAGAGTGGTATAACAAGAATATTGCAAGAGACAATTTGTAAATGCCTCTTCTTATTAAATAATAACACGTAACGCCCTTATGTAGAGAACGTAACTTCTTATTTATATCCGAACTCGAGACGGTCTCATGAAAATGTAGTGGAAAACGAAGTTGCTGATCCGGGGAACTACAGGCCGATCTCAGTTCTGCCTGTGCTATCAAAAATAATTGAAAAAATCATATATATAAGACTAGACAAATACTTAAATACTATAAATTATATTTCTACGCGACAGTACGGTTTTCGCTCAAAAAGTAATACTCTTGCTGCAACAATTGACTTAGTAACTAAAATAAAGCATAACATGGATAACAAAAATGTAGTATTAGGTATATTTATTGATTTAAAAAAAGCTTTTGACACTGTAAGCCACAAAATTCTCATAAAGAAACTAGAAAACATTAATATTACTGGTTGTGCTCTAAAAATGCTTAAATCCTACTTGACAAACAGAACACAAATAGTTAAAATTGAAAACGCTAAAAGTGAGACGCTACCAATAACATGCGGGATTCCCCAGGGATCAATATTAGGACCATTGCTCTTTTTGCTCTATGTCAATGATATTCAGGAACTAGGCTTAAAAGGTCACATCACATTATATGCAGATGACACATATTTATTTTACTTCGGTTCTAGTATACATTCACTAATCTCACAAGCTCAGCAGGATCTAAATACTCTTTCTTCATGGCTACAACATAACCTCTTAACAATTAATATTACAAAAACATGTTACATAATTTTCAAAGCAAAAAACAAAACGATACCTGCTTATGATCCACTTCTAATAAATGGTATACCCATACAAGAAAAGAACGAAGAGAAATATCTTGGTCTAAGATTAGATAGTAAGGTAACATGGGCTACCCAAATACAGCATATAAAAAGTAATTTATCATCACTCCTTGTTTCCATTCGCAATTTAGGCAAGTGTATCCCCCACAATTTGAGACATACAATCTACAATGCACTAGTTAAACCGCATATAACTTATTTAATTGAAATCTGGGGTAGTGCTGCTAAATCAAAACTAACTGATATCCAGAGACTTCAAAATAAAATAATTAAAACGCTTTTTCAATACCATTATTTAACACCAACAACGAAAGTATATAACGAAACTAAAATTATGTCTATTAAACAGCTATATATATATAACACCTGTATCTTTATTAGAAAATGTTTAAATAATAACATCCACACCGATATAAGATTTGAAAAAGTAAAACCTTACAGTAAGCGCAGTACTCGCCGAGCTAGCTATCTTGTTCTTCCAAAAACAAGAACAAACTACGGAAAAAAGACCTTTAAGACTACGGAAAGAAAAGTTACCTTTGAAGGAGCACATCTATATAATAAGATACCAGTTGACGTTAAAAATGTACACCCATTTAACGCTTTCAAGCGCAAATTAGCTGAGTACATAATAAAAAATAATGAAATCATTTAAATGTGAAAGGGTTAAATGGGTATTTGATAATACTACATGTCTACCTGTGTGAATCGATGTTACCTTAAAGTAATTTTATGTATATCTTTTGTTCTCATAGAAGTGACGTATTAGTCTTATTTGAGAATAAATTCTTTAAACCTAAGTTGCTGTCAGAGGGTAAATGGTATCATATTTGAACCCTCTCGTGCAGACAGACTGGTCTACTTTATATATTATTATGCGCTCGACAACAGTGTTGGAAAGCATGTAACTCGGATTTATTTTTTTCCTGATTGAAGTTGCAAACTAGCATTCAGTCATGCATGGCAAGTGGTTACTGCCGCCCATGAACATTGTAAGCAAGTTCATTAAGGTACTTACCACCTCTATGATGCAGATTTACTGATTCCAATGCAGGCTAAATACGTTATTATATATATATTATTAAATAATGAAAAGACTTTGAGACATATAGTATGCAGCTAACAAGCGCTTATTTGTGAACTACATACACATTTCAAAAGTATTTGGGTAATTTTCTGGCTTTTCCTACTAGTATGTATGGTTTGTCACAATACCGAATGTTGAGTCTGGCATGAATCCACAACCTAAGCGTGAAAAGTCCAAATTCAAATCACTGAATAAAATGCGATTCACAAACTAATATTTATTAGTTTCAACGATGCTTAATAATAGTTACTTTGGTAAATTCCTTAAAAAATTAATAACATTAAACTTAGAGGCGGTTATGACTACTTCTGACATAAAACGTAACACAAGACTGAAGTAAAACGTAAAAAAAATAAAACAATAAAACAAACAAAGTAAACTATGGCGTTCTCCAACACCATTAACCACCACCACCCAACTACGACTAAAACCCCCATTAGAGGAGGTATATTTACAACATAGGACTTGAAATCAATTAACAAATATTTTAAAAAATACCATCAATCGTATTTGTAAAAATATTTGTTTATTGATTTAAACCAATTGGTCTTTTCGTTTCAATCAATTTAACAGCGAACGTTTTTGAATGCACTCTGTTTGCAATTCCAATACAACATGTTAAAATTGAAAATGTTGACAAACACTGGCAATCTGATTCAATTGGTTTTATTAAAAAGAGTTAAAGTTTATTTAAACCTTTTTTAGGCAATTGTCAGGCATATATGAGTATGTATTTCTCACGAAACTTCACACTTAAAACCAGTGATCTCTTTTTAATAAACGATTCAATGTTGCGTCTGGGATTGAACCTGAAACCTCAGCATGTAAAGTCTAAATTCAAATCATAGATAAAATAAACTAATATTTATCCACGGCTTGAACAGTGTTTAATTAAAGTTTATTTTGTCTCTTTAAAAATTACCTAACGAAGCGTTACTATGTAACAAAAAACTTAAAGACTTACGAGTAGGTACTGCTGGCAGAAGTAAAAACGTGAAAGAACCAAAAACACAATAATAGTCATATAGTAAACTATGTCACTCTAACTACCGCCATCTCTACCACCACGACAATCACCAACACGTATACCAGGAGCGCTGACTATTAGCGGAAACTTCCATTAGAAGAGGATTTTCCTTAGGACGTAAAAGCGCTGATTGATAGATTCGTAAACATACTTGTTTATTGCTCTAAACCAATTAGTCTTTTCGTTTCAATCAATTTAACAGATAACGCTTTTAAATGCATTGTTTGCAATTCCAATACAACATGTTAAAATTGAAAATGTTGACAAACACTGGCAATCTGATTCAATTGGTTTCATTGAAAAGGTATCCTTGGGATAGAAGGTAAATGTTTACGCGAAAATAATGAATTTACATAGGCACCTTGAAAGGTTGACGTGTTTTTGTGATTACAGAGTTACCTTGACGTAAAGCTCTTGTTGTACAGCGGGTATAAACCATGTAAACGATAGATATTAATAATTGAAGTTACAAGTGATGACATCCATCCTATATTCATGTTATAAATGCGAAAATGTGTGTGTCTTTTTTATAACATTGAAATAGCAAACAAGTATGCAGTCCATCTTATAGTAAGTTGTCACTGCCGCCTAAGGACATTTGTAAGGAACTGACATAGAATGTGGATTCTGTCTGAAGTCTATCACAGATGCATCGCTACTCCCGAGTATTAAGATGATTGCCTCATAAAGTGTGCCGGCAACCACACCCTTCCATCGAAACGCAAGAAATGTGCCACGCTAGAAATAGGCGGTGACACCACCTCGATCGAACTATACTGGTTCTACCACCTTGCATAAACTTTATTTATTAGTCTTTTCGCAACAAGTAAGTCACGGATATTATAGTGTTTGAAACTTGCCCTCTCGATCGGGAGGGTCGAGGTTCAATCCCAGGTATGCACCATAATTGTTTCTAAAATTATGTGCGTATTAGAAATTAATTATCACTGGTTTTAGGTGACGGTAGCCCGTACCGGTAGTTGTTGACGGCACTCCTTTCGAAGTTGTCGACGAGTACATTTACCTGGGACAAACGATCCGGATGGGTAAGTCCAACTTTGAGAGGGAGTCACTCGTAGAATCAAACTCGGCTGGGCTGCGTTCGGGAAATTACGTAGTATCTTCTCGTCCAAAATTCTTCAGTGCCTGAAGCCGAAATTATTTGAGCAATGTGTGTTGCCAGTGATGACCTACGGCGCCGAAACATGGTCCTTCACTATAGGCCTCATTCGGAGGCTCATGGTCGCTCAGCGTGCTATGGAGAGGGTTATGCTCGGAATTTCGCTACGAGACATGATTCGCAACGATGAAATCCGTAGACGGACGAAGCTTACAGACATAGCTCTCAAAATTAGCAGGCTGAAGTGGCAATGGACCGGCCACATCGCTCGTAGGACCGATAACCGATAGGGAAGAAAGATCCTCGAGTGGCGACCACGTTTAGGCAAAAGGAGTACAGGTCGCCCCCCTACCAGATGGACCGAAGACCTGAAGAAGACAGTGGGAAACCATTGGATTTAGAGGGCACAGGACCGGTTGGAGTGGCGCCATTTAGGGGAGGCCTATGTTCAGCAGTGGACATCAAAAGGCTGATGGATGGATGGATGGATGGTTTTAGGTGAAGGAAAACATCATGAGGAAACCTACACATACGAGAATTCTTTGAAAAAAGTCCTCGGAGGTGTGTGAAGTCCACCAATTCAAACTTGGACAGCGCGGTGCAATATGGCCTAAAACTCTCTCATTCTGAGAGAAGGCCCGTGCAATGGGACAATAATGGGTTGACGAGCAACAAGTACCGATCGAATCGGTGATGGCACACGTAGTTGTCTGATCTAAATTACCACATAGGGTACCCATTACCGTGGTAGGCGCGACCGAAGCTGGCAATATGCCGCGGTAATAACCGAGTGAATGATAATTATGTTTATTGTATAAACTACTAGCTGATACGGTAAACTTCGTTCCGCCTAACGCTAAGTACTCACGGAGCGATTTTCACCCGCGGCCGCCGCGGTTGCGGGCCCGCAGCTTCTGTAGGATGCAGATATAAATGTAAAAAATTAGGTCACCTACGAAGTAAGAAAAATCTTAGTGTTGGGTAGTGAGTATAGAAGGCGTTGATTTATTCAACTTGTAAAACTAATTAAAATCTAGCAATAACCTTCTTTTATCAGCGTTTCCTGGATTAAGAATCATATCTATTACAGTTTAAATTAATTTCTTGGCGGTTATCCAATTGTAAATACCGGAAACGATGCCGTAACGTCTGTGAATAACGAAACTGATACACATTTTGTCACTGACAGTCACCCATCCAATTTCTGACCGCACTCAACGTTGCTTAATTTTATACAAATGCCATTATCACAATTCGTGGGCCAGAATAGTAACAATAAACAGTATCTTTCGAAATTTAAGTAAATTTTCAAGGGCGAGACCTTCCCTCGAGTTGATACACTCAAGAAACAGGTTCGGAAGGGATCTAAGTTTAACAAAGCTCCGACATGTTAGGTAGTTTATACTAGACAATTGATCGGTTAAGCCTATCGCACACTATCCTCTTGTCCTTAAGATAATACATGTTTTTTACAGCGTTTGTCATTTGTTTAAAAAATGTTGTTTATTATTTACTGATGTAGAATTTTCGTTTGTGTTGTGGAAAGATGGGCCTTTCCCTTCTTCTTATTCTTAAGGTTAACTAACTGTGAGTAAGCGTCAATGTGAGGGTGACAAAAAAGTTCGCAGTTTAAAATATCACGAATAAGTTAAATATACATTTCAAATATAAATTAGATTTTAGGAGCGCCATTCCTGCTATTTTCGATTAAGTTTATTAAAATCGTCGAGAATAGTCTTAAGTACTTACATGGTATGAGATTTTATATAGTTCTGTGTAGTTTACGGCTACGAGACTCATACGAAACACCCAGACCCAGAACAAAAATCCAAATGCAGTATTGTACTTGTTTGATCTGAGATTCAACCCAGTCACCTCGACGTAATATAGTAACCGGTGCACCACGGGGTTTGTTGTTTTTAACAGAACCACTGAAACACTTTTTAACATCAAGCAACAATTTCTTAGGTATAACGTTTTACAGAAAGAGACATACCTCAACCACTTGACCTACATCGTCAGAATTTCCCCAACGTCCCCTAAATGTTTCAAAATGTAAACAGATACGAAATTAGTATTACCGTAAACACTAAGACGAAACTAAATCGAAATACCACGGCCCGTACATTAGCTGAAACTAAATATTTAATTTGGCAAATGGACTGCTCGATCTATTTATTTGAGGCGCGAAACGTAAACGACGTAGGTACATAATTTTATTAGTAACGAACGAGCTTGTCTATATTAAAAATCACAGTAGGATTGCTAGTACTTTTTAACAGGTGAATGTGTAGTTCAATCGAGGAAGTAACACCGCCGAACTTATTCTTACGCGAAGCATTTCATGCGTTTCGGGGAGAGGTTGAGGTTTCCAGCACACTTTTATTTGAGGCGACCATCATAGTCCTATATAAAGTTAGTGTACTATATGAAGTTGCTTACTGATGTCCATAAGCGACAGTGATCGCTTAACATCAGATGGATTGCGTGTTCGTTTGCTTCAATCGGATAAAAAAAGGTAAAGTAGTAGAACCAGTGTAGTGCGACCGGGAAGGTACAACCGCCACGCCTATTTCTAGCGTGAAGCATTTCTTACGTTTCGATGGAAGGGTGCGGTTGCCGGTACACTTTTATATGAAGCGACCATCCTAGTCCCCGCGATTAGCAACGAATCTGTAATTGACTTCAGATAGATTCTATGTTCTATGTGAAGTTGCTTACAGAGTCCATAGGCGGCAGTCACCACTTACTATCAACTGGACTACGTGCTCGTTTGCTCATTATTATAAAAAAAACACAGTTACCAGTGACCAAATGCCGCCAAACAAAAACCATTGCTTTATTTTTACATAGTTCTCCTATAAAATTTGCGTTTTGAGTTGTGCCTTAATATAGTCCAAGCAGCAATATACAGCAATACCACCGAAGCAGTGAAGAACGCTACACTGTTGCAACAAATGTACGTATCCATCCATCGACCTCTGAAAGTCCACTGCTGGACATCCTCCCCTAATCTGCGCCACTTCGACCGGTCCTAAGCCATCTGAGTCCAGCGATTACCCGCCGTCTTTTTCTGGTCATCAGTCCACCTGGTCGGGGGGCGGCCTGCACTCCTATTGCCCAGACGTGGTCTCCATTCGAGGACTCTCGTACCCCATCGGTTGTCTGTCCTACGAAAGATGTGGCCTGCTCATTGCCACTTCAGCTTACTAATTTTGAAAGCTATGTCGTACGTAGGTAATGTATGTACATTGATTTCTCCGTCAACTGTAGACAGATATAAAAGATTTTTCATTCAATCGATAGAGTTTACTTGCAGTTTGTTAACATGTTCACAAAATTAGGAATTTGACATTCAGATTTCAGAAGAATTGACGAAAAAATTCACATTTTATAAACACTTATCACAAAAACTTTTTATGTAACGTAGCTTCGAACCAACAACCGAATAAGACAAAAATCCATTTATCAACTTTTAGAGAATCACGGCTGGGTCTAGCCTTATACCCTAGTTACTCCAGTCAGACGGGTCCTGCGTCCTTTGTACCCATCGTTGTCGTTATCCGCTTTCGAAAATTAGGTTACCAGGTCATATTGAATTCGAAAAAATTTGGGCGCTACGGTTTGCTGGACACAAAAAAGACGAAGATTTCAAATCTTATCCATTACTTTTTTTATACGATTGTAACAAAGGAGCATGCAGTCCACCTGATGTAAAATTGTCACTGTAAGCTGTACATCTGTAAGCAACTTCATATAGAACATGGTTTTCTATCTGAAGTTAATCACACATGCGTTGTTACTCCCGAGGACTAAGATGGTTGCCTCATATAAAAGTGTGCTGGCAACCACACCCTTCCATCAAAACACAAAAACTACATCACGCTAGAAATAGGTGTGGCGGTGGTAATTCCCCGGTCGAACTACACTGGTTCTACCACCTTGAACTATGACTATTGACCAAATCCCCATTACTGAGGGGGTGGGGGGGAGGTACATGTCCAAAGTGGTGCTCAAATGTATAATGGTTAGATAGATTACATTATAGTCTGCACGAACGAAGTCGCGTCGGTTCTGCTAGTCGTAAATATGTGGTGTCTCTCCGACATATACATTAATACTTTATTACTTCCACCAAAATGTTATACACATCTTCGAAAAATTTACGTTCTGATAGTGTAAACACCACTTAACCCGAAGAGTTCGAAAATCAAACGTCCCCGCTGAATACTAACGAAGGTTAGGACCCACAAGTTTCTAACATCGATTACCGAACCCATGATCCCTTAGACAGTTGATGAGTTATTTAATAAAATAAACACACGCCTTTCGGTTAACAAAAGATGAGAATATCCTCTAATGTTTGACCCTAATTGTTTTATGGCAAGGTACAGAAACTTCAACGCTGGCTGGTAAATGCAGTTTGTGATTGAAAAGTAGTACACCTTCGCTGTTTGAATTTTATGATATATCAATTCCGACGGTTTTGCCCGCAATAAAAAATGAACCAAATTTAAATTGTAATAACTTTTTAGAGTAAATGGATGGAAAGGAAGACTAAATGTTACGTTTAAAACATGGCTCACTTTATTATTAATATCCTCAACTCTTTATCCACCATCAAAACTCTAAATAAAATTCAGTAGTTTTGGCTCGATGTAATTGCACATACACATAAAGACAAAGACAAATAGATACAAAATGTAATAATTATAGTCAAATTTATTGTTATAGGAGACGTTTATCCAAAGTATTCTAGCTGGCCAACCTTACATGTTACTCGCTCCTTTTTGCAAGCAGTCTTCGCCTGTAAATGTAGTTGCACTTAGCTTTTCCGTATTGTATTATTTTGTTCTTTTTATATTAAAATTGTTATAAACTATGTAGGTGATCGAAATAAATAAATAAATAAACCTCAGGCAACACTAATCTAATCTGAAACTATTTTTAGTCGTCAATGGCCATCAGGTGAACTGCAAACTCGTTTTCTACTTCTGTATTATAAAAACACTTACTAGAGATATTAAGAGAGAATGTTTAATTCCGTAAAAAATCTACCGCTTTTAAAACAAAATTCAATGTTATCATAAAGACGTCATAGCTGAAGACTAAGATGAAATGCGCAAAGTTCGCGTTACGCTGAACAAAAACATCAATCAAAATATTTCCCTACTTTTCCGTGTTCAGTATATCACAGGGATTATATTTATCGTACCAAGCACTCTGAAGAAAGGACGAGGCCACGAAAGCGGATACCGCTTTGGCCTACAAGGAAATTTTCTTTGGAAATAAGTTCAAGATTATATTTACTTAACACCAGAACATATGAAAAAGCGTGTAACACAGTTTACAAGTGGATCGAATTGATTTATTCTTCTATGTCGTATGGCAAGGCCACAAGCGAAATTATACTTTATATTATATTTTACTATTTATCTATAGTCTCACAAGCTCACACACACACACACATACACACACACAAACACACACACAAAAATTCACACGCACGCACAAACACATGAGCCCACACATTCTTATCATGCGTGAACATACTTTGATCTTGTGTATTTTACACAACTATTTGTGTAATCCTTAATTTAATACATAACATGGATGAAAAGTATATTTTCTATGTATTACTGTTGGATTACCTAATAAATAAATAAATACAGATCCGTAGGAAATATTCGAAACATAGCACCGAATTAATCCGACGTTGAAATCAAAACCACCCCCACAGACAAACAATAAAGGTAGGAAATTTATTGTTATTCAATTTGTAAGAATATACAAACAGGAAAAATCTAACAATAGAAAACATTTTATTTATAGACTAGCTTATTTACGCAACTTCGCACAATAAGATTACGTTTACCATAGAAGTGAGTATTCCGTATGTTCTCTCTCACATTTATAATATTTGATACTAGCTGACCCGGCGTACTTCGTAACGCCTAAAAGTCAAAAATCTAAAATTATCAGCGTTCCTTTACTAAATTATGCATGTATTACACATAAAAACCTTCCTCTTGAATCACTCCATCTATTAAAAAAAACTGCATTAAAATCCGTAGCGTATTTTTAAAGATCTAAACATAGGGACAGACAGCGGGAAGCGACTTTGTTTTATACTATGTGATAACTGCTAACGTAGAAAACAGTGAAGAAGGCTAATGGTGTAGGTATTGTATACGATGTCACTATAGTCCTGGGAACAGAATAGAGCTACGATATACCCTGTCTGTAATGTCGTCAACCCATTATTGTCCCACTGCTGGGCACGGGTCTTCTCTCAGTATGAGAGAGTTTAGGCCATAGTCCACTGCGCTGGCCAAGTGCGAATTGGTGGACTTCACACACCTCCGAGAACTTTTTTTTTTAAAGAACTCTCGGGTGTGTAGGTTTCTTCACGATGTTTTCCTTCACCGAAAAACAGTTATAATTAATTTATAATACGCACATGAATCAGTGGTGCGTGCCTGGGTTTGAACCTCGGACCTCCCAATCGAGAGGGCAAGTTTCAACCATTAGGCTATCACTGCTCACTGGTCTGTAATAGGAGGCGACTAAAAGGGGACTTCAGAGGTCGCAAGAGGCAAATCGGGAGCTAGAACAGCCCGGCCTGCGAACCCATTAAAACATGGCTAACTGTGATCGTATACCGCAGCTAACACTGGACAGTGTGGTGGACTTCTAGTCCCAACTGGGCGGAGCCCCAAGCAAAGCGTTTAGAGTAATTCGGTTGCGTTCCTTTGGAAAACTCGGATTCATCTCCTACGGCGCCAAGGGATGCCATCTGGAAAGTTACAGTGGGTAAGGGTGGGACCCTTAATTCCTCTTACTTTTAAAGATTTCCGCTCCGAAAAGAAATTAAGGTAAATTGTATATAGAGTAAGCTAATTATTAAAACTGAAGCGGTGTAAGAATAAGAATGTATATTTAATATTTAATATTTCCGATGCCAGACAAAATCTTCAAAAACTCGGTACATTTAGCCATGATTTATATTTATTACCGACGTTCTTGAGATATTTTTATATCAAAAACAAAAATACGTTTCTATTTCGTTGTAATTTATAGCTCCTCGTTTAATTAATTGAAGTTCTTCCAGACACAAAAAGTACCTAACTTTCATAGGGACTTCAAAAACTTACGGATACTTTTCAAACTAATAGAAATCCTGAGAAACTCGGAAATCAGGCCTATCTAAGTGTAACCTTTTTAATTGGAATCTTGAGTTCTACCAATTAAAACGTGGCTAGTTAACTAAATGTTCTTATAAGCCTGGTTTCGCCTTTATTCTTGAGCCTGGGCGAGGGGTGATACGAATTAAATAATGTTTTTTTTTTATCTGATCGAAGTAGCTAACGAGTATGAAATCCACCTGATGGTAAGTGGTCACTGCTGCTCATGGACTATATATAAACAACTTCAAATAGCACATGGGTTCTATCTGAAGTGAATCACATGAGCGTTGCTACTCCCGAGGACTAGGATGGTCGCCTCATATAAGTGTGCCGGCAACCACACCCTTCTATCGAAACGCAAGAACTGTTTCACGCTAGAAATAGGCGTGGCGGTGGTACTTCCCCGGTCCAACTACACTAGTTCTACCACCTCTAACTTCTGTGGAGAGCTTTTAGGTACTAATAGGGCCTTTCATACGTTTTAACAACGGCAGTTTAATAAAATCGAGCTTAAGTGATTAACATACCTGTCGAAGCACGCATGAAAATTAGCCTCTAGCGCTCACCCATCCAATTGCCGACTTTGTATATTTGTTGCAATATACAAGAATAGGGGTTTTTCAATCCTAAATGAGACAAAATATTAGAATTAATGATTATGTATTTATAGATGTACATATTTACCAGGTGGCAGAACCAGTAAATTTGATGGGGAAATAAGCACAGCCACATTTATTTCTAGCATGAGGTACTTTTTACGTTTCGGTGGAATTGTGGTGGTCTTAGTCCTTGGGGAATGGCAACGCAGCTTTAATTGACTTCCGATAGAGCCCCTGTTCTATATGAAGTTACTTGCTGATGTCCATGGGTGGTAGCACCTACTTAGTATCAGTTGAACTGCATGCTCGTTTGCCACTTCAATTGGTTGAACATCGCACATCGCCGTCAACCCATTATTGTCCCACTGCTGGGTCTTCTCTCGGAATGAAAGAGTTATAGGCCATAGTCCACCGGGCTGGCCAAGTGTTAATTGGTGGACTTCACACACCTCCGAGAACTTTTTTAACGAGATATTTGCGAAATGTGTGTAACGAGCTTGGTGTAGGTTTCTTCACGTTTTTTCCTTCACCGTAAAACAGTGATAACTATAACGATAACGATTTCTAATACGCACATATATCAGTGGTGCGTGCCTGAGTTTGAACCTCGGACCTCCCGATCAAGAGGACAAGTTTCAACCATTAGGCTATCACTGCTCTAAAATCGCACATATATGTACGTATCGAATACATTAACAGCCTCCAAGTGTCACAGTATCAATAAACCTCATACTATATTCCACCCCATCTATCATGGGGATTAGAGGATTTATTGAATTCCGCATACATTCGAGCTGTAAGTAACTTGAGAAATCAATAATGTTGGTTTGTGTTTTTTGAATAACTGCTATTGAATAGAGATAGTGTTTCAAAATGGATAGCAATTGAAACTTGAAAACGTTCCGCCTCCGTACTGCAGCTCGCAATGACGACCCGTGAGTCGAAGCGGTTACCATATCGAAGCGGTTCCGGGTTCGATTCCTGGCCAGACAGGTATCTGAATGATGAGTTTAGATTCATGTTTTGGGTCTGGGTGTTTGTGTATTCATCTTGTGTGTGTCTATAGTACCGACACCGGAGAAAATCCTAGTGGCTATGAGTGTAGAAAGCGTGTAATGACTTTTCCGTATTTCGCTTCCTTAACGCTGTCTTCTCTTATACTCGCGCGTTCATGGTGCGTGAATCAGAATGCGTCTAGGATTTTCTCTCCGAAGTCATTCGCAACTTCCAAGGCCATCAATGTAGTAGTGCGGATCGTTCCGGTATAGTATTTATGTGTGACCGGTCACTACGCTTTCGTATATTTTGGTGGCGCAAGCTATGTTATGGAAGTGGTCGGATTGCTTATTGATCTAGCCTTGGATCATCTGCATCATGCGATTTTCTTTAAGGAGGGTGTGCATCACCCTGTTTTCGACTTTACTCCTTGGTGTTGAGGCTGCTCTTCCTGGTATGGGGTTGCCTTCAGTGCTTTCCCACCCGGGACAGTTTTCTCCGACACTCCCAGCTTTTCATGTTCAGTTGAGTTCCTTACAGATGTTCATTGGTGATAGTGACCATCACTCTCACTCATCCATCCATCACACTCACCAACAGTTGGGCTGCATGCGCGCTTGCTACTTCAGTGGATTAAAAATCGTTCGTGTGTATGCATGTATATATATTAAGTATCAATTACTTTAACAGCTTCCAAGTGTCACAGTGTCAATAAAACTGTTACTATATCCCACCCCATCTATCATGGGGATTAGAGGGTTTATCGAATTCCGCAGGCATGCGAGAAATAAATGTATAGAGAATTCAATAAGGTTGGTTCGGTTCTTTTTGAATGACTATTATTAGCATTAGCATAGCATTAGATTATTAATAATAGTTATTATTAAAAATTAATAACCCTTATTATCACAGCTTTAGCGTAACGTATGTTATTTTTTAAAAAGTAATGTTCACATGGGCACTCAACCACCCTCTTATATCATTCTAATGTTGCTCTTTGGTGAAGAGTGCAACAAGGCAGACAAACTTTTCAGAGCTCCTTAATTTTAAAAGGCCGCGCCATCTTGGGACGTCCGCCATATTGGATTTAGACTTTGCTGAACTGCTCTGTAGGTTGAGGTTAACTTATTTAAGATTCAGTGGCGAGATGTCATCCACACTTAGATACAAACTATCGAGGCAAGATAAACAAAACGACTGGAAATATAGAATTTTAATTCAAATATTTTCTTAAAGAATGAATATTAACGCTAAGTACTCACGGAGCGATTTTCACCCGCCGCCGCCGCGGTTGCGGGCCCGCGCAAAAACGCTCCGTGAGTACGTAGCCTAAGGGTTTATGAAATACAAAATAATCCTTTCAAGTACAGATTGAACTTCGCTACTTTTTATTGTATTCATTTTATTCTTTGATTCAAAGACTGGAACGAGTAATGTTTTATTTAGTTCTATTAAGTAAGCTCTGCTGCTTTTTCTAGATGAAAGGTTCGTTTAATTGTTATTTCATAAATGAAATTTGTTTTTTTTATTTTTTTATTTGACTGAAGTAGCAAACAAGCATGCAGTCCACCTGATGGTAAGTGGTCACTGCCGCCCATGGACATCTGTAATCAACTTCATACAGAACATAGGTTCCATCTGAAGTCAATCACAGACGCGTTGCCACTCCCGAGGACTATGATGGCCGCCTCATGAGAAAGTGTACCACACCCTTCCGTCCATTGGTAATGACCCATTCATGAGAGCACAAACAGGTGGTAGAACCAGAGTAGTTCGACCGTGAAAGTACCACCACCACACCTATTTCTAGCGTGAAGCATTTCTTGCGTTTCGATGGAAGGGTGTGGTTGCTGGCACACTTTTATATGCGGCGACCATCTTAGTCCTCGGGAGTAGCAACGCATCAGTGATGAACTTCAAATAAAACCCATGATATGAAGTTGTTTATAGATGTTCATGGGCGGCAGTGACCACTTACCATAAGATGGACTGCATGCTCGTTTGCTACTTCAATCAGATAAATAAAAACAAACACACATTGGACAAAGAACTTTTATGATAACGTTTGTTATGTTGTACATTTCACAAATAGACATTGTTCTTATTTTCCTCTTTTTAATTTTATCAGACAACACGTCTACTTTAATTAACTTCCATTGATGGTATTTAGGACATTTTGGAACTATTCTTGTATAACTGTACCGAAAATAGATCAACATAAATTTACCGCGCATAAAAACATCAGCTGCGGTATTTTACGTTAAACAAAACTCTATACATCTGAAAACTTCCTCCCTAATCCGGTTTAAGCTGTAAAAATATTTCATTTACAAGTCTTGTTACTATTGTACCGAGCTAAATTTACAGGGTAAAGTTTGTGTAATAAGGCATGAAACTTGGGCGGCGTAGGGAACAGAAATACGTAAATTCTAACATTTTGTAATTCTAAGGAAAGTATTTGTTGAAATATATTATTTTGTTAGTAGACTTCAAGATGAGAATAAGGGTTGCTATTTAACACTGTTTTAGTGTTACATTTGTTAATAATACACGAAACTACAATTACGTTTTGTTGTATAAATGGTTATTTTTAGAGATTGAACCTACTACTATTGGATCTCTACTAAAACCCATACACCCATGACGGGTAAAGTAAGCGGACTTATACAGCATACTATTGACCATCTTTGTAATATACCTTATTTCGACAAATAAATGATATTGTATTGTTTTGTATTGTATTGTATTGTATTGTATTGTAAAAATAATCCACATCATTTTTACGTCATACTTCCATATGAAAACCTACAGATTCCGAGGGCTAAGATGATATGATCGTATGATTTTAGCCCTCGGAATCTGTAGGTCCAACCAATTCGCACTTGGCTAGCGCGGTGGACTAAGGCCTAAAACTCTCTCATTCCGAGAGAAGACCCGTGCTCAGCAGTGGGACAATAATGGGTTGACGATATAAGATCATACGAAAGTAAGCCGGCTACCCACACTTTCCCTCAGCAACACAAGGACTGCTTCACGCTAGAAATTAGTGTGGCGATGGCACGTTAGTTGAACTACATTGATTCTACCACCTTGGATGACTCGCGTGGCGGAGTGGTTACCATACCCGTTTGACACGTAGTGAATTCCGTGTTTCATTCTCGGCCAGGTATCTGAATGATAAATTTAGATTCTTATTCTGGGCCTGAATGTTTGTGTATTCGTCTTGTGTGTGTCCATGGTACCCACGACACAGGAGAAAATCCTATTATGGGCCTGTGAGTGTAGAATGCGTTTATTTATTTTTACCACGTGGTAAAGTTAGTTCGAAAAAGAGTAGTAGTCGTTTATTTTATACCATATTACCTTTATCTAAATTCGATCTTATTGTAATGGTTTTGAGGCTGTTCATTCGCGATAATTTTAAGCCTTAATGGAATCTCTTATCAAAATACCAATTGATTTAGTTCTACTTCAAGGGGTCTACCCTAATTAGACGCGTAAAAATGGGGTATATTAAGTTTTTTTGATGGTTTTACTACATTAATATTTATGTTTAGAGTGTAAAACTTAAATATACTTTAAAAATACGTAAAAAAAATATATTGATAAATTAATAAAAAATGTTTTTTTCAGTATCAGTACAGAAAAATGGGGTTAAAAAAACTGGTGAACTCCGTTACTAATATCCAGATAACTCCATAATTCATGATACAAAAAAATCTAATAATATTTTTTAGATTCATTAGGATAATAGTTACACTTCATATTAAACGATTTTTAATGACGTAATGGCAGCCGTGTGTTTATAATTTTTTGCGCAAACAATTTGTGCAAACGCAAAATTTCAATAATCGCATGATATGCACTATAATTTTATCCATAAAGAACATGTGTTAAAATTTTGTTAAGTATCAGATCAATACTTAAAGAAATTTGAATTTGAATTTGAGACCTCCAACAACATGACTTTGGTTTAATCTCGTTTAGTTTTTATTAACGAAAAATCGTGAAAAATACTAACCTTGGGCTCACCAGCTATGCTATGCCTGCACAAAGTACAAAATGTCTTTTATTTTCTTCGTAATACGACTGCTATATTTTGGAGTTTACTCTTAAGAATCAATTTGCATATATAAGGGCCCGATATGAAAAAAATGTGAGCAGTCCACCTGATGGTAAATGGTCACTGCCACTCATGGACATCTGTAATCAACTTCACACAGAACATCGGTTCTATCTGAAGTCAATCACAAATGCATTGCTAGTCCCGAGGACTATGATGGTCGCCTCATATAAAACTGTGCCGGCAACTACACCCTTCCATCGAAACACAAGAACTGCTTCACGCTAGAACTAGGTGTGGCGGTGGTACTTACCCGGTCGAAATACTTTAGTTCTACCACCTTCAAACCTTGTTCTTGTGATGCGGTGTTTTACGCGGATTATAATGTCTGGCATCTGAGGTTCAGTACACTTTACGATGAAAGAAGATATCACGAAGAAATATTCACGCCCGAAAGTTCTTTAAAATATGTCCATAAAGATATGCGAAGTCAACGAAATCGCACTTGGCCAGCGCGATGACAGCAAAAAAATTCAAAACTACACTAAAATATTCTATTATTCAACTTAAATTTATTTACTTGTATTTATTAAATACCACTGTTGAATGTTATTTAATAAAACCCAAGTCGCCAAAATGTTACCTTCATAAATTCACGTACAAAATTTACCTCAAATATGAGTTGTTCTAATTCGCCACACATATTAAAATCTCAAACGAAGTTTTCATACCCTTCACTCCCCTAAATATTTGCCAACGTTGTATACTACATGTTTAACGAGTTAATTGTTGCGGTGTTAGGGAATCCTTTACTAAATACTTAGGAATTTGTAATATTTAATCATTTACTTAATGACTGACTAGAATATTTTATCTCCCTTCTTTATTATGATTTGCATCATATTAAATTTATAGAATAAATTGGTGTCGACAAATAAAATACTAGACCATATCACACGTATGACGTAATGATAAAAGAATCAATTTCAAGGTGGTAGAACCAGTATAGTTCGACCGGGGAAGTACCACCGTCACACCTATTGCTAGCGTAAAGCATTTCTTGCGTTTCGATAGAAGGGTGTGGTTGACGGCACACTTTCACATGAGGCGACCGTCATAGTCCTCGGGAGTAGCAACGCATCTGTGATTGACTTCAGATGGAACCCATGTTCTGTATGAAGTTGATTACATATGTCCATGGGCGGCAGAGGCCACTTACCATCAGATGCACTGCATTTCGTTTGCTACTTCAGTCAGATAAAAATATTAAGTTTTCATGCTCAACTTACGATTTCATCAATCAGACTCCAGATGTAATTTATGACTAAAATTCTCGGGAAAGTGTATTAAATTAAAGGCTTTACGATGTTTAATTGTGAAGCTCAGAAAGACTTTTATGGAGCCCAGAAAATACTTTAGAACCTGAATATTGTTTAAGACCAGAGTACGTGTCCCAATAAAACAAATGAGCAATAACTCAATACCTCAGACTAATTATGAGTACTATGGCCACTTAGTCTCCGTCCTCAGATTAGCTGCATATTATGGTAATGTCGCATTGTCATACGACTTACATAATATATGCATGCATAATTTGAGCTCATTCGGACACAGGAAGGAGGTTAAATTTAACTTGCAAAGATTTCATCACAGAACTCGTATAAGGTGGGATCTGGTATTTGGGTGGAAGTACATTGGTTCTATCCAGTGGAACTACATTGGTTCTGCCACATTGGTGGTGGAACCAATGTAGTTCTACCGGGGAGGTACAACTGCCACACCTATATCTAGCATGAAACAGTTTTTGTGTTTTGGTGGAAAGGTGTGGTCGCGGGTTCACTTTTATATGAGGTTTTAGCTATGGGAGATCTCCCGCCAGGCTAGGTGATCATGCCTGTGGAGCGGCCGTGCTCCAACAGTCGTTGTTCGGAACTTGTATATGTGACATTGTATGTATATATGCCACAAGGTGACCATCTCATTCTTTGGACTCGGACAGACTTCAGATAGAATCATGTTCTATTTGAAGTTTCTAACAAATGTTCAAGGGGCGGCAATAGCCATTTACCATCAGGTGGACCGCATGCTTGTTTGCTACTTCAATGTGATAAAAAATATTTTATTATAGCAATTTGTAGAATAGGATATGCATTAAATGAATTTGTAGCATAAATAAAACCGTAATTTACCTATTACGTTTTATAAGGATAGTAGAAGAGAGACAACTTAACGATAGAAGTAAGCAAACCACCGCCTCAAAGATAATTCTGTAAAGAACCTATTTTGATGTTTAATTTTCTCTCATTGGAAGGAAACAGAACTAAAAAAAACATGCGTGCGTACAAAGTACACATGTCAGAAGTGAAACTTCTTTCGCGAACTAATTTATAAATCTTGTTTATATTTATACAAATCTAAAACTTTAAATTTCCAAGATTAAGAGGAAGGGAAAAAGGCGTGATACGACGTTCGCTCTGTCTCACTTTTTCTCTCAATCTTTCTCACTCGCTTGCTCCCTACTCTCACTCCACGGCTAGTTGCTCATGCTACGTTCGCCCTGTCTTACTCTCTCTAAATCGGTCTCGATCACTCTCTCTCTCTTTTCCGACACTTCCGTTGCATACCGGCGTGACATTTCATCTGTAAAAAATTTTACCCTCATGCGCCTAAAGAAGTTTCACTTCAAAAATTCACACAAGAATGAGCAAATAAAATATGACTCCAATAAGAAATATATGAAAGATGTTTTCAATTTGCAACAGAATAGGGAATCTCCGGGAATTTCCATAGCAGTAAAACATTAATGTATCTCATAACGACGCCCGTTAATTATCAGCCCGAGGTAGGAAACGTGCTGCGGAAATCAAAGTGTCAAGTTAAGTGTTATTGCTTCTGAATGAATAATAACTTAGATATGCTGTTGAGGATGGAATTTTTATGGAATAAACATTTGCAAAGTTTTATTACTGCATATTACGACAATGTTAGGTGCGTAAGGGAGATAGATATATTTATTAGATGCGGTTCAACTGAGTCCACGGAGTTAGCGCTCAGGTAGGACACTTATTCTATTGAAAGTTGATTATTGATCGGACGTCCATAGGTGGCGGCAAGTACCTTCCATTCGTCTTTGTAGTTCCAGAATCAGAATAGGGCTATGGTATTCCCTGCCTGTCGTAAGAGAAAACTAAAAGGGGGCTTCTGGGGTTAGCGAACGGCAAGACTGGGAAGCTCAAACCGTCCAACCAGGAGAACCGGCGAGGACAGCGGTATGTATAGACGCATAGCGTCGTATAGAGCAGATAGAGTGGTGCGCCCAGCCACTCCTGTAAAGAGCCCAATGGGAGCAGCAACGTGCACAGAGGGCTCCGTTCGCGTTCCTTTGGAGATCCCGGAGATCTCCTCATAGCGCCGAGGAAGGCCACCGGAGTGTTTAAGTATGGTAAGAGTCCCACATAACCCTGCGTCGCTCGCATGGCGTCCGGTATTCTGTGAAGGTTTCCCCCTCTAAAAAAAAAATTGGTAGTTTACACGTTTCTTTTCTATTTATATGAATTAAATACAAGGTCCAGGTTGGTCCTAGGTTCCTCAGAGAATATAAACACATCGAGAATATCATGGAAAACTCAATCATATAGGTTATGATAGGTTAGAAAGTCATAAAATGGGAATTAAACCTCGGAACTTCAGAAGATGACACCAAAATCACTAGGTTTCAATTGCTTTATCCTGGTCAGTGATTATATTTCAGCATATACTTCTAATCGTTCCGTAAATTAAGATATTAACATGATCACAAATTATCTCAATCCAATGCACTAATTACAGCGACAAAGCAATAGTAATATTGGCAAAGCAGGAATACGTCTAATCACTTGAAATAATTGGTCATTACTAGGAATATATGTATACTACACACATACACTACATAGGTACTATAAAACAAAGTCTCTTCCCGCTGTCTGTCCCTATGTATGCTTAGATCTTTAAATATGATATCATATCATATCATATATGATATCATATGATATAAAATGAAATGAAATGTCTTTATTTACCTACCTTTATTTAATACCTACAGTATTTCAAGAAGAAGGTTTTTATGTGTAATACATGCTTAATTTAGTGGAGAAGCAGGGATAATTCTAGATTTTTCTAATGTGATGTCGTCCTTTTAGGCGGAACGAAGTTCGCCGGGTCAGCTTGTTAAGAATATATGTGAGACTAGCTGTGCCCGCGACTTCGTCCGCGTGGAATAGTTATTTTGGGCATAATTTATTTTTGCAAACAACCTCCTCAGCTTTATAAATTATAGCTGTTACCCACGACTTTGTCCGTTTCATTTTCTATTATTATTTTAGACAATTTAGTTTTGAAAAGAACATAGCTAACTCATATAGCTCATATATAAAAAAAATATTGTAAAATTATTAGAACCTAAAATAAAATATCCTTAAAACAAAATCAAATAGTGTTTAAAAAGTATTATTACGACGCAAGATCTCTATGATATCAATATCTTCTAAGATGTTCATTGAAATTAAGTGATATCAAAGACAATTTTGTTCACAATTAAATACTCTTAATCGACAACACATTTATTTGGACAAAGATTAATATTATTACGTTGATACAACTCTTAACTAATTTCGACCGAATTTGATTACCATGAAAACGGTTCTAGTGAGTTAATCTTAAAAGATAGACATATACTGTCGCGGACATTTTTTTAGATCATTTCAAGAGGAATAATTCTTTCATACATATATTTTTGGTATCTTGTACCGTTTTCGCAGCGCACGCAACGGAATCCCTCAAGGATGAATTTCGCTCGCAAATTCGCTCCTAATAGTTGCAGCGTGATGTTATATAGCCTAAAGCCTTCCTCGATAAATGGTCTATTCAATACAAAAAGAATTTTTAAATTCGAACCAGTAGTTCCTGAGATTAGCGCGTTCAAACAAACAAACAAAAAAACTGTTCATCTTATAGATATCGGGATATACTTTTTCAACCAACTCCTCCACATTTAAACGAAGACGTATCGATATAAAGATTGATTATGACTTTTCCGGGTAAAAAGCACTATATCTACTTGAAGTAAATCATTAGCAAATTGGAATATCACTGAACAGCGACATATATTCTAAGTTCATATTTTGTTTCATGTGGTCAAAGATAAGATCTTTTAAGAGGTGCATCGAGCTATTTGTGCGCGTAAATTGTTCTTTATAAAGCAGAAGACAGAATCAAAACACTTTTATAATTCATACGAACAGGGCGCACCCGCTCGCAGGGCGCTGCCGCACCCTGCTCGCTTATTTTTTATGTTTTCTTTTATGTTCCAACCTAACCTAACCCATCCTGCTTAAAAAGCTACAGCTAAATCCAACTCTTAATAATAACATGACAATACTCCTGCATTTTCAGGATTTAGGTATTCAAAGTGACACGTTTCATCATAATGTTCTCTCAGGAACGGGTCGTAATGTATTGTAATCAATAAGTACCAAACTCATACGGCTTAAGTAGGTTGTGTACTTAGATTATCAGGGTTGATGAATTGAAGTTTAATTTATTAATCACATTTCAGTTTAATGAGCTGTTATTAAACTCATAATATATACTAAAAACAACCGTAAGCATTATGTGACTACCTTTTATAATTTAGGCTTGCACTATCCCGCATCATCAGGGAGGAGTTGAAGGAAAAAACAATATCCCATGTCTTTGCTTAGTATTCTTATTACTTATACGTAAGCACTTGCGAGCCAACTTCTATAGCTTGAGCTTGCAGTACCCCGCATCATCAGGACTGAGGAGCTTAAGGTCGAAATTGTCATCATGTGTCTTTGCTTAGTAATTATATTACATACCCGAAAGCATTAAATGGCCAACTCCTATGGCTTAGGCTTGTAGTACCCTACATCATCAGGCTTGAGGAGTTGAAGATCGAAATTTTCATTTTGTGTCTTTGCTTAGTAATTATATTACATACCCGAAAGTACTAAATAGCTAACTTCTATGGCTTAGGCTTGAAGCACCCCTGCATCATCAGGGTTGAGGAGATGATGGTCAAATTTTTCATCATGTGTCTTTGCTTAGTAATTATATTACATACCCGAAAGCATTAAATGGCCAACTCCTATGGCTTAGGCTTGCAGTACCCTGCATCATCAGGCTTGAGGAGTTGAAGATCGAAATTTTCATCTTGTGTCTTTGCTTAGTAATTATATTACATACCCGAAAGCACTAAATAGCTAACTTCTATGGCTTAGGCTTGAAGCACCCCTGCATCATCAGGGTTGAGGAGTTAAAGGTCAAAATTGTCATCATTTGTCTTTGCTTAGTAATTATATTAAATACCTGAAAGCACCAAATGCCCATCTCGTTTAGTTTAGGCTAACAGTATCCTGCATCATCAGGGGTGAGGAGTTGAAGGTCGAAATTTTCATTTTGTGTCTTTGCTTAGTAATCATATTACATACCCGAAAGCACCAAATGGCAATCGCCTATGGGTTGGGCTTGAAGTAACCCTGCATCATCAGGGTTGAGGAGTTGAAGGTCAAAATTTTTACCGTTCATCTTTGCTTGATATTTTTATTACATAACCGTAAGTAACAAATAGCCAACTCTTACGGTTTAGTCTTGAAATACCCTTACATCATCAGGGTTGAGGAGTTGAAGATCAAATTTTTGTCCCATGGATTTGTTTAACAATCTTATTATGTATCCATAAAAACAAATTGACTTACTTCTACGGTTCAGGCTAGCAGTACCCCTGCATCAACAGGATTGAAGAGTCGAAGGTAATTTTTTTAGGAAATATCTGCTTAATATTCTCATTCTACATTCAACCCAATTGGACTCCTACAGCTTAGGTTTGGCCGAGTATCGCTAATTTCGTTAATTTACTTCAAGGAAATGGATCCTATGATCAGAACCGTATCAAACTCATCAGAGTACCCTTGAAGTATTCTTTCAAATAAAAGAAAAATCATCAAAATCGGTTGGCGGGAAATTGAGTTATTCATCTATTTATCGTGCACATCGTTAATGCAAATAACAGACTTATGCGCTTTTGTTATGGATGCCTTTGTCAAAAGTGAACTAAAATAACATAAGGGACCTCATGACACGCACTACCTTTCAAATGAAAAAAATATCATCCAAATCCGTTCACCCAGTGCGGAGAAATCAAGTAACAAATATAAAATAAAAAAAATACAGACGAATTGATAACCTCCTCCTTTTTGGAAGTCGGTTTAAAACTATGTTTTAACATAAAAATCGAAGCGAAATACTAAATTTTATTGAGGTGGCCTCAAAATTGACTGACTTTCATACAAACATACATCTCCTATTTGGGTTAAATTGGGGGGGGGGGGGATCAGAAAATTCATTCTTAACTGACGTCTACGTCATAAAAGGAACCCCTAGTAAAAATCATATTCGTATCTTTAGCAGTTTAGGCTCTACGATGTTTATTCAAAAGATGAGTGAGAGAGCATCCTTTCGTTTTTATATAAGAATATATAGATTTAGAGATATAGATTTGTATAGTATCAAATAACATAGGTACACACATAACCAATAAAAAATACATAACAAAGGAATACATTTTACAGACCATAACATGTTTAGTTTCAACCAATTCAACTATGCAGTTACTTATCTTATTAAAACTTATCGAACACAGAATAAATACTGCGTAGTTTTAAATTGACATAACTTTTTTATTTATAAACCGATTTACATAAAATAAACACTAAATGTTAAGTGAAGTTTCCCACAACACATCAGTGAAAATTATATTCAAATTGGATAAGCCGTTTCTGAGATTAGCGTTTTCAAACACACAGACAAACAGACAAACAGACAAACAGACAAACAGAAAAGATTTCTAAAAACCATTATTTTGGGTTCTATATCGTATTAAAAACGTCTAGAAATGGTTTTCACCTAAATTTATTCCATGTACAGACAGCGACCTCTTACAGATTTATTATAGTATAGATGTTGTATCATATGCTAACCTGATCTAAATTTACTCGCAAGGTGGTAGACTGAATATGGTTCGACCCGGGAGGCACCATCGTCACACTTATTTCTAGCGTGAAGCAGATCTTGCGTTCCGCTGGCAGAGTGTGGCCGGTTCACTTTCATATGAAGCGACCATCTTAGACTTCGGAAGTACCTCATATTCAAAAAGAACCCCAATTACAGTGTGAAGTCTACCAATTTGCAATTAAGTAAGGCAAGATACTGGAGCTAACTTTTATTAGCCATTTAAACACAAGATGACAAAAAAAAGACAAACCCACTGAGTTTGTCGCCGGATCTTCTAAGTTGAGGTCGTGATCTGATCCGGTGGTAGTGTAAAAAAAATGTACCTGACAATTTGTAAGTGCCCCCGAATGCTTATGCCAAATAAAGACATTTCATTTCATTGGTTGTTTTATACTATACCCCTATCTACCTGAGAGGAAATACCGTGTGCAGCAGCACAACAGTAATAGGTTGACGTTGATTATAACGAAATCAATATTTAGAAAATATTTACATACCAAGAAATGTATTACCCGTTAAGCCTCTTTAATTCGGTTCAAAATCATTATCTCGAGTACGTACATAAAGTGTTAATGCGTCTACCTCAAATTCATGTATTTAAACAGTTTTTCCTTTCGTTCGGCATCCGTCAGGGTCGACAGTGATTAATGGCCGCTTTCTTTTAAATGCTTTTTGTTTATAAAGCAACCGATTATTCATTGGCTTTGTTTTAATCTGTTCAGCTATGTTCGCTGGTTAAATAGACATGAAATGTGATAACCTGATTCTTTAAAATACTGTTTACGAATGGTAGTTTATTCTATACTGGTTTTTGAATACTTATTCATGAGCGATGTTATTTATTTATTTATTGTTTATGTACCTTATCATTAATGTACAAAGGTGGACTTAATGCTATAAGCATTCTCTGCCAATCAACCTCAAGATGTAAGAAAAACATCGAAGGCGGTATAAAAAAAAAGAATAATAAGACATGAAATATTTAAACATATATTTATATAGGGATATAGATTCACATATATATACTACATACATAAATGCATATAAAAATACATAAATATAATACATATATACATACTATATGTTACTATAATATCAACATAAAAAGTAGTAAAAGCTTGAATCCAAAGTTGCTCTTATCCTCCGGCACCCATTTTGAAAAAGGCGTGCAATTCGTTTTCGCGTTGTAACTGTACAGAAAATTCTATAGAACATATTTTGTGAAAATAAAATAAAATTTTCTATAACTTTTTGCCGTAGATAAAAAATATCAACGTTCTCATATTAATTATTAAGTTAAGCAGTTTATAGGGGGGTTTTCAATTAATAAGTATCATATAAAATATAGTAATTTCAATGATCTATTCAAGTTTTACAGCGTTTCGAAATTCCATTTTTGATTTTACACAAAGTAAAGTTATAATAGTAAATAGTAACATTTTGTTTGTCTTTTTCTAACACGAAATTTTATAATTCGCTAGATGGCAGACTACATTAGGTACTAGAAATAGTTTCAAGTATTTAACTCAATTTGCATAGATTTTCATGTCGGTCCCTTTCATTTTCACTATACTATTTTGCTAAACTAAACCAACCATCATTTTGTGTATACTCATAACCCTTCAATCAAATAATAAACAGCTTACGAGAAACGTAGGTATACAATTAGACCACAAGAGAACCAAATATTGTGGTATTAATATTAGCAACTGTTTATATACTTAAATAGATTCAAACACCGTCCAAACAATTAGTGGAATTATGTTATTCAGTACATAGCAAATAGTTGTTTCCGCAGTTTTGTTTATTTAAGGAACACCGAAATAGAATCGTTGGAGGTGATTTGTTTGTGGTATAGAAAGAGTTCTATAATTCTGTCTGAAATACAAAGTTATTGTTTTAATATTGCTAAAATATTATCAAGTTATTTTAAATTAGAATAGAATGAATAAATAAGTAGCTTTATACAAACTCTATTTGAAGATTTTATTTCCATAATAAGGTTGTCGTCGACACGAAAATATAACCCTAGTAGCAAATTCCCAGACCTAAAAACATATTTCTAAATTAATTTTAAACTAAGTAGACCAGTGCTTTGTACTTGCTTGCTACTTTGCTTGTTACTTTGCTTCGGCAGTACATGTACTAAAATTGGAACGATACAGAGACGGAGCGGTGGGCCCAGCCGCCCATCTGGGAGGAGCCAGAGGATTCCGGTTGCGGTCGGTCCGAGTTCCCGGAGTCGTCTTTATGGCGCCGAGGACGGCCACCGGGGGGGTTTTAGTGCGGTAAAAATCCCACATTGCCCTGCGTCGCTCTCACGGCGTCGGGTACCTTTTGAAGGTTTCCCCCTCGAAAACAATAAAAAAAGTAGACCACTGCTTTAGCCGGGGAATTACCACTTCCACACACATTTCTATCTCGCAACAGATTAACATTTTGGGAAAAAGCCGTAGGAAACTGCCTTACAGAAGAATTGACCATCTTAGTTCTTAGGTGTGCTAACGCATTGAGTTAATACAGGATTCACTACATAAGTAGTATAAGACAAAGTGGCTTCTCGCTGTCTGTCCCTATGTAAGCTTAGCAAATTTACATTTGACACGCATAACTGATAGTAAGACAATTAATTATAATGAACAATATTAATAATGTAATGTGATATATGTATGTAAATGTAATTATAATAATGATGTAAGAAGAATAATAATATTAACATAAATTATAAAAATTAGTAACTAACCCTTACTAACACAAAATAATTTGCACACCAGTGATATGGTACATTGTGAGCTGTATTATGCAAAATATAAATTAAGATCCCATGTAACCACAATTTATGCAAATAAAAATTCATTCATTCATTCATTAGATCTTTAAAACTACGCTACAGATTTTAATGCAGTTTTTTTTAATAGATACAGTGATTCAAGAGGAAGGTTTTTATGTATAACTAGCCTTTGCCCGCGGCTTCGCTCGCGTGGAATTTAGTCTGCCACATAAAGTTTGCAAGGTGGTAGAGCAATGGTTCAACCAGGGAGGCATCACCGCCGCACCTATTTCTACCGTGAAGCAGTTCTTGTGTTTCATTTGAAGGGTGTGCCTGCCGGCTCTCTTTTATATGAGGCGATCATCATAGTCCTCAGGAGTAGCAACGCATCTGTGATTTACTTCAGATTGAACCCTTGCCCTACTTCCTAAGGCGATTAACATACGGTACCGCTCACTGTCACGGTAGGCGGTGAAGCGGATCTCATGTTGTATTGAGGTCTAATAAATCCGTTGATGCCTCACAAACGTACACCGACTGGCCGCGCGGTCCAGCGGTGTTCTCATCACCACCGTGTCTCCGCGCGAACGACTGTGCGGGGGGTCAGCGCCTCACACACGGGCTGGCGCCTAACCGCGCGGATCATCGTTGAAGCAAAAATGCATTTCGATGTCGAAAAGTTTATTTTGATGATCGGTCCTTCCGCGCGTACAGGTGCGTAAACCGCCTTACCGCGCGGGGCACCGCTATTCGCGGCGGTGCGCGGTGCCGTGTGTTAGTCGCCTAAATCAGTGTGTTCAAATTTGAAATCACAGGCACGTATATTAATTTGAATTAGTTTTGTCACCAACAGATATTAATGCTTACTCTGAAATTAAAAGTTTTAAGAAAGGGTCTCAAAACGCGTGACGGTTACCAACGCGCAGTTGGCTAGCGTGGTCAACTACGACCTAAACTATTGCTAATCTGACATATGTGCCGAGTTGTGTTACATTAAAAGGTCGATGACGATTGAATAACATATTTAACCTTCCCGCTGTTTCATTCTCATTGACTTTTTTTCTTTATTGTCGAGGGAGAAATCTTCAAAAGGTACGCCGTGGGAGCGACTCAGGGTTATCTGGGATTCTTACAGCACCAGGACTCCGGGATCTTCAAAGGAACGCAACTGGAGTCCTCTGAGTGCATTGCCCCATCGGGCTCCTCCCAAGTGAGCGGCTGGGCCCACCACTCCATCTGGTCTTTACCACGATATGCGACCACACGTATGCCACCGTCCTTCCCGGGATCGCCTGGCAGGACGGTTCAAGCTCCGTCCATCATGGCTCTCACGATAGCATGCGACCACACATGCTGACATCTTTCCCGAAGTTGCTGACTGGGTGCTTGGAGCTCTCCGTCTAGCCGCCCGCAACCCCGAAAGCTCCCTTTTAGTTGCCTCTTACCATAGACAGGGGATACCGTAGCCTTATTCCCGGAACTACAGAGTCGTCATTGACCTTTCACATTTTGCTCCGTGTTTTATAACCATTCAAATATTAATATCATACAACTTCGTTGTATACGGCGGCGGCGCACGGCGCGTACTGCCGGTCAATCAATTGACTACGCAATATGTTATACTCGTAATATCTTCTAAACTACTTACCCAATTTACATGGTGTAAAAGGCAGATTCAATCTTTATTAGATGCTTGATTTTCTGAAATCATTTATTTTGATAAGGATTAATATTTAGTTTGTATAAAACCCATGGAAACATCAACTTGATATTTTTAAAATTTTCAAAGTATAAAAAGAGTTATTGTGGGTTATACATAAAATATAGACATATGCTGTCGCGGACTTTTATTTAGATCTATGTGAGTCAAACAATCCCACGGTACATTATATTTGGATATCTCCAACGGTTTAGGCAGCGTACGCGAAGATAGCTCTCAGAGCATAACTTTTTTTCCGACTAACCTGATATTTCTCGTTATATTATAACCTTATAAAAAAAAAATCATTACAAATTATAGCCCATGTGTTATTCTGTTGTATAACCTATACTACTGTTAAGTTTCAACCTAATCCGTTGAGTAGTTTTTGCGTGAAAGAATAACAAATACACATACATCCTCACAAACTTTCGCATTTATAATATTAGTAGGATACATGTATAATGTAGTAGAGAAACACTGATAATTTTCGATTTTTGACTTTTAGGCATAACGAACTTCGCCGGGTCAACAAGTTGACAATAAGGATTTTATTTTAAGTAGTATCTGTCTCCTAAGGTACGCGAAGTTTTATTTCTGTAGTGCCGATAATTTCACCCAGTTGGTCACTGTCACGGCAAAACTGTGGTGGTAAATAAACGTTGACTAGCACTTATCACTATTTGTAACTAGGTTATTAGCGCGGCTTCGCCCGCATCACGTCACGTAGTCACGTCCGTCTGGGTAATAGACACGCTCACTCTTTCTACACTCATAGCCCCACACTAGGATTTTCTCCTGTAAAGTGCGTACCGTGGACACACATAAAACGAATACACAAACACCCAGACCCAGAGCATGAATCTAAACTCATCATTCAGGTGCCAAGGTGGTAACCAGTGTAGTTCGACCGGGGAAGTACCACCGCCACACCTATTTCTAGTGTGAAGCATTTCTAGCGTTTCGATAGAAGGGTGTGGTTGCCGGCACACATTCACACCACCTGATGGTAAGTGGTCACTGCTGCCCATGGACATCTGTAATCAACTTCATACAGAACATGAGTTCCATCTGAAGTCAATCACAGATGCGTTGCCACTCCCGAGGACTATGCTGGTCGCCTCATGTGAAAGTGTGCCGGCAACCACACCCTTCTATCGAAACGCAAGAAATGCTTCACGCTAGAAATAGGTGTGATCAAATTAAAAAAAAAATCAGATATTTGTCTGGCCGGGAATCAAACCCGGGACCCATTGCGCGTCAAACTGGTACGGTAACCGCTCCGACACGCGGGTCGTCGATGAGTATCGATATGTGGTAGATATAGAGAGTATCGTATGTGTCAATCTAGACATAATCTATGTTACATTATGTCTTTAAGCATTTTTGAGAAATCTGAACGTTATTTTTTGTGTGAAAAAGTAACAAACATACATAATTTCAAACTTTTCCATTTATAATACTAATGATGTATTCATTAAAAATGTAGTTGATACAATTTTTAATATTATTTTTATGTTAAATCGAGGTTGTTACATGTATAATAAAAAATGTCTAGCAAAGTAGCTTAACATCCTAATTACGTATTTATTTGTGTTTCTAAATATTAAGTAAAGTTAATAATAAAATAATCATGTTAGAAATTTCATAAAGGAGCCTTAATTCTGAATAAAATACGTTCATATTTTAGATTTTTGTACATAATGAGGTCGTTACTATGTTACATTTTAATTAAGAAACACCTTTTCTACACTCATAGCCCCACACTACGATTCTCCTGTGTCGTGGGTACCATGAACACACACAAGACGAATACACAAACACCCAGACCCAGAACATGAATCTATACTCATCATTCAGATACCTGTCTGGCCGGGAATCAAACCCGGGTTCCCATTACGCGTCAGACCGATATGGTAACCGCTCCGCCACGCGGGTTGTCAAACTACATAATAAATAAATTGAAGTTTTCTTAAAAATAATGGGTTTACTAGTTATCATGCGGTTGACAGCTTTTCTGTAATTTTGTCACTTAAATGTTTTGTGACCATTGCAGTCCGGCTGATTGTAAGTAGCTACTACCGTCCATACTTATTTGGTAGTACGTAGCACCTTCAAAAGTTAATCTTTACTTGTCTTACCACCTTTTAAATACCAGTTTTTGTTGTCACAAGGAAAACCTTCTGAAGGTACTTTAGAGACTTAGGAGACGCACTGAGATACGTTAGATCTTTACCTCACGGATAGACGCTTGAAGGCCTTGAATTCTCCTTAAGCATCCTGGAGTCCTTTTCTTATCCGGCGCTAAGGAGAGGATTTCGGGAGTTTTCTGATCGCGTCGGCCCTGTAGAGCACTGCCCGGGCAATTCCGCTGTTCCACAACTTTAAGTGCTTACAATGGTATGCGACCTCACATACCAGTCTTCCCTGGCTCACTGGCTGGATAATTCAAGCTCTCACTCCTGCCGAAACCCCGATACTCCCCTGTTAGTGTTTTACGACAGGTACCACAACTCTATTCTACTCTCGAGACTACAGAGACAACTTTTTATATACCTATTCTCTCAATGTTGTTGTTTATGTGATGAAAGAATGATATGGATGTGAAATAAACAGTAAAATACCCCCTATAAGTTGGAACATATATGACGAAGTGGTCGTGTGACGTCAGAAAGGCCAGAAGTCTTCATTACTATCCATTATTGAAGATTTCAAGTAAAACACAGGAGTTATTCTTCTTCGATTTATTCACAGTTTAGGAGGTCCGATCACTTCGACGGTTAAACAAGAATCTCTTAATACCGGTGTTTAAAAAGGGCGCCAAAAATGGATATGAAATGAAATGAAATGTCTTTATTTTTTGTACCTATAGGCCAACGGGGCACTTACAAATTGTCAGTTACATTTTTTTTCTGACACTACCACCGGATCGGAAAACGACCTCAACTGAGAAGATCCGACAAGAAACTCAGCGGGTTTGTCTTTTTTCTTATTTATATCCATTTTTTTCATATAATTACAATCATGTTTTTTTAACATGGTAATGAAAGTTAGCAATATATAGTTAATATATAGAAGTAGGCAAAATTAGCACAAGAGACTTAGGTATAGCGGAATGAAAGTGAAGAATAAAAGAAAGAAAAGGTATGAAGAATGGAAGTACGAGCAGCATAAAAGAGAGAACTGAAATGAAAGGCAGTCAGCAAACACAGTCTCTGATTATGTTAGAGGATAAAATATATATATCGAAGAGAAATTGATGTGTGACGTCAGGATGGCTAGGAGTCTTCATTATTTTCCTTTCTTGAAGATTTCAAGTAAAATACAGCAGTAAACTTCTTCGATTTATTCACAATTGAGGAGGTGTGATCGCTTCGACGGTTAAACAAGAATAATTCTTTCTACCGGCGTTCCCTCGCCTTTTTATAACAATGTTTGGTGGTGTGACAATAATAAATTTATGGAGTAAACTAAATTACAATTCTAAAAATCATTAAATGTTGCTAATTCAATAAACAAACAATTTTCGATCTTTAAACTAAGTAAAATAATTATTATCGGCGACGTGTTTTTCATAAATACGCGGTGGCGCGCCGACATATATAAAAAAATACATATTCTCTCAAATTTTGACGGCTTCCGTGTATCTCCAACTGGATGCGTTTTCGAAAATAAATCTGATCAAATCCTATACACTTTTTGTAATATATCGTGGTTTAGATCTAAAATAACTTCCACAAATCTACATCATTGTGAACAAAAACATACATTTAGCGCACTTGTGGCTTGTTTTCAGAAATAAACATTGTTTATTTGTACGAGCTACGAATTACTTGTTGACATGATACGTTAGAATAATTTACTGGCACGCTTCGTTATGAACAAACTTTGTAAATTATTCTAACATGTTTAAACATGGCTTCTATTTTAATGGGAATGCTGAGGGATTTATAGTTTTGAACTTATATACTTCTCTTGTTCTATAACTCTCTATCTTCTTTCTTTTATTGCGTATTGCTCTTCGCGGCCGAGCGGACACCAGACCGATCTGACACGACATGGATCCCAGGTTCGATGCCCAGCCAGACATGTGAATGGCGAATTGAGACTCCTGTTTTAGGTCTGGGTGTTTGTAGTGTGTCCTACTGTCCTAGATAGGAAATCGTTTAACTCAGAACGACAGCAATAAATAAAGTAAAAAGTGACCGATATCTTCACCAATCATAAGCGTCTTCGCTGAGCAGATAATTAATTTTCATTGTGTTGCTCTCATCAACATTTACTTTTATTATTATACAATCTAAGAATGTAACATATTATTTACTTATATCTTACTCAAGAAAATAGGTTATACCGTTCTCATAGTAAAAATAATATTCTTAATTATAAAATAATTATAACAGCAAACAATTACATTCTGTTGAATTTAAATTACACATCTATTGCCCAAAATTAAATAATCATAAGTAATAAAAAGTTACTTTCAACAGATGCGAATCAAATACTTGCAATTTCCATTACTGCACATCGTTATTTATTATCTAAAAACACATTATACATACATGTAAAAATTATGTTAAAAAATGGCTAAAGTGTAGAAATTTTGGAATATACTCTCCATCGAAACTAGTTTCTGTAATGATATAATTTGTAACTTAATATGTTTATTAAGTGTTTTATAAAGCTGTTGTATGAAACGAGCACTACACAATGGTACCCACTACCCACACAATGGTAAGTAGTAACAGTCGTCCATAAATATCTGTTCGACTCTTCATACAGAATAAGGGCGATATTTAAACTTAATTACAGATGCGTTGTTTCGCTTGAGAACTAAGATGATCGCCTTATATAAAAGTGAGCTGGCACCCTTTCACCCAAAGTCATTCAACGCTTTACTCTAGAAACTGGCGTTGGTACTTACCCTGTTACATCATAGACATTCTACCACCTTTCAATTTAACGCAAAGAACAGCGACTGATCAAGAATTCTGACCGCTCCGGGCTAATTGTAAGGACGCGCCCCCACCAGGTGTGTTACAGGCCTAAAACTATTGACTACAACTTGTCAAGCAAAAAAAAGGTCGCCAAATCTATATCCTCCGGTGTGTTTAGACGACCCGCGTGGCACCGCGGTTACCGTACCGGTCTGACACGCAGTGGGTCCCGGGTTCGATTCCCGGCCAGACAGGTATCTGAATGATGAGTTTAGATTCTTTTTCTGGGTCTGGGTGTTAGTGTATTCGTCTTTGTGTGTGTCCAGGGCATCCACGACACAGGAGAAAATCCTACTGTGGGGCTATGAGTGTAGAAAGCGTTTTTTGCTAGTGTTTTGTCTCGGTCTAGTTGAAATATGTAAGGTAGATGCAATGATGCTAGATTAATAGTGCATGCGAAAACACGATATCAGCGCGCCCCCTCAATCCTCGCGCTCTAGGCTGCAGCCTAATTAGCCTAAGGGATAATTAGGCCCTGGTAAAGAATCTTAGTTTTAGTTTAATTTACTGAATTACAAACATAATGATAATGTCATAATATTAGCTCTTGTGGTTAATATTATGTAATATGTGTTTAGGGCGGTATTTACTTTAAGTTATTGTTTAACATGCGTAAACATTATCCTTTGTTTACCCTGGTAACCTTTGTACAGCTGTCATATGTGTATTAAGAAAATAAATAAATATGACTAAACTTCTTATTGCTTGATGTTGCATTATTTTTTTACGCTTTGTACTCTCCATGGCCTGAAATTAAGATGTTTTTGATGTTTGTGTTTAGGATGGCATAAACCCACACAAATAAATTCACATCCAGACTCAGAATAGATCTTTATTTTTAGTATTTTCTGTATGGGGGACAACCCATTATTGTCCCACTGCTGGGCACGGATCTTCTCTCAGAATGAGAGAGTTTTAGGCCATAGACCACCGCGCTGGCCAAGTGCGAATTAGCGGACTTTTTTTTTATAGAACTCTCGGGTGTGTAGGTTTTCTCACGATGTCTTACTTCGCCGAAAAGCAGTGATAATTAATTTCTAATACGCACATAAATACTGGTGCATGCCTGGATTTGAACCTCGGCTATCTCTGCTCTATGCTGCGGCTATGTATTTGCTGTATACGCAATTCATATTTAAACAAACTGGTTAGCAACCCTTACTAAAAATTCGCAAACTAAACTAAGACATTAACTAACAATTTTCGTATACGATGACTTCAGATTACCTCACGAATCCAATATACCTTTCGTATAATTACTCCAAATATAAACGCCATGTATCAAGAGTACATACATAGCCTTATTAGATCTATAGTATGTGATTAAATATCTCATTAACAGGTGTTAACATGTCACAGCCTTAGCTACCTCAATCAATTGACCACAAGAACTGATAGGAATGTGTTATTACGCGAACATAATTACGTTCCGTGCAGTTTGAGCGGGGTTGAGGTCATATTGGAATCTTATTGATATGTTTGATTGAACTTGACTAATGATGAAACAGATTGATTGGTTTCTATGCGCGATTTGATGCGTCATACACATTATATTGGCTATTATGTTAGTTGTCACTTGTCATCATCATTATTATAATTATGTGTATGACTACTATTGACTACACAGTAGAAAACAAAGTCGCTTCGCGCTGTCTGCCCCTATGTATGCTCAGATCTTTAAAACTACGCTACAAATTTAAATGCATTTTTTTAATAGATAGAGTGATTTAGGAGAAATGTTTTTATGAATAATTAATGCATAATATAGTGGATGAACATTGATAATTTTAGATTTTTGACTTTTAGGCGGAACGAAGTTTGCCGGGTTAGCTAGTAATATATATAATTCTTACAGTGGTACCACGAGTATGGTTTGATCGATGAAATGCCACTACCACTCCTATTTCCAGCGTGAAGCTATTCTAGCATTCCGTTGATAGGATATAGTTGCCGGCTCACTTTGTATGAGACCATCATCTTTGCCCTCGAGAGTAGCTATGCATCTCTGATTGACTTTACATAAAACCTGATTCTTTGTAATATGGCGTACAGGTGTCCATGAGCGGCAATTATCACTTGTCATCGAGCGGACTACAAGCACGTTCGCTTCTTCAATCTCATAGAAAATAATAATAATACCAAACAGATTAACAGCCGTTATCCGAAAATCCACAAATTCGCACTTGGCCAGCGTGGTGGACTCTGGCCTATAACTCTCTCATTCCGAGAGAAGACCCGTGCCCAGCAGTGGGACAATAATGGGTTGACGATGATCTGAAAATCACAAACTACGCTACAAGAACTAACAAATTATACTATGATTTCAAATTACCTGACGAATTACCTTTCGTTTAGTTACTCCAAATATACATTTAAATATATATGAATAGATCTATATGTAGTATGTAATTAAATATCTCACTAACAGGTGTTAACATGTCACGGCCTTAACCACGTCAATCAATTGACCACAAGAACTGATAGGAATGTGTTATTACGCGAACATAATTACGTTCGTAGTTTGAGCGGGGTTGAGGACATATTGGAATCTTATTGATATGTTTGATTGAACGTGACTAATGATGAAACTGATTGATTGGTTTCTGTGCGCAATTTGATACGTCATACATAACATACTGGCAATTAAGCTAATTGTCGTCATTATTACTGCACAAACAATAAATGATTCTGAAGGTGATAGAATTAATCTGACTTACAAGGTAGCACTGTCACTCCTATATCTATTATTGCCAGCTTACTTTCATTTCGGACGGCAATCTTGGTCTTCGGGAGTAGCAACGCACCTGTCATTGACTTCAGTGCCCATTTTATATCAGGTAGACTGCTTGTCCAATGACTACCCTAATTTAAAAATAATAATAATTACAAACAGCCCTTGTAAGTACCTCTGAAATAAATGATTGTTATTATTATTATCGACAATTCGCCAACACAACTAGGTCTACTATTTAATCTATTTTATGATTTCACAATATCTGGCGAAAGTAATATACCTATCGTTATTGATCTACTTCAGATATAAAGGCTATGTACCAAGATAACACGTTATTAGAAATACTAGTCACCCGGTAACGTCGAATTTAGACCGTAATCCAACTCAAAAGCTAAACTTGATATTGTCCAAAGTAGCACAAATATTTGTGAAATTCAATTAAATTGTATTAATTTTCAAGTTTTTTTAACACACCTTTAAAAGGTGAAAAGAGTTTTAACTAAACTGCGTTTAAAAGCAATGGCGGCTATATTTACAAAGACATCTGACATTTATTATTTATTATTCATATGTTTGTGTCAAATGCAAGGTAGTGCATATAATGTGTTTTTGGTTGATTTTAGGTATGTTTTATGCATTATAAAAAAAATATTGGCATTTCGTAATCCTTCTCTACATTACTTATAACCGTGCGTAGTTTCATAGTCCTACCTCCGCAGCAAGTTTCTTAAAAACGGATCACAAATTTTTGGTTCACGTATTAATTTAAGATTTTGTATGTGAGATATCTCATTAATAGTTACAGGTGTTAACATGTCAAAGCTTGAGCCACCTCAATCAATTGACCACAAGAACTGATAGGACATTCCCAGCAGTTATTACACACGAACATAATTACGTTCCGCGGTGTAGTTCGAGCAGGATTGCGGACATATTGGAATCTTATTATCGTGTTTGATTGAACGTCACTAATGATATGGGACTGATTGATTGGTTTCCGTGCTCTGTTTGATACGTCACGTATTAAATGTGCAATTATGCTAATTATTCATTGTTGTTATTATATAAATAGACAGTCGAGATAGGCTCGAGTAGGATAGGAGACGAGTTTAGAAGAGAAAGGTTTCAAAATAATATTTTCGGTTTGTTCGTCGATTGATTTTCAGTTTCTAGGTTTTTGGTTCTCGTCAACCCATTATTTTCCCACTGCTGGGCACGGGTCTTCTCTCAGAATGAAAGTTAGATTTTAGGTCATAGTCCACCGCGCTGGCCAAGTGCGAATCGGTAGTGGTTTTTGGTTAATGTGTATAATTTAACTGCTTCATTGGTGACGATAAAAATATTGACAATAAAAATATTAGAATAGATGTATGTCCATGGGCAATAATGACCATTTACTGTCGGATGAACCGCGTATTATTTAGTTACTTCAATCTTAGATTAGAAAAAAGGAAATAAGTCTTTTACAGAAACCTTGTAAAAGCTTGTAAAGCCTATGCTTTTTTGTGACGGGGAGGAAACTTTCAAAAGGTTCACCGAAGCCTTGGGAGAGTCTCCGGGTTATGCGAGATTTCTACCCACTAAAACTTCCTCGGTGGCCTTCTACAACGCTTGCAGGGGACTTGCTTTGCATAATCAATAGAACGCATCGGTGTCCCCTAGCGCGGTGCCCCTCACAGGCTCATATCTTGGGAGACGAGTAACGTGTCCCTTTTCACTTTGCGGTGCTTACGGCGACATGCAGCCACGCATACCGCCGTTCTTCTCGGGGTTGCTTGTTAGATGGTTCGAGCTCCCACTCTAGCCGTCCACAATCCCAGAGGCCCCCTCTACGGCAGCCAGGGGATACCGTAACCATATTCTACTCCCCGACTACAGGGGGAAGGCTATGATAGCTAACAGAAATTGTTTTACCAAATAATATATCTATCTAAAACTACGATTGTTATTCGATCGTTTGTCTGTTAATATGCGAATTTCATCGTTATTGCTTTTATAAATTAACGGCAAAAACGTAGGAAACAAACGATCACTGTAATTAACATTCGTACATTACTCTCCGTAATTAATCGAATGAGCTTTGAATATGCAAATGCTTTGTCCGATATTGGAACTTGTGTACGATATACCAATTGTTTTAAACGTTATGGTGGGATAATTCTTATTGCCAAGTTTTTGTTTGTTTTTCGTTGTGACAACGCGCGTGGCAGAGCGATTACCATACCGGTCTGGCGTGCAATGGGTTCTGGGTTCGATTCCCGGCCAGACAGGTATCTGAATGATGAATTTAGTTTTATGTTCTGGATCTGGGTGTTTTTGTATTCGTCTTGTGTGTGTTCATGGTACCCACGACACAGGAGAAAATCCTAGTGTGGGGCTATGAGTGTACAAAGCGTGTTTGTAAAAAGGAAAGCAGTAATTACGGTAAGCAGGATAGCGGTGATTACCTCGTTTAGATAACATATTTAAACGTGGGAAACAGTTTTTTTTTGTTGGAAGTCGGTCAGAAGTTAACATAAAGGCAGTACTTAGCCTAGCTAAGTAATTGTTGCTACCCTAATTAAGTAAAAGTCATCTATAAGAACATTATACATATTTTTACTGCAATACCAATCACTAAATAGTATAAAACAAAGTCGCCTCCTGCTGTCTGTCCCTATGTATCCTTAAATCTTTAGAAATACGCTATGGATTTTAATGCAGTTTTTTTAATAGATAGAGTAATTCAAGAAGGAAGGTTTTTATACTAAGGTATAGTACATGTATAGTATAGTTGAGAATCACTAATAATTTTACATTTCTGCCTTTTTGGTGGAACGAAGTTCGCTTGTCACCTAGTTCGAAATAAACACTTAAGCGCGTTTATCTCAAAACTATCATTTTCCATTATGGCATCACAATTGGTATAACATTGAGCTTTATGCTTAACCAATTTAACGATGATCGGACAATTGCTTTGGCATTAATGCACATATAGCCAATCCAGGCAATACCGATTTATGTACTACGACTAGTTTTCTAGTTTCGCCTATTGATCAGTCGTTTGTAAATAGCCGCAGATTGATTGCTTAGTCGAAGAAAAACACATTGAACTGTCGGTCAATAGTTGCATAACTGTTAATCAAAATGCGATTTGTTATATCTTTTAATTAATGTTCCATGCGCAAAGGATAAAACGGAACTCTATTACTTTGACTTCGCTGTACGTCTGCCCGTTTGTCTGTCACCACGCAGTGAACTGTGATAACTAGGCAGTTGAAATTTTTACAGTTAATGTATTTCTGTTGCTGCTCTAAATATGCTATAAGCTGGTGCATATAAAAACATACTAATATAAATGGTTAATGGAGCTGCCGTACAACAAATATGTTTTTTAACCGAGTTCCAGAAGGAGGAGGTTCTCAATTCGTCTGTATTTTTTATATTTGTTACCTGATTACTCCGGACTAGATGGACCGATTTGGATGTTTTTTTTTTTTATTAGAAAGGTAGTGCGTATCATGGGGTCCTATTTTTTAGTTCTCTTCTGACAATGCCATCCATAAGAAAAGCGCATAAGTCTTAAATTTGCATTAACTATGATAGCAATAAATGGACGAATAACTCAACACCTCGCCAACCAATTTCCGATGTTCTTTTTTTTACGTCTGTCATAGACATTACGGAATGTTATGGAACCCATCGTGCGCGAGTGTTTGATATTCGGCTCACAAGGCTACTACTTCTTCTCGTATGACGCCATTTTAGTCCTAAAAGTCGCAAAGAGCCTGTGGTCTGTTTCAATTAGAAGCCCTGTTCTAAATATCGTTGATTAAAGATGATAAAAAACAGGAATAAAAGGAAGCTTTGATTAAAGACAGGAATAAATGTGGCGGTTTTACCCGTATTAAAAAACATTACATATACAAGATGGAAGTAACAAATGAGCATGCTATACTAAATGAACTCAATAAAAGTTGCTACTCCTAAGGACTACCGGGTCGCCTCGTATGTATGTTAGCCGAAAATTATACATTTTTTTACGAAATAAACAAGTTTTAACAAAATAGAGACTATATTTTGAATCCATTAAAATAAAATCAGTAATTTTGGTTGAATTTATTGACCAACATCAAATAAATATTAACCACATGTACATTATAGCGAATTGACCGATCATTTTCAAATAATTTTATTTTCATTGTTCCAGGTAATACTCGCGGCAAACATATTTAATATGGTACACTAAAATTAACCAAAATGGAGTCTACGGAGGACGAATTATACACCATATGCCTGAACCTGACCAGCGAAGACACCAGCCTCGGAGGTTGCAACTACAGCGCGGAATACGAAAATGGAGAATTGCTTGAGAAGGTCGTGTCCAGAGTGGTGCCAATCTTCTTCGGCTTCATCGGAATCGTCGGCTTGGTCGGCAATGCCTTGGTAGTTCTCGTAGTTGCAGCAAACCCTGGCATGAGATCGACCACAAATCTCCTCATAATAAACTTGGCAGTTGCTGACCTTCTTTTCGTCATCTTCTGTGTTCCTTTCACGGCAACGGATTATGTAATGCCAAGATGGCCTTTCGGCGACTGGTGGTGCAAAGTGGTGCAGTACTTCATCGTGGTCACGGCACATGCGTCCGTATACACATTAGTCCTGATGTCACTAGATAGATTTATGGCAGTGGTCCATCCCATTGCGTCGATGTCGATACGCACAGAGAAGAATGCGCTGCTTGCGATCGCTTGCATCTGGGTTGTGATACTCACCACCGCGATTCCTGTAGGAATATGTCATGGAGAAAGAGAATACTCATACTTCCACAGAAACCACTCATCGTGTGTGTTTCTCGAGGAGCAAGGGTACAGCAAGCTTGGTTTCCAAATGTCGTTCTTCCTGTCTTCATACGTGATACCCTTAGCTTTGATCAGCGTGCTGTACATGTGCATGCTGACTAGATTATGGAAGAGTGCTCCTGGAGGAAGGGTGTCTGCGGAAAGCAGAAGAGGGAGGAAGAAGGTGACTAGAATGGTTGTGGTTGTCGTAGTCGTCTTTGCTGTATGCTGGTGTCCCATACAGGTAAGAATGTTGAAATATCTTCTTTTTTTTTGACTGAAGTAGCAAACGAGCATGCAGTCCACCCGATGATAAGTGGTCACTGCCGCCCATCTTACATCTGTAAGCAACTTCATACAGAACATGGGGTTTTATCAGAAGTCAATCACAGATGTGTTGCTACTCCCGAGGACTATGATGGTCGCCTCATATAAAAGTGTGCCGGCAACCACACCCTTCCATGGAAACGCAAAAACTGCTTCACGCTAGAAATAGGTGTGGCGGTGGTACTTCCCCGGGCGAACTACACTGGTTCTATACCAACTAAAATATTGTAAATGTAAATAATCGGAAATAAAATTGTAAATGCGAATGTTTGTGAAAATGTGTGTTTGTTACTTTTTTACGCAAAATCTACCAGTCGGATATTGCTGAAATATGGCAAAAACATAGTTCATGACCTCAATTAACTTACAGAATCATTATTACCATTTTAAATACTATTTTTTGTCCGAAGCGGGCAAACCGCGGGAAGAACCTATTATTATATATATTAATCAAACCTACGAAAACAGCATATTTTTTGGAAGATAGAACATGGAAGATAAACAATTTTTGACGCGTACCATATCAGTTACTAGAAGTGGCAACGCATGTTACAATCCATGTGAAGTTGATTATGACTGCCATGATGTGGTTGCCGGCATGCTTTCTCGGGAGTAGCAACGCATCTGTGATTGACTTCAGATGGAACCCATGTTCTGTATGAAGTTGATTACAGATGGCCATGGGCGGCAGTGACCGCTTACCATCAGGTGGACTGCATGCTCGTTTGCTACTTCAGTCAGATAAAAAAAATTAGGAACATACAAAGACCCGTATTTCGCTTCATAGTACTATTACAAAGAATGTTCTTAATAACTTAGCAAAGCCGTCTAAAAATAAGGAACACTAGCACATACTGATTATCGCTTTAATTTATTATACCTTCTGCTAAGAAGGAACACATTGCGAGCAAAATGCGCAGTCACTGCCTAGCAATTACGTAAAAGTAACGTATTGGTTTAACAATATGATTAACACTTTTATGCTATTGCATAACTTTTATCGCGGGCTTCGAGCGCGGCGACCGATTCAAGAAGTAAGGCACGGTTTTGACAGTCTTAACGCGTGTGTGTTTAAACCTTATATCATTGCTATACACGGCTGAACAATTTTAAGGCAAGATTGAAATTCAAGACATGATTGAATATTCAATTAAGCACGCACGGCACAGTCATTAGTAATTTTGCTTGCCTTATTCGTGTAGATTGATTCACCATGTCGTGAACGAAATACTCTCAATGTTCTCGAAACTAGGGAAATAAGATACTCTTAAACGCACGCGTAGTTTAATTAAGTGCTGTTCCAAATTTTCGCGTTCAAAGTCATGTGATATAGAAGTTATAGTTTCAAAGACGCTCGTATATCCATTAAGTTAGCTTTTGGAAATGCAACGCTTAGTTTTAATGATGTGAATATTGTTTTTGAGAACAGTCTAATAGTAGTCAGCTATATTTATCGAAACATTTTAATTAGTATCATAAAGAAGAGCACTACTTAACAGTTTAAGAGCACTGCCGTTAAACTGTTGTAGTTTGGCAGATATTAGTGCGTTACTATATTTTTTGTAACAAAATAAATAATAAAAAAAAAAATCAAAACTATTTGACTGCAGTGACGCGGTACTGTTATTTATTTATACCACTGAAGTACAACAAACATGCTGTCCAGCTGACGGGAAATGGTTATTGCTCCTTATACCACTTTTTACCACAAGTACGCAAAATGTAAAATTACCTTCCGTCCTCCTGCGTTGTTCCGTAGCGCTGTTACATAAGCTCTAGATGAAGATGCAAAAAATCTTTAAAATGCTTGCGACTTATCTGGTTTTGCAAGTAACCATAGGCGGCGATGACTGTTTTTCGTCTCGTAGCCCGTCTGCCTTATCGTTTGGTTCATTTATAAAATTTACATAAACATACACGTACTCATACACGCACACAAGGGCTCTCTCTCTCTCTCTCTGTCTCTCTCTCTCGCTCTCTCTCTCTCTCTCACACACACACACACACACATTTTGCGCAATAGTTTCAGTGCATCTATGCAATCCCCTTCATTTTACAATTTGTCGAGTTGTCATAAAAGCTTGACGGTATTTTTTAAATTTTAAAGTTGTGTGTATTTATTATGATATTTATGTTACTTTATTTATATTCAGTTAATAACAGTAGTACCTAAAGTACTATACATACATTTACATTTATATAGTTTGTAAAGGCATTTAACTACAACGAAATGGACAAAGATATTGTTCCCACAAATCAGATTTAAACTTTAACCAAGTTGTAAGCTGCCTTACATATTTGTGTATGAAACTGGCAGTTAAACTACGTTATCATCTAGATTCAAGACGTCATAGACAAACAGTTCTGCTTATGTCTTCAGAAACTATTCCAGTAGTGAGATTAACACATCAGCATTAATTAATTATGTAGCTTAGTTAGCATAGAAATTCATAATAGTTCGTATCTTTCATTATACATATGTGGTAGATCTTCGTATAGACTACGGAAACACAACCGCAATACCTATTTCTGCCCGATAACTGATTGACGACCCGCGTGGCGGAGCGGTTACCATACCGGTCTGACGCGCAATGCGTCCCGGGTTCGATTCCCGGCCAGGCAAGTATCTAAATGATGAGTTTAGATTCATGTTCTGGGTCTGAGTGTTTGTGTATTCAGCTTGTGTGTGTCCATGGTACCCACGACACAGGAGAAAATCCTAGTGTGAGGGCTATGAGTGTAGAGTAAGCCTGTTTTAACAGTAGCGATAAGCGCTCTAAGTTCTGATCTGAAAGGGTGGTAAGGAAGATATACTTCGTCCCTGTAGTTTCGGGGTCACATGGCCCTAATCTAAGGTATCCTCTGCCTGTCGTAACAGGCGACTAAAACGGGGCTTTCGGGGTTGCCGGCGGCTAGAGTAGGAGCTCGAACCGTTCGATCAGGCGACCCCGTCGTAAAAACTAGACGGACCAGGGAGGCTAGCGCTCACCTGGGAGGAGCTCGATAGGGCAATGAACTCAGAGGACTCCGATCGCGTTCCTTAGGAGATCCCGTAATCCACTTTAAAGCGCCGAGGAGGGCCACCGGGGGGTTTTAGTACGGACAACACCCCACATAACCCTGCATCGGGTACCTTTTAAAGGTTTCCCCCTCGAGAACAAAAAAGGCGTTCCAACGTAGTCCCCAGTGGCCGTGTGAATGGCTTAATATGCGGTGTCTTTAATTTCTTCTTAATAGTACCTAATGGTGATAGTATACTATTATAACTTTATTACTCTCATTTTCCCGTTATCGGGTAACAATATGTTATATATTCTCGAAAAGGAAAGAAAACAAATTCTCAGAATCACGTACACGATTTTCTTAGAAGCTATAGGTACTCGTAACAGAAGACAGGATACGTCAGCATTGAATGCGGAATGCCGGCTCACAGCATTAAGCCACAGCGCTGACACACGTCCTGTGGCTAGGGTTATGTGTAGCGTTTAAATATAGTCCGCAAAGGTTATTACAAATAAAGTTTTTCTCTTCTAGTTTACAAGGGATATTTATTTATTTATTTTTAGATTTATGAAAGTCACAATAGAGCAAACTGAATGCTTGATGGAATTCTCAACCAGTCAACTCTGGGTGGCTGGAAAAATTTGTGGCAGGTGATGATGTTAAATTATGAAAACAAATGAGGCACTGCTTAAAGTGAATTATTGTTTTTATTGTCAATAAATTGTTTTTAAACAGTCGGGATTCTTTGCTATCCGTAATAATTTATTTTATTCAACGCATTTTTCCCAGACGCTTTTGTATATATCTATATTTTGTAATAGTGTATTAACTGGATTGAAAACTATGTATAGTCAATATTACTCTGTGAATTCAGTCGACTCCAATAACACGTCATATTTTTCAATCCGTATAGCCAAATAAAGGAACATTCATACGTGTATATACACATACAAAATGAAAAAAATAGACATGTACATATACGTAAGATATATAAAGTCTTCAGTACATATTTACAAATAGTCTGTATGTAATAAGCAACATTATTAAATTGTTTAAAAAAATCCAACCGTTTAAATAAATAATTTCCTTTAATTTCAATTAATTTATCTTTAAACAGTCGGGGTTTTGCTACCAGTATTGTTATGGTTCGCCCCTTTTTTCTTTGATTTCAAGCGCTATTTATTTATTTATTTATTTATTTATTTATTTATTTATTTGGGAAACAAACAATTCACTTTATAAATACAAAAAAAATATCTTACTTAAATATTACACTTAGGAATAAAATAGTTTCCACTGTTATATATTACATAAAAACAGAACAAATGTTAATAGAACCAGCAATACAGATGAAAGAAAATAATAACAGAGAATATATATATAAAAAAAAAACATAACTAATTAAGGTCTCGCATAACCTGTCGTACACTCCTCTTGTAAACACCAATCGAGCTGCTGAATGGGTCAACGCTTTGTAGGTATTTGTTATAGTAATTACAGGATCGATATAAAACTGTACTGCTGGCGTACTTGGTTCTACAAAGAGGAGCGCAGAAGAGCGATCGACACCGAGAATTTAGACGGGGGCAGCATAAATTAATATGACGGAGCAGAAAGGGGGAGTCAATGTAATCGTTTAAGATTTTATATAAGAAGAATTGATCCCTTTCTGTTCGTCTGTCTATGAGGGTTGTAATGGATGGTATATGCTTATATCTATACTTCTGATGTTTAATGAACAAGTTAAGAATTTTTTCTATCTTTTTTTGCTTTGTTGTGTATAACGGACTCCAAACAACGGAGCCATACTCAAGTGTAGATCTAACGTACGAGTTGAAGAGAAGGGATAAGGTTGAACTATTTTTGAAATCTTTACTGATTCTTAAAATGAAGCCGAGTATACGGTAAGCTTTGGACACAGTATAGTTTATATGATTGTTAAAAGTCAACTTGCTATCCAATAAAATTCCCAGGTCTTTTATTTCGTCTACACGAGTGATACAAGTGGATTCTAATTGATAAGTATGTTTGAGGTAATTTGGGCTCCTCGAGAAAGTAATAATATTACATTTATTAATATTTAAATCTAAGAAATTAATTTTGCAATAATCCATGAATTTATTGAGGTCTTTTTGTAAATCAGTACAGTCAGCTATAGTCCTAATTTTCTTAAATATTTTCATATCATCAGCGTATAATAATATCTTAGAGTATTTAAAAATAGAGGAGATATCATTAATGAATAAATTAAATAGGAGAGGTGCCAAATGTGATCCTTGCGGTAAGCCTGAGGTGACCGGGAGAAAGGAGGAAGAGAAACCTTTAATCGTAACAGCTTGGCTTCGATCACGAAGATACGATATTAACCATCGTAATAGGTCCCCATGAATGCCAGTTGCTTCAAGTTTACGCACTAAGACCGAATGCCTAACCTTATCGAAAGCCTTCGAGTAGTCGGTGTATATTGCATCTAATTGGCAACCAGTATCCATTGCCGATGCCACATGGTGCACGAATTCGCAAACATTAGTTTCCGTAGATTTTTTATTTACAAACCCATGTTGTTGACTAATGATTACAGGCCTCAAAAGTGGATAGATTTGATCGTAAATAATTTTTTCAAATAATTTAGCTATCGTATTTATTTTAGATATTGGTCTATAGTTTTTAATGTCATGCTTGTTTCCACTTTTAAATATAGGGACGATGTAAGATTTTTTCCAAATTTTAGGCATAATACCTGATTTAATTGATAAGTTAAAAAGGAGACATAAAGGTTTGGCTAGGTTTATAGCGCATTTTTGTAAGAAAAGTGGAGGTAAACCATCTGGTCCGGATCCTTTTCGTATATCTAATGCTTTTAGATATTTTTCCATCATATCAAAAGTAATATTAATAGAGTTTATAGATATGCCTGTCTGATAACTTGATTGTTCTACGATATTAATACTTGAAGACGATAATGAGGGATCCGTGGCACTGACAAACACTGAGTGGAAACATTTATTAAATAAATTACAAATTTCCTCCGCATCTCTTGATTTAACGTCATTTAAAAACATAGTATCTGGTAGGGTTGAATTGTTATTTTTACTTTTAACAAAGGACCAGAAGGAACGACAGTCCCTCTTTATATTGGTTTCAGCATTGGTGATGAAATTGTTGTAACAAGACTGCTGTACACGCTTCTCACGCTCTCGAAGCAATTGAAACGTCTCGTAATCTCTGTAACCTCTATATATTTTCCATTTTTTGTGGTATTTAAGTTTTTCTTTGATAATTTTGATTAAAGCTTTAGAGTACCATTGAGGATAACGTTCAGAATTCTTCGTTTTTTTAGTAGGAACATATTTACAAATTAAATTATCAATGTTTGAGTAAAAATTTATGACGCGGGATTCCACATTACCAGTGCCGAGGATGTTTGGCCAATTTATTTCAGACAATTTTATATTTATAGTATTGTAATCAGCAGCATAAAATAAACGAGTGACCCGGGGTTTTGCTTTCATGCAACGGTTAAATGCTAGCTTTACGTGTAACTCTAAAGCCGGGTGATGTGAATCCTCACTAACAAGGGATGATGCGCATCGTTTTACAGTACATAATTTATTATACATAATAAGGTCTAAATATCTTCCATTGGTGTTAGGTATATTATTATATTGTTTGAGGTTGCTTATACACAAGAAATCATAAAGTACATTTATTAGACGGTCATTACTACAGTTATTAGTAAGTATCATGCCTTGATAGTCCTGCGACCATGTTGCATTAGAAATGTTAAAATCACCTACAATGAGATAATCACTTTCAAAATCATTAAGAGACTCATCTGTTACAAAATCAAAAAAATGATTTAGTGCATCTATATGATCTCGGTTATGTGGAAAATATCCACATAGTAAATGTAGACGATGCGACATTTTACCTGATATAACAACTTCGATAGCTTCTGCAGAGTTGTTCCTGAAGGGAATAAGAGACGAACTGTAAACAGATAGCTCTCGACGTACAGCAATTAGGACTCCGCCACCGAAACGATTACAGCAATTATCGTAATTTCTGTCACACCTATAAACGTTATAGCGACAATCAAATAATTCCGAGTCATAGATCCCTGGTAAGAGCCAGGTCTCAGTCAAGCATATTATGTCATAGTTATATAGTAAGAGGTTCTGATAAAAAACATTGGTCTTAGTGCGTAAGCCGCGTACGTTTTGATAATACACTTGTAACTTATCATGTACAGCCATTATTAACAGCAGTATTTTCAATACATAAATATAACCATATACCGATATTTATAATGACAAAATTAACCCTCATTAGTTTTAATATCAAATAAAATTCGCAATTTAATATACTACAAACAAAAAACAATTGCTTTGGTGGCTCCTGAAATATTTTAGATAAAATTAAAAAATACACAGAATAATAGGTAGTATTATAAGATGCCAAATGAGTTACTACATTTATGTAAGCTTGTTTAAATCGTTTTCATCAGAGATAGCGATCACCGGGCTCGTATCATTACGACGGGCAAATATTGCACAGTTTTTCACCCACACGTACGCGAACTGCCTTTCCTTGGCTCTAGCTTTTGTTTGGTGTAGTAGAGACTTATTGGAGCTGGTCAAATGCTCGTTGAAATAAATAGGATTATCATACCCCGTATAACCAATGTCACTGGCTTTCAGCTTTAATTTGCGAACACGTGAGAGAAAGTCATCTTTTTTGTACCGCGCTAAAAATCGAACAATAATCGGCTTGATCTTCTTAGAATCCGACTTTTTCGGTGCCACACGGGTAACAAAGTCAATATCGATTGCTGTGTCGACTTTGTACTGAACATGATTTGATATATTATTAAAAATATCCAGTAAGTTCTCGTTTTTCCTTTCAGGTATTCCGTATATCTCTATATTTGAACGCCTTGACCATTGCTCACTCATGCGGTTGTTCTTCTCCATATTCGCTACACTGGACTTGAGGTTGTTCAATTCTGGGGACGTTGTTTTATATAGCTTCACATCTTTTTCAACTTTATCTAATCTCTCCGAAAGAATGTTAACTTGTTCATTAAAGAAATTTATGGATAATTTTATGTTTGACATTTCCTCTTTAATAGGCCTTAATTCTTGGATCAGTAGAGTCTGCACGTGAGAGGTTATATCATCTCTAATCTTAGAAACCTCAGAGGCAATGATGTCTTTTATTTTTTCTACCGTAAGGGCGCAATATTGATCTAGAGGAAAAGGAGGAGAAACTGTACGAGAGCCCCCACGTTGTGTCGCAACATTATCAGAGTCATAGTATTGAGAGGAGCCTCGTATAGGTGTGTTGTCGTTATTTAACTGCCTTGGTTGTTTTAAAGAGCATTCAGGACAATACCATGATCTTTTAAATTCGGTAGTTATGTTTTTCTTATCAGAGGGGTATAGGCATTGAATATGGTAATTGTGTTTACACTTTATGCATACAATGCTACCAGCTGTACCAGAAGTCGCCTTACAGCATTCGAATTTCATCTTCGTTAGTTATAGTAACAAAAACAAGATATATTTTTTTTCTTTTTTCTTCCCCCTTTTTTTTTCTTTTTCTGCTTTAAAAAGACCAAAAAAAAAATAACTAAAACGTAAAAAAAAAAAAAATGTAGCACGGGGTTTGAACCACGGATGCCAGAAGACTGAGAGTTAAGTCTGTACAAGTACGCACGGCGCTATTGAAGCATGTAGAGTAGTAATGAATTTTCTTGATACGTTGGAACTATATAGTTTAAGACTGATGGAGGAGAGTGGATGACTAATCAGTCAAGGCCGTGGTCGAATACACTGTTTTAAAATGTTCTACCCGCACTTTTTAGTCATGAACGATACTCAAAACACCATAAATCACTTAGTTTATTCACAATATGAGCACTTTTAACAGTTTTATATATATGCACTTGTTCAATTCGAGATTCTTATTATGCAGGTATAACTTTCGTAGCGAGTTAAACACTTCTGACTCAAATATTGAATTTAAACTTGGGAGCAATGCGTAGCGGTTCTGCTTTTTACTAGTACTTGACTGTGACTATATCATACTAATATTATAAAAGCGAATGTTTGTGAGTGTGTATTTTTGTTACTTCTTCAACGGCTGGAGCGATTTTCATAAAATATTAAAAATGTAACATAAAATAAATTGATATTCTGGTATAACATATAGGCTACTTTTTAATATGGGAAAATATCTTATTCCCACTGTACAGTCGATTTTTGTTAACATGGGCGAAGCTGCGGGATTTAACTAGTTTAAAATAATGTGTAGCCTTTGTCACACGGACAGCTTTTTCCATTCCAACGGCGTGCCAAAGAAATGAACATACATGTAGGTATTATATATAACGAAGAGAGATGAGTGATGCGTGATATCAGGAAGGCTCGAGGTCTTAATTACTGTCCATTCTTGAAGATTTCAAGTAAAACACAGGAGTAAACTTCTTCGATTTATTCACAGTTGAGGAGGTCCGATCGCTTCGACGGTCAAACAAGAATCTTTCTACCGGCGTTCGCTCGCCTTTTTATAACAATGTTCGGTGGTGTGACAATAACAAATTTATGGAGAGTAAACTAAATTACAATTCTAAAAATCACTAAATATTGCTAATTTCATAAACAAACAATTTTCGATCTTTAAACTAACTAAAATAATTATTTTCGGCGACGTGTTTTTCATAAATACGCGGTGTCGCGCCGACATATACATACCGATAATTTTATAAGTGTAGTTTAAATATTCTTCTAGAGGAATGAAACCCAATTCTTAGAATCACGTACACAACGTTCTCTGTAGCTATACTCGTATGGAAAGACATCGGGACACGTCAGCACTGAATGCGGAATGCCGGCGCACGAGGCTTTCAGCCTGCGCTGACACACTTCCTGTGGCTTGCGTTTCATGTAGTCTTCAGTACATATTATGTACAAATAGTCTATTATAATACTTAACGGGTACTCACGATATGCGGTTTATGAATTCTTATAGAATTCTTTTTGCCGATATTTCGACCCAGTTGCATGGATCGTGGTCACGGCCAAACTGCGGTAGCGGGGAGAAACCGTTGACAAGCACTAGTGGTAAATTAACCTATCTACCCTACGTCTAGTTCATTTTTTTCTTTTTTAGGTTCCATATCACGACACACAACACTAACTGTATCCTTACGCACCACACTTTGCACTATTTGCGATTTACATAAACTAACCACCGGATTCTACGCTTATGCAAGTTTAAAACCATCTTCTCTGTTAAAATTCTTAGGATGTTTTTTTTTGATCTCTATAGCTTCTCTTACTAAACGTGGGAAGTAATGACGCTCAGCGGAGATCACCTGAGGTTTATGCAGTTCGATCCAGTGGTTAGTGCCGGAATTAAGGATGTGTTCAGCTACCGCAGATTATTTCGGGTCATTCTTTTTTTTTTTTTTTTTAGAGTACCGTTAAGTATTATAATGTATCAATTCCGCGATAATACTAGTCTAAAATCATATACAAATAGTCTGTATCTAATAAGCAACATTATTAAATTGTCATTAGCAAAAAAATTCAACCGCTTAAAAAGTTTCCTTTCATTTCAAGTGATTATCTTTAAACAGTCGGGGTTTTTGATACCGGTATTGTTGTGGTAAAAAACGTATTCTCGCCCCTTTTTTCTTTGATTTCAAGCGCTATTTTAAAAAATGTGTAGCCTTTGTGACTCGGACAGCTTTTTCATACAAAGCCTACAGTATATATGTACCCGTATCTAATAAGTTACTTTGTAAATTATTAAAATGAAACACTCAACTGCTAAAAACTATTGATTTTGTTTAGTTTCAACTGATTGCTCCTCTTATTCTCTGATTGCAGGCGCCATAATTTAAAAATATATAGCCCATTTGACACTGACAACTTAATCGTTCTCAATGATATTTCATATATCACAATCCGTTGAACCGTTAAGGCTGTAGCGTGTGCTTAAATAAACATATCTACCTACGTATATATAAACACATACACAAATGCATACATAGACATTAACACACAAGCCCAATAATAAAGTCTAGTTATGTGGCGACCTCCCGCTACTCATCAAGAGATGGCGCTACTAGTATTCTGAAACACGCTATCGAAGCATTCTCAGAATCCTGCATATATACAAGTTCCGAACAACGACTGTCGGAGCACGGCCGCTCCCCAGGCATGATCACCTAGCCTGGCGGGAGATCTCCCTTTGCCAAAGTTATTTTATCCTGAAAATGTACTACATGTTCACAAAAGCCATAACGGATAAGTCATAAGCCATACTCGTAACTTCAGTACTGTAATTCTTCATACTAGTAATTCAGCCATAGATAGCGCTGACACACTTTCTGTGGCTTGCGTTCATGTAGCGTTCATATCGAGTGTACAACAGCACTTATGTGCAGGTAAAAGCTGCCTTTTCTAGTTAATAATTTAACAATGTCACTTGTAACATTGTGATATTATTATATTACATAAAATCTATGACAGTAGACATGTACAAAGAAAGTATGTTACTGACAAGTTATAGATAAAAATAAACAATTTATAAAAGCAAAACCAGACTCCTTAAATAAAATAAAATTTTCTTTAGTTTTAAGCAATTGTTCGACTTTTATTCTTTGTTGTAATAATTGTGTAGTTTAACACTTTTTACATAAGATTTTATGTGAAAATCTTGATGGATTTTGAAACGTTGAAATAATGAACACACTGACATACAAGTATATTTGTATGTATGAACGTAATGACATACATACAAATATACATGCATATACATGAAAAACAATGCCTCCTTCTGACAGGGTTGTGGTTCTACCGACGAGATACCGCCGCTACACTTATTTGTAGCGTGAAGCAATACTTTTTTATCTTTTTTGTGTCGGGGAGGAAATCTTCAAAAGGTACCGAAGCCTTGGGAGAGACTCCGGGTTATGTAGGATTCTTATCCATTAAAATCCTCGGTGGCCTTTCTCTGCACTTGCAGGGGCCTCGGGATCTCCAACGAAATGCTCCCTAGCGCGGCGCCCCTTACGGGCTTATCTCTTGGGGAGCGTGGCTGTCCCCTACGCCCCTAGCGTGAAGCAGTACTTCAAATAGAAGACTTGTTTATTAAAGTTCATTTCAGATGTCAATTAGTGGCAGTAGCCACTTACCATCAGGTGTACCCACTGAATGAGCCTATACCTAGAAATAATTATAGAAAAATCAAGGAAAATATGTATTTTAAATTACTCTTTTTTTTGTTCTTTCATCTTTTTCCTTCTCCTTTACCTAGAAAAGTTGGCAATGAAGCAACATCAACAAATCCCACTTTATTAGGAACAAAAACAATAAGAAAATATTAACAGGGTATAACGAGGGAAAGCCAAAATTTATAACATCCGAAGTGTTGACGTTTCAAGGGCTGAATATCAATTTTAATTGTTTATAACTCGCCGACGAGATAAACGCTTCAGTTTAGATAAAAGGAAATTAATTATTCAGCGAGCACTGTGTTTTTGGGTGAGTACAAAATAGAAGAGTTAGCGAAGTTGTTACTGATTGTCTTAAATATCACACGTTCAAAATGTTAGTGACTTGCCTATACTATGATTGAGCCGTAGGTAAATAAGTAACGAATGTATAATAAATTATGGGTTATAGGAATAATAATGGATTTACATAAAAGTCATAGTATAATATCTGAAATAATGCAACGATAATAAACTGAAATCCACAATACGGGAAAAAATAAGTTTTATTTAGTAATTTTTACACATTAATAAATATTACAGCAGTAAATCTAATTAGAATTGTTAAGTGACTTCTAAAATTCTTAATTACAAGCATTGAAATGCTTGTAATTAGATTGTAGAATTTACTAAAAGTACGTTGCAAAGGTTAAGTTAAACCTAAATTAGACAGTGCCAACGTTCAGCGATAAAAAAAGATTAACTAAATAAAAACTTTTTAACAAAAAATATCTACCGACTTCCATGTCACAAAAAAGTAAAAAATAATTTAAATATATTTTGGTCTAGAACATACTCAGTACTTAGTACATAGTCCTGAAGTCGGTGCTCGACATATTTCGCTGGACGACGGTAACTACGTCCTATATGAGCACCGACTTCAGAACTATGTACTAAGTACTGAGTATGTTCTAGACCAAAATATATTTAAATTATTTTTTACTTTTTTGTGACATGGAAGTCGGTAGATATTTTTTGTTAAAAAGTTTTTATTTTACACTTTTTAGTGACTATATTTTTATGTTTGTATTTAAATAAAGCCTCTAAGTTTGCTTTGTGCATCTACATATTCACAAAAATTAAACATAAAACACTTTTACAATTCATACAAACAGGGCGCCCCCTCTGGAAGTACCCCTCCATCATCAGGGTTGAGGAGTTGAAGGTCAAATTTTTCATCTTATATTGTTGCTTAGTAATCTTATAACATATACGTTAGTACCAGGTGGCTAACTTCTATGGCTCAGGCTTGCAGTACCCTGCATCATCAGGGTTTAGGAGTTGAAGGTCAAAATTTTAATTTTGTGCCTCTGTTTGGTATTATTTTTACATACCCGTAAGCACCAAATTGCCAACTCCTATGGTTTAGAATTGAAGTACCCCTTCATCATCAGGGTCGAGGAGTTGAAGGTCAAAATTTCAATTTTGTGCCTCTGCTTAGTATTATTTTTACATAACCGTAAGCACCAAATTGCCAACTCCTATGGTTTAGGATTGAAGTACCCCTTCATCATCAGGGTTGAGGAGTTGAAGGTCAAATTTTTGATTTTATATTTTTGCTTAGTATTTTCTTTACATAACCGTAAGCACCAAATTGCCAACTTCTATGGTTTAGGATTGAAGTACCCCTCCATCATCAGGGTTGAGGAGTTGAAGGTCAAATTTTTCATCTTATGTTTTTGCTCAGTAATCTTATAACATATACGTAAGCACCAAATGGCTTATTCCTATGGTTTTGGCTTTAAGTACCCCTGCATCATCAGGGTTGAGGAGTTGAAGGTCAAATTTTTGTCCCATGAATTTGCTTAACAATTTCATTATATATTCGCAAACATCAAACGACCAACTTTTATAGTTCAGGCTAGCAGTACCCCTGCATCATCAGGATTGAAGAGTTGAAGGTCAAATTTTTCATAGTAAATACCTACATAGTAATTTTATTCTATATTTTACTCAATTGGACTTCTCCAGCTAAGGTTCGGCCGACTATCACTAATTTTATTATTTTGCTCCAAAAAGTTGAAGATCCTATGATTAGAACCTTATCAAACTCTTATCAGACTACCCCTGGAGTACATCCTTTCTAATAAAAAAAGAATCATCAAAATCGGTTGGCAGGATATTGAGTTATTCATACATTTATCGCGTACATTGAAAATGCAAATTTAAGACTTATGCGTTTTTCTTATGGATGCCCTAGTCAAAAAAATACTAAAAAAAAATGGGACCCTATGACACGCACTACCTTTCAAATAAAAAAAAAATCATCTAAATCGGTTCACCCAGTCCGGAGAAATGAGGTAACAAATATAAAAAAAAAAAAAAAAAAAAATACAGACGAATTGATAACCTCCTCCTTTTTGGAAGTCGGTTAAAAAAGACGAGACAAACCCGTTGAGTTTCTTGCTGGATATTTTCAGTTGCAGCCGTATTCCAATCCGGACGTAATATAACTCACAATTTGTAAGTACCTCCATATGCCTATACAAAATAAAGACAATTCATTTCATTGTAGATTATATAATTTTAATGTGCGACAACGACGAAATTGTTTAGTTTCATAACTAATATGTAAGTAATATTCATGTCAAGAAAAAAAGAAACAAAATAAACAATACACCGTTTATAACTTGTACCACAAACAACGCGCAAGCATGAAACAATACAAAATTTAGTATTTCAACAACACGTAGGCAAAGAGAGTCTACGCTTATACCGATATCAAAGTTAATTTCACTGTGGATTCGCACAGCGCTTTGAAAATTCGAATCAGATCCTTTTAATGTGATATATGATACTTTGTTGAAACTAATTTCTATGAAATTCAAGATAATTTTGCTTATTTTCATATGAGATGACCACTTTAGTGGTTAGGCGAGTCAACGCATCTATATATGACTTCAAATAGAACCCCTGTTCTTTATAAGCTTTCAAATGTCCCTGGGCGTCGGTGGCAACTTACAATTGAGTACATTGCAATTTTTTAGCTGTTTTAGTATTCTATATAAACCTTTTTTAAGTGAAACTTTTTTATCGGGGTTGTTGAAGTGAAACTTCTATATCTGGGTTGGAAAAAAATTTAGTGTAACATTTTTTCGTTACGACTTGATGTTATCATAAACACTAACAGATGAATACAAAATCAAACATCAGAAAAAGATCTTAATTCATCCCTTGTCCAATTGTGCTTAAGTAGGTCTGTGACCACATGTAAGATCTTCATTATTTTATTGTTTACATAAATATTTGGGGGGGAGTACAACCCATTATCCCCAGTCCTACTGCTGGGCACGGGTCTTCTCTTAGAATGAGAGAGTTTTAGGCCATAGTCCACGGCGCTGGCCAAGTGCGAATTGGTGGACTTCACACACCTCCGAGAACTTTTTGTTTTTTAATTTTTTTTTAAGAACTCTCGGGTGTGTAGGTTTCCTCACGATGTTTTTCTTTACCGAAAAGCAGTGATAATTAATTTCTAATACGCACATAAATCAGTGGTGCGTGCCTGGGTTTGAACCTCGGTGTTCCCGATTGAAAGGGCAAGTTTCGACCATTAGGCTATCACTGCTCTAAGCTTAAGAATATTAATGTAACATGTAATGAGAGTTAATCCAGAGTAAGAGAGGGTTTTGTTTAGGCGCTATTAATCCTACCTTGGCAGTAACGGATCTGATTAATAATTCATTTCATATCAGACCCTTTAATATTTCTTTGTGTGAATCGAATAATAAATCGTATTATCTTTTGAACGTAACCTCATTCATGCGTACAAAGTAAAAGGTTAGCTTTTTGCAAAGGGTCTTTTTTGAAATCAGTCGCCATGAATTAGGCTCTCAAACATTTATGCTAATTTCGTATTTTGTTCCAGTTGCATTTCTACTTTTGGTTTCTCATTGGATTTGTTTCAGTATTTTTATTTTATTGTATAATAACTGAATAGTAGGTAATTTCCTCAAACTTTATTCAAAAACACTGAGACCTCTAGGATTTTACTATAATCTTCATCGTGGCTTAAAAATATAATTAATAATTAATAGAGACCCTCCTTCTAAATTATAGTGACGTGCGGTAGATGTTCTCAATAATAATCTCCCTAATTGTTATCAAATGTGGTTAATAATTAATAGAGATTCTCCTTCTAAATTATATTGTTATATGGTAGATCTTCTCGATAAGCTGGAACCTCTAACACTGCGCTCCTTCTCCTGCTCTCTGCTACTCTGCAAACACTAGTACATATATTTCCTAAAACATGAAGAAAAGACTACTTTCTCTAGCGTTAAAATAATTGTTTCAGATAATCCTGCTGGTGAAGGCGCTGGACAAGTACAACATCACGTACTTCACGGTGACCGCCCAGATCGTGTCGCACGTGCTGGCGTACATGAACAGCTGCGTCAACCCCGTGCTGTATGCCTTCCTGTCTGAGAACTTCAGGGTTGCTTTCCGGAAGGTGAGATCTTTTGTTTTTTTGGGTTTGTTTTATATTTCATAACACTTTTTACACTTACAGCCACTTTGTGTGGATTTTCTCCTACATCGTGAGAGCATGGACACGCAAAGATAGTTACACAAACATCCAGACCCAGAACGGAAACCTAAATTCATCATTGAGATAGCTGTCTGGCAGGGAATCGAATTCAGGACCACAGGGCACATCTTTGAGACTTTCTTTTTTAATTTAACTACTGAGCCTAACTGACCCGAAATCTGTTATTTCAACCTCATTTTGAATATTTTTTTGGTATTTATGAGACCCAGTCTGCTATATAAATCTGAACCTAGTCTCAGTTAGTCCAAACTTAATAAGTTGTATTTTAATACGTATGGTTGATATCACTAAAGGTTCTGCAGACGATGCAAATCTTTCTAACGCTTGTTATTGTTACCATCATTCATTATCTTTTTTTCCAAATATCCTACATTTGTTGTATACAACTAATTTTGAGCATAATTTTCCAGGAACTGAAATTATAAATTATATTAAATTTTTTCAGTGAAATATGATTTTAAGAAATAATTATAAATTCACCCTTATAGGAATTTTTATATTTTACAAGAAATTATCAAATGTTTAGGTATATTTACCTGGTGTGTTGATGATCTGAGCCCATAACCTGATTGATACGTTTATTGGATACAATAAATCGGCAAATGGGATTACCAAGATCACAAGACATTTTACAAGAAAATTAAAAGCAGTGTTGCCAAATTTGGGGCTTTTTCCTCAAATTTAGAGGAACAAAGTAGGACAGGGTTTTTAATGGTGTTCTATTTTTAGCGGCACTTTTAGGTGTTTTTACAACTTCAACTGAAATCTCCCACCAGACTACATGATCATGCCTGGCAAGTCAGACCGAATGCAAGCAAGATAAAAAAAAAGAGGTCATGCACTACACCCGACGACTACTTTTTTATGGGGGCTTTAGGGGGATACATTTTTGAGAGTTGGTAACCCTGATTAAAATATAGTAGAGTGGAACGTTCTATGATTTGGTCAGAGGGGTACCACCGCCACACTTATTTCTAGCGTGAAGCGGTTCTTGTATGATTTTTGGCTCACTGTAATACGAGTTAACCATCTAATCCCTCAGGAACGCATCTGAGATTCGAATTCATATTCTGTACAAAGGTACAGAAGGCCATAGATGACAGTGTCCACTTACCATCAGGTGGAGTGCATGCTCGTTTGCAACCTCAGTCGTAAAAATACATACGTGTAACTGTTGTAGTACAAACTTACAAGTAATTATTGGACGCTAGAAAAAGAAAGTATTGTCATTTTGTATTTTGACAATGTTACTGAAAAATGATATATGGTGCAATGTTAGTGTAGATGTGAATATATGGAATAAATATATTAATAGTAGTATTAATAGTGTTAATGGTAAAGTTCACGAGTTTTACTTTATTCCAGTAGTAATAGATATGATAGAGTGTTCAATATTCAAAGTGATGCTTATAGAAGAAAAAAGATTTACATTGAGTTAAGTAAATATAAATAGGTGGTTAAGTGAGATAAGCGTTCTGATCGATCATCCGAACAGTACCAATATACACATTTCTAAACGACGCCAAACATATCGATTTAAGCACAAACAACATAAAACTGACAAAAACTAACACAGGCCCATCGGTCAACACTATTTGCAACAAAGTTTTTTCAGGCTCTTTTTAGAAATGGGATCTCTATTGTTGAAAAGTGTCTGTGCGTCAAAGGATCCATTGTACATGATGAAAATAGAATGCTTTTGTGAAACATGTGTACACGGCTCTTCACTCGTGTTTGTTCTGTTGATTCTCGTAAGTGTTATGAGTAATGCATCAGAAAACTATTGATAATATTTTAAGAATATTTAAATTGTTTTCAATGTTTGTTTTTTTGTTTTCGTCTTATGTGATTTAGTTTAAAAGCAAAGCTGTATCTTTTTGGTTGTTATATATCTTTTGACGTAATATCAAAAACTGATCCATGTGTTTCAAGTAACGGAAGACGCGTGGCCTTGTAACACATTTATGTGAAAATTGCGTACTGGATCATCATCAACTCTTTGCTATCCACTGCTGGGCATAAGTCTGTTCTATGAGAGTTTTGGGCAATAGTCCATCGCACCGGTCAAGTACGAATTAGTAGGCTTCATTACACATGCACGCACTTTTTTTTTTGAGGGGGAAGCCTTCAAAAGGCACCCGACGCCGTGGGAGCGACGCAGGGTTATGTGGGATTTTTACCGCATGAAGAGGACTCCGGGACCTCCAAAGGACTGCAGCTGAAATCCTCTAAGCGCGTTGCCCCATCAGGCTCCTCTCAGATGGGCGGCTGGGCCCACCGCTCCGTCTAGTCTTTACGACGATACACTACACATACCGCCGTCTTTTCCGGGATCGCCTGGCTGGACGGTTCGAGCTCCCACTCTAGCCGCCCGCAACCCCGGAAGCCCCTTTTAGTCGCCTCTTACGACAGGCAGGGGATACCACATGTACGCACTTAAGAACTTTTTAAAGACTCTCAGGCATTTCGTTTTCCTTATGATGCTTTCCTTCATCGTTAAAACAAGGGATGACTATTTTCTATTATGCACATAACTGAGCAAAATCAGAGATATGTACCAGAAATTCGATTAGTTAACTAAATAATGACGAATATACTATTGTTCACCAAGTCCACCAATTCGCACTTGGCCAGCGCGGTGGACTATGGCCTAAACTCTCTCATTCTGGGAGAAGACCCATGCCCAGCAGTGGGCCAATAATGGGTTGATGCGATACTATTGTTCACTGCAATTCCTTTATAATTTGTTATCGATGGTTTAAACATTGATTTTCTTTTATATATTTGTACCTAACGATAAGGCAGATGCACCACCGAATGGAAAGTGGTTACCGTCACCTATGGACATTTGCAATACCAGAGTCGCCAATACATCGCCGGCTTTTTGCACCTTTTTGCACCTTTCTTGAAGAGCCCCATCTCATAGCGCTCCGGGAATACCTACCTTTATCCTACAAAGGTTATTTTAGTTTGGAAATGTGGTCGGAGTAACTAAATAAAACCAAAGCAATTAGAAGAATGAGTATCACATACTTTTTTTTTTCGTTATAGATGGATAAAACGACCAAGTCTACAATGGTAAGTGGATAGTGACGTTTGTGAATATTTGTGAACTCCAAATAAAACAAAGATCGTACTAGGTCGATCACCTTCGCTGTTATTAATGACTAACTAAGAATCCCCATTGGTGTGTCTTAACAAAAATTATAACCTAATACAGATAATATTGTTCCCCGAATTCCCAGAAGACTTAAAACACTCCGGTTCTTAAAATAAATTTTTAATCCAAAAATCTCTCTCTCCCACTGAAATCTACATAACATCTGGGAAACTGAATAAAATACTACTCTAAACGAGATTATGTTCAGATTTTAGACACCGCTAACAAAAGAACTCGATAACCATTATTTACGAGGGCAACATTATAAAGATCAAAGCGCTCCGCAGCTCGGATAAACTTACAATATGGCAACACCGACGCAACAACTTTTGAAATAGGACGCCTTAACCCATGGGTATTCATGGAGTTCTGAACGCTTTCGCATTATTTTGTGAAAACTGACGTAAGGTTAGAAATCCCTCGTGACTCGATGCAGATAGAGTTTCGAGCTATTTTCCTTTAAAGAATACTCGTTTTCCACACTTTGTTGTGATCTAGTGTTCTTTGTATTGAGAATATGCAGAGATGAACTCCGAGATCTGAAATCTGATTATATGAGAAATGAGATGTTTGTTCGTATATGGTACCGCCGGTAGGATTAATTTCAAATTTATTCCTAAATTTCAATTCTTTGAAAACTCTTTCTATCAGCAACTTTTGAAGATGTTACAATAAAAAAGCAGCTCAAAAAACTCCACATTACTCATAAACAATCCAAGATCAATGCAAAGTAGAACAAAAGTCTCTGTTTGGAAATCTTGATAAATGTCCGCTCTATAATAATAATAATAATAATAATTCTTTATTTCAGACAATTAAAATCCATAGGTATATGTTAGTTACATTTGCTTACAATCTATGTTAGTATAGGGATTAATAGTTATAATATACATTCCATCCGGGTAACTATGAAATATGCACACAAGCGCTATTTCACCATTACCCGAACGAAGCGTTTAAACAGCGGGCTATCCCATCTATTACCTATAGTTTTCAAGATGATGTTGGTGCTCGCCCGCGTCCTGTCTACTAGTGAAGCCACTTTCTTACGCATGCACGCAAAGAAATCGTCCACGCGCGCCTCCACGAACATGCCAGACGCACTACAGTGCCGCGGGAGACCCAACAACATCCTGAATGCATTGTTATATTGGACACGAAGGGCGTTAACAGTCCTCTGAGTGTATGTGAACCATAGGCTGCCGGTATAGAAAGTCTGGCAGAAAGATTGAAATAATGTTATTTTAACCTGTTTTGAGCAGCGAGCAAACCTACGGACCAACATATTAGCTCTCACCGTTAACTCCCTCCGTGCCCTTTCCATATCCGCCTCATCAGTTAATGCCTCCGTGATGATGTGGCCTAGGTATTTAAAATGTCCTACTCTTTGTAACGGAGTGTCACACAGTTTAATGGGCGGTACAACATCAGGCTTCTTGCATTTCGACGTAATTATCATGAACTGGCTCTTTTTAACGTTATATCGTAACCCATGTTTTACCGCAAAGTTCTCACAAGTTAATAACAGCTGTCTAAGACCTCTAACCGATGGAGCCAGAAGAACCATATCGTCCGCATAACTGATATTGTTAACACAGACCCCATCAATGTAGCATCCGACTGGCTGTCCACTGAGTTCATTAATCAGGTCATTTATATACAAGTTGAAGAGCTGAGAAGACGTTACCCCCCCCTGTCTCACCCCACACTCCAACCTGTACTCATCAGATAGGGTTCCATTCCATCTTACCTGATTAACCTGATTGCAGTACCAATACTCAAAAACAGAACAAATTTCTCCGGGCATATCTGTACTTCGCATCTTCTTCCACAGTGCATCATAGCAGACCGAATCAAACGCCCGGGAGAGATCAAGGAAGCACGCAAAGACTGGTGTTTTTCTGTCTACGTAGTACTTCACTGTGTGTTTAAAACTTAATATGGCACTCTCAGTGGACAGGCCAGGTCTAAACCCAAACTGTCCATCATGCAAGTGTAAGTACTTCGTGAGTCTTTGGTTAAGGAGACGATCTAGCACTTTAGCAATAATGGTTGCAAGGGATATTGGTCTATAATTATTTATATCTGATATGTCACCAGTTCTGTTTTTGACTACCGGCACAACAATGGTTCTCATTAACTCATGAGGCAGATATGAATGGCTAATGCATAGTGAAAAGAGCATGGATAGGACCCTGGGGAGATGTGGTCCAGCATGCTGCAGGTGTTCAATGCTGAGGCCGTCATGTCCAGGCGATTTTCCCCTAGTCATAGTTTGCACAACATTCCTAACCTCTTTTGCCGAGATCGTAACACAATTCTTTAGCTCATATAACATGTCCACCGCATTGTTCACCTGCGGCGCTCCACACTGTCCCAGAGTAGGCTCCATATTAAAATGGTTTTTAAAGAGGTTAGCGATTTGTACATGTTCGTTGACACCCGCTACGCTCACCGGGAGGCTAGATTTTAAATTTAATTTGTTGATGTTTTTCCAAAATTTTGAAAAATTTCCAGTAGATCTTTGATTAGCAATGATATCCATTTTTACTTGTTCTTGTTGTGATTGACACCATCTAAGTTTGGATTTAAACTTTTTTTTACTTTCCAACATTTCTTTAAAGCAGTCCCCGTAAGAGGGCTTACCAAATGAGACCCATATATGATATTTTAGCCTAGCTTCCCGGTGGGCATCACTTACATGTTTATTCCACCCTACGAGTTGGTGTTGTTTTCTAGATTTTTTGTTTCGATAAGTGTGGACAGCCGCTTCTCTCAAGATATCAATTACAAGATTATATATTTTATTTAATTCTACTTTATGTGACAAATCATTACATAATTTATTGGCACACACTGAAAACATTTTAGGAAACACGAGTTGCTTCAACCTTTCATTGCATAAATTTGAATAAGCGCACAACTGTGAGAACCCACGTTCCCCCCACAATACAGCGTTTTTACAATTATTATAACCCTATGTAAAGCGATAATTATCTCTTTAAATTATAACAGTTTCCCTGCTTTTCCTCAAAATTTCCAATGCCAGGAAGTGTGCCAACAGACGTCCGCAGAATCAATTTTTAAAATTCAAGGCACGGAGTCGGTGCCGGCGCTTGACGTATTAAAACAAGATTTTAGTTCGACAAAACCTCCGAACTGTAAATTTCTAGAGATTTTTCGACGTTTGGTGTATTAAAATTCTTGGATACCGTTTTGGAGACCTTTTTTTTGTTTTCGGGGGGTCGTGGAAGCGACGAGGGTTATGTGGGATTCTTACCGCACTAAAACCCCCTGGTGGCCGACTTCGACGCTGCGAAGAGGACTCCGGGAACTCCAATTGACCGCCGCCAGTGCCCTCAACGTGTGCCCCCTTGGGCAAGGAAGAGTCCCTGGTGAGCGTGAACTGCTCACCGCACCTTCTGGTTTTTACGGCAGCATGCAACCACACATGCCGCCGTCGTTCGAGCTACTCTTCGCGCCCGCAACACCGGAAGCCCCTTTTAGTTGCCTCTTACGATAGGCAGAGGGTACCGTAGTCCTATTCTGGTCCCGGAACTACAGGGACAACCGTTTTGGAGACCTGTAAGACAACTAATTGAAGTTATTGGATTGTTCGGACAGTAATTTCGTTTTTCCCTACAGAGAATTGTATTTTTTAAATCCCGACTTCACACATCAGCCGCATATTAATTATATGTTTTGAAAGTTGATAAAGCCAGGCTTGTGTGTGAAAAAGTACAATTGATTTTACGCAGTAGTTTTTGTAGATGCCCTTTTAAATATGGGAAGCAATTAGCAGCATTTTCGTCATATTTCAAAAATCTGATATTTTTAACGTTATGTGTTTTCATAGTAAGACGTTGAATGTTCTATTTCGTTTATTATGTATGTGTTTGGTCAAATGCAAGGTAATAAGTGTAAAGTGTGAAAACAATATTAGCATTGCGCAATCCTTTTCTACATCAACTATAACCGTGCGTAATTTTATACTCCTCCGCCTGCGGCAAGTATCTTAAAAACGAATCACAATTTTTTGTTTCACGTATTAATATATAGAAGTTTCATTTTTTTATCTAACTGAAATAGTAAACGAGCACGCAGTACACCTGATGGAAAATGGTCACTGCTGTCCATGGACGACTGTAATCCACTTCATACAGAACATGGATTCCATCTGAAATCAATCACAGTTGCATTGCTACTCCCGAGAACTACGATGGTCGCCTCATGTAGAAGTGTGCCGGCTACCATACCTTCCATCGAAACGCAAGAACTGCTTCACGCTAGAAATAGGTGTGGCGGTGGTACTTCCCCGGTCGAACTACGCTGGTTCTACCAAATTCATTGTCTCACGTATACTAGTAGTTAGGGTAGCTGTCAAAACCTCGTGCCGCACGAGGTGAAGATCAGACGTGCGCCCGTGCTCGGAGCTAGTACGGAAGTGAGCCAGTGTTATTACCATACAAAACGACAGACATTACAAGAAATAAATAATACTTATTTCAATGCAAAATATTTTTGACATAAGAAGCGTAAGCATTTTTGTAGAAGAGCAAAACGGAGAGACAGTTCCGTTGTCGCTTTTGATTGACATGAACGAAGAAGTCCCCGCCACCGAGGGCTGTTTCACAACTCTGCCTACACTCGACTCGACGCGCCTCCAATTCATTTAAAAGTACCGTATGTGAAATATATTTATTGTATATGCTTATAAATTGTCTCAGTAAAATCGTTGAAATGTATAACTAAAAGTAAATTTAATAAGTTATTAATTTTTTTTTATAAAACAGATATAATGAGGGTTTTTAAAATAATTTTAAAACGAATAAGATTTTGAATTTCTAGAAACTATCAAAAACTTCAAGATTTCATCGACAATACGAGAAAAGTCCATTTGTTAAAATTAAAGTAAAGCTGTAATTTCTCATGATTTCAAAATACTAATTTTATTTAATTTATTTTCAAATGTCTGTCATTACTGTCGAAAACATTTCATTATAGTCTTAAATACATTTGTATTTAATGTGCCTGCAAAACATTTAATCCGATCACGATATTCAGTCAACATGGATTATTTTTTTGTAAAATAAAAACCACCAAAATGAAATATTGATCCAGAAAGAATCACATCTTCAAAAAATCTGGTGCTGAAAAAAAAATGGCTACCACAAATAGTCATTTTCCTTTTAAATTATGATTTATTAGATTAAACAAATAACTTATTTGAAACTTTTAATAAGGTTTCCGATTAACATTTCCAAAAAACAACTTCTATATAAAGTTTGTCAAACATTGACGAGGCTCGAAACATTCGGGAAAGTAGCAAATTCATCATTTCTTAACAACAAAATCCCAAAGTCGAATCCCGCGTAAAAAGTTTCTAGCCCGTTAAAATTTTCATGTTATGACATTTCCCCATCTCAATTGATTTATTGGAATTTGAAAGTGGAGCAAGTATTTTTTTTTTATTTTGCCCATTTTCCCAAAAACGAGTATAAATTGACCAGGAAAGTATCGTTTCCAGACCTTCTTCTACCTTGAAAGAATGTTAAAAGGTCTAATAAAAAATGTGGATTTTCGTGAATCGATACGGATGCCCGCTGGCTTTTTATGTTTTTTTTCTTTTATTTGACTGAAGTAGCAAACGAGCATGCAGTCCACCTGATGGTAAGTGGTCACTGCCGCCCATGGACATCTGTAATCAAATTCATGTAGAACATGGGTTCCATCTGAAGTCAATCACAGATGCGTTGCTACTCCCGAGGACTATGATGGTCGCCTCATGTGAAAGTGTGCCGGCAACCACACCTTTCTATCGAAACGCAAGAAATGCTTCATGATAGAAATAGGTGTGGCGGTGGTACTTCCCCGGTCGAACTACACTGGTTCTACCACCTTCAAATACACTGGTTCTACCACCACTACACTGGTTCTACCACCTTCAATGTACAATTTATGTACAAATAAAGTAGCAAACGAGCGATTTTATTAAGCTTGTTTGTTTTAGCTTGTTTATCTTTCTACTTGTGTTAACTCTTCTGCCATTAGCGTGCCTTTGTCTTTCTTTTTCTTACTAACATGCAAGTTATCAGAATTTGTAACTACAATATTTTTAGAAGCTAACTCTTCTAATCTTAGCTATTCGCCAAAGAAATCGACACACTCACGCTCCGTTATAGCGTAAAGTAATCACAAATCCCTTCCGTCGTAAATAATGTCATGATCTTCGAAATCGCTGACGCTTCTACTATTAAGATGAAAGATTGTTATTACGCGTAATATACAAAGTAAAGAGTGTAATGTATTGGAGATAAATTTAGCTTCGTGCGAACATTTTGATGGGCAGTCATCGTGTAGAATAGGTTTTGAAATGTTTAGGTCTTTACATATGAATCGATTGTATACTGTCATCACTATGTATACTATACTATGTATAAAACTTCTCTTCTAAAAAGTCTCTTCTCTCTGTCTGTCCCTATGTATGCTTAGATCTTTAAAACTACGCTACGGATTTTAATGCAGTTTTTTTAATAGATAGAGTGATTCAAGAGGAAGGTTTTTATGTAAATACATTTACAATACAGTAGAGAAACACTGATAATTTGGTCCACCTGATGGTAAGTGGTCACTGCCGCCCATGGACGTAAGCAACTTCAAATAAAACATGGGTTTTATCTGAAGTCAATCACAGATGCGTTGCTACTCCCGAGGACTATGATGGTCGCCGTTAGAAATAGGTGTGGCGGTGGTACTTCTCCGGTCGAACTATGCTGGTTCTACTACCTTCAAATACTATACTATTATTTTTGCTGATGCTGCTATGAGTGTGGAAAGGGTCTCGTACTTCCTTATTCGTTGTATTTTTGTAAAATATATTTAAGGAGCTGGTATTAGAGTCCGTAGTTTCTTTGTGGCTCATCGTAGAATGGGGTTCTTTAATTAACTAATAGCAAGAGGTAGACCACAAAGTAAATCTTAATGTACGTTCTTAAACAACACCTTGTAAATACTATGTAGGTTTGTGTGTAGGCAAATTATACTTTTTCTAAAGAACAGAGGTAAATTAAAGTTAACAAATACCTCGACTTACGCTACCCCGACTTACGCGATTTTCAGATCTCGTCGATTAGTTTTTTGTTTAATCGTCACACTGTGCAACACTATTGTCTACCTAAAGTATATGTTAAGACTTATCGTGAATAACCAATGCATAGCTATAATTTATTTTGTGTTACGTATTTCTTATACCCCGATTTACGTGTATTCGACTTACGCGGTTATCACTCAATCCCACCTATCGCGTAAATTCATATTGTACATAATTTTTCAATTATAACATTTATTGAGCAAAATCTTCTGCCATACAGATAATATTTGTGGTAAATCATTGGGATTTAGATTCTTATATGAAAAGTTTTTTCGTATACCATAAATGTGTTTCGTATATAATAGTTTAATAGTTAGTTATATGTAAGTGGTATTTTTTTTATCTGACTGAAGTACATGGAACATGGGTTCCGTATGAAGTCAACGACAGATGCGTTGCTACTCCCGAGGTCTATGATGGTACCTCATGTGAAAGCGTGCCGGCAAGCAAACTCTTCTATCGAAACGCAAGCAATGATTCGCGCTAGCAATAGGTGTGGCGGCGGTACTTCCCCGGTCGAATTACACTGGTTCTACCACCTTGCAATGTTCATTAGCACTTCGTAATGAAAACATTTTGAATTTTGACCTTAAACCTTGGATGATGACAAACCAATTATCTTTCAAAGGTACTGAAATTTTACAAACAAATACACGTAAAGGCGAATTTATGGACAGGACTTTTTGATATTGTACCCTTAAACGGTAAAACTCGGGTAAAATGTTTGTATTATATTCTTCACGTACAAAGCCAATGGTAACAAAAAACAACATCGTATTTATATAATTGGACTCATAACTAAGAATTCCCGTAAACTTAGATAATTTCTCAGGTCTGCTCTTTATTGATACGAGTTACGATAATGTTTCTCGTAAAATCGAAGTAGGTTACGATACAATGTTCTTTTCAATTTTTTGAATTTCCTCTAAGTCCAAAAGGGAGTTCATAGGTATACTGCTATAATACAACCCTTTTATACTCGCAAGTAACGCGTTGAAATAAATTGGAGTGGTACAATTTTATTTTCGTGTATCTATATACTGATACGTGAAGCAAAAATTTGCGATTCGATTTAAAGATAATTGCCGCAGACGGAGGAGTATGAAATTACGCACGGTTATAGTTCACGTTGAAAAGGATTGCGCAATGCTTATGTTTTTTTCAAATACTGCATCAAACATACATAAAATCAACTAAAACATTACACACACTACCTTGCATTTGACACAAACACATACATAATAAATTAAATAGATATTCAATGTCTTACTATTAAAAGACATGTCAAAAATGTCAGATGTTTTGTCAAAATACTCGCTACTGCTATTTAAATGCAGCGTAAATGCATAATCTAAATAGATATTCACAGCTTGCATAAACTAAATAGATATTCAATGTCTTACTATGAAAACACATGTCAAAAATGTCAGATGTTTTGTCAAAATACTCCCTATTGCTATTTAAATACGCTATTTAAATGCAACTTAGTTAAAAACGTGAAAATTATTACAATTTATTTAAGTTAGGGAAAAAATGATGCTACTTTAGACGATATGAAGTTTAGTTTTTTAATTAAAATTACGGTCGAATTTCGACCGTTGCGACGGGTGACTAGATTGTATTTTATGTGAGAACAAAACATTTAATCCGGTCACGATATTTAGGTAACATTAAAACATACACATATTTAAATAAAAACACCAAACGCAATATTGATTCAAATAGGATCACGGCTTTAACAAATCTGGTTTTAGTTGATTGTTTTAGTTGATTTTATGTATTTTTTCAAATAATGCATAAAACATACATAAAATCAACTAAAACACATTCCATACACTACCTTGCATTTGACACAAACACATACATAATAAACGAAATAGATCATTCAATGTCTTACTGTGAAAACACATGTCAAAAATGTCAGATGTCTTTGTCAAAATACTCACTATTGCTATTTAAATACGTTATTTAAATGCAGCTTAGTTAATTACTTGAAAATTATTACAATTTATTTAAATTAGATAAAAATTAGTGATACTTTAACAACATGAAGTTTAGTTTTTTTACTTTAGATTACGGTCGAATTTCGACCGTTGCGACGGGTGACTAGATTGTATTTTATGTGACAACAAAACATTTAATCCGGTCCCGATATTTAGGTAACATTAAAACATACACATATTTAAATAAAAACACCAAACGCAATATTGATTCAGATAGGATCACGGCTTTCACAAATCTGGTTTTGATTAAAAATTACCACCACGAATAGACATTTTCCTTTTAGATTATGATTTAATAGACTAAACAAATAACTTATTAGAAACTTTTAATAAGGTTTCCGATTAACATTTCCAAAAAATAACTTCTATATAAAGTTTGTCAAACATTGACGAGTCTCGAAACATTCGGGAAAGTAGCAAATTCATCATTTCTTAACAACAAAATCCCAAAGTCGAATCCCGCGTAAAAAGTTTCTAGCCCGTTAAAATTTTCATGTTATGACATTTCCTCATTTTTATATAAAGACCTCCCAAATGTGTCGTTTCTGATAACACCCTAAAACTTCTCCGATTCGAAAGTTATAGAGTTGTAGGGAAGTTAATGAAATGTTGGTTTTTCATACTTCATTTGGATTTGAAAGTGGAGTAAGTAATATTTCTCCATATTGCCCATCGACAAGAAATAATTTGAAATGTCCAACACTTATTAAGCTATTACATAGCGACCGAATCAAGAAATTCCGTAACGAAAAAAACCTAACACTCCCCACTCCGCCCGAACAACCCGCTACGACGCTCGCACGGATCGAGATGACCTGCTAGGAAATGTAAGCAGACGCGAACGAATATGTAAGCAGCTGTTTGTGATATAGTATCACAGAAAAAAACTAGACTTAATATCAAAAAAAAATACTGCAAGATTATAATTGCATAAGTGGATAAAAATGCTATGCAATAGCTTAACCGCGCCAGTCCCCGAGTGGCACTCGTTTTTTTTTCCTTCATAAGGAATTTTAACAAGGTGTAAAAGAAGAAAATGTTTGGATTTTGACGTGGATTCTGCCTTTTAAAAAATTAAAATAACAAACGAACATGGAGTAGATTGATCTTCCTAAAGTCAACTACCGATGCGTAAAAACTTATATGCTCTCGTATTTATGTCAGGCAACATCTACACCCTTTTAATGAAATACATGAAATATGTTACGGTAGTACCTTCCAGGTCAATAGCATCTTACAAATCAAAGATTTGCATACGAAGCTACCTTCGTTCTTTTCTTTCTAAAAATGCAAGTCGGCAGAATTTGTAAGTTCAATATTTTGAGAAGCTGACTCTTTTTTAATCTGAGCTATGTGCCAAAGGAATCGACACACTCACGCTCCGTTATAGCGTAAAGTAATCACGAATCCCTTCCGTCGTAAATAACGTCATGATCTTCGAAATCGCTGACGCCTCTACTATTAAGATGAAAGATTGTTATTACACGTAATATACAAAGTAAAGAGTGTAATGTATTGGAGATAAATTTAGCTTCGTGCGAACATTTTGATGAGCGTTTACAAGAGTAGATTTTGAATTGATTATTATAACGTTACATTTTACGTCTTTAGGCAATACTTTATGTGCCTAACAGAAGACATCAAATAATCTAATTGTACGTGAAATAACAATACAAATGAATAACTTTTCGACATAATTTAGCTTTAGTAAGTAACGGGTACTCACGATAATAGTTTTTTCAATTATTTTTGCTAATATTTAAACCGGTTTACATCATAGTCACGGCGAAAAAATACAAGTACGAGTTAAGAAACGAAACAATGTTGATGGAGACTTCGTCTGGGCAAAAGGAGTATAAGTCGCCTTAAGAAGAAGTGATCTGAAGAAGACAGCGGAAAACCGCTGGGTTCAAATGGCTCTGGATCGATCAGTGTGACGAAGGTTAAGGGAGGTATATGTCCAGCATTGGAATGTCATAGGATGATAGATGGTTGGATAGATAGTAAAATATTAAAGTTCAAATTTACTGATAGTAAAATCTCAATAAACTATAATCAAGTTTATAATCAAGTTTATTGATAGTAAAATATTAAAGTTCAAATTTAAAGAGAACTCAATAAACTATACTATAATTCCACTCGTTTACTGTTTTCATTATATGATTCCTTATTAACATGCATACGTACTTCTTTATTCGTCGAATTTCCGTAAAATATCCATAAGAAGCTAACAGTAGCGTCCGTGGTTTCTTTATGGCCCATCGTAGAATGAGGTTCTTTAATAAACTAACACCAAGAAGGTAGACTACGAAATAAATCTTAGTGTACGTTCTTAAAAAACACGTTAAAAATATGATGTAGGTTTGTAGGCAAATGAAACTTGTTTAAATGAAGAATTAAATACAAAATGTTAATTTTCATGCTCTTCTGTTTCTTGTTTGTATATTATAAATAACTGAAATAAATATATAGTAATGCTTCGATTTACGCTATCTCGATTTACGCAAATCCGAAGTTTCGCGTTTTAAATGTCGTCGATTCGTCTTTTGTTTAATCGTCACACAATCCCAACACTACTGCTCACCTAAATTGTATGTTTGACGTTATCGTGGAAAACCAACGCATAGCTACAATTTATTCTGTGTTACGTATTTCTTATACCCCGATTTACGCGTATTTGACTTACGCGGTTATCATTCGGTCCCACCTATCGCGTAAGTTCAGGGTATTGTATATCCTTTTTCTATTATAACTTTTATTGAGACAAATCTCTAGGCATACAAATAATATTTGTGGTAATTTATTGGGCTTTAGATTCCTATATGTAATGGTGTATTTTATTCTATCCTTAATTTATTCGCACACGATAAATGTATTTCGTACATAATAGTTTAATAGTTAGTTATATGTAAGTGGTTAATGAAAACATTTCTGGATTTTGACTTTAAACCCAAGATGACGACAAGCTATTTGTGTTCCACAGACTTTGCATTTTTACAAACAAGTACATCTAAAGGGAGTATGAGCAGGATTTTTTGATATCGTAGGTACCTCTAAGGGTAAAAGTCGGGTAAAATGTTTGTATTATAGTTTTCACGTAGAAAAGGTAACAAGCAAAACATGTAATTAGTATAATTGAAGGAAGCTAAGAATTACCGTAAACTGAGATAATCTTTTGTAAACTTAAGTCTGCTCATTATTGATACAAGTTACGAGGATGTTTCTCGTAAAATCAAACTAGATTACGATACACCGTATTTGCTTCTCAGTATTTTGAATACAATAAGGAGTTAACCTAATTTCCTTTATGCCTAAAAGAGAGTTTATAGGTATTGTTATACTCGTAACACCCTTTTATACTCGCAAATAACGCGATTGGAATGGATTGGAGTGGAGCAATTTTACTTCGATGTATGTTTATTAGTAAGCTGGTATGATCAAAACGCTACGCTTTCTACACTCATTTTTTATCTGATTGAAGTAGCAAAAGAACATGCAGACTAGTAGCTAGTAAATGGCCACTGCCGCCCACGGACAATGGACAACTATAAGCAACTTAGGTAGAACCAGTGTAGTTCGACCGGGGAAGTAACATTGCCACACCTATTTTGTAGTGTGAAGCATTTCTTGTGTTTCGATAGAAGGGTGTTTGTTGCCGGCACACTTTTATATGAGGTGATCATATGGACTGCATGCTCGTTTGCTATTTCAGTCAGGTAAAAAAAAAACATAGAATATGTGTTTACTCTGAAGGCAATAGATGCGTTGCTGCTCCCGAGGACTAAGATGATCAGTATGATCACCTCATATTAAAGTGTGCCAGCAACAACACCCTTCCGTCGAAACGCAAGAACTGCTTCACGTTAGAAATAAGTGTGACGGTGGCACTTCCCCTGGTAAAACATGTAATGATATTTGTATGTAATGGTCTACTCCAATTTAAAACACTCATGTTCTCGGTGTTTGTTTAGATTTTTCACATATCTACAACACTATTGAACATCAAAAAATTGGAAGGGTGGTTGGTCACTAAGGTTTCAACTCCAAAGCTCTTCCGTGGGCCGAAGTCAAAATCTTGGCTTAACGTACGAGTATCTTTTTTTTGTTCTCGAGGGGGAAACCCTCAAAAGGTACCCGACGCCGTGAGTGCAATGCAGGGTTTTGTGGCATTTTTACCGCACTAATAGTGGCCGTCCTCGGCGCTACAAAGAGGACTCCAGGATCTCCAAAGAAACGCAACCGGAGTCCACTGAGTGCATTGCCCCATTGAACTCCTGACAGATGGGCGGCTGAGCCCACCACTCCGTCTAGACTTTACGACGGTATGCGACCACACATACCGCCGTCCTTCACGGGATCGCCTGATCGAACGGTTCGAGCTCCCACTCTAGCCGTCCCCAACCCCGGAAACCCCTTTTTAAGACAGGCAGGGGATGCCGTAGCCCTATTATAATCCCGGAACTACAGGGACTTACATACGAGTATATATAATGCAATATCATACACAAAAAAGTGTCTCCTCTACGCAAATCAACATCATTGCCCAGTCTTTGATATTTATATATTTTTTTCAAAAACTCCCAACGTGTTTGTTCATACAACCACTGCGTCTTGATTGGAAGCGCCAATATTTATTTTATTCCCTTTGAAGACCTCATTTCTGCCAAGATTTTCTTAATATAATAACTAAGGCTTATTACTGTCAGCCCAGGGAGAAAAACATTTTCATTTCGTAGACCTTAATTATGTACTCGGTATGTTGAAGTATGTTAACAATTTAAGACAATCGTCTCGTAATGACGTTGTCGACGTAAACGTAAACGAGATACAATGACAACTTTGTACGGAGTTACGTTAATTAAACTGTCGTTCGTACACGATTCAACTTAATGGTTGTTACTGAGGAGTTTGTGATTTAATGTTATTTTGGATATGTTAACGTAGCGAAGGAAGATTGGAAATCCTACATAGTATAAAACAAAGTCGCTTCTTGCTCTGTCACTATGTATGCTTAGATCTTTAAAACTACGCTAAGGATTTTAATGCGGTTTTTTCAATAGATGGAGTGATTCAAGAGAAAGGTTTATATGTATAATACATGTATAATATAGCGGAGAAACTCCGATAATTTTAAATCTGATTATACTTTGGCGAAACGGAGTTCGCCACGTCAACTAGTGATTTTATAAGACAAACAGGCACGCAACAAACGAGCACGCACACTCACTCATAACGTTTTATAATAAAATTTTAGGCAAGCTATTGTCTGAACAATGAATTTATTTCTTTTCTGGGTGTTTTAATGCTCGTATTTACGCATTCATGGTACTGTTGGTGTGTGGCGTGTGTTGTATGTTGAGATGATAATATATGTTATTTGGTGAGTATGAAGGGAACACACGAGTAATTCACACCAAACTTGATTTCATACTGGTTTATTATATATAAAATATTGTAAAAGAAACTTATTGCTTACGTGTTACATTGTTGGTATTTGGAACGCGTGAGTACAAAGTGCATTCACAGGTTAATGCCAACACAGTACGCACCACGCCTAGTCCTAGAGAGAGGTTATGAGTATAAAAAAATACTCTAAGTGTTTAAAAAGACTAAAATAATTAATGACCAAGTGTGAGTCGGGCTTGAACACGAATATCTCCACCATATCTCGCACCCGCGTAAGTGAAAGGTGAAGACACGCAGGTGATATGAACGCAGACAAACATCCTTTTCCTGTCGCGTGACAGGAAAAAAGTAAAATCGAAAATCATTTGCATCGAGATATAAAACATTACTTACATTGTCGAAGTTTTGGAAAGTAATGATAACTTCCCAAAATTTCATCATTGTAAGCGAAAATATTGTAAGGTGCAAACATACATGTGAGTTTTTTTTTATCAAAAATGAACTTGTAACAATTATTTATTAACGTAACTTAGTTTTAGTTTTTACTAAAATCGACCTATTAATTCTTTCAGCATTTTTCGTGTTTTTTGTGGTATCAGATTAAGCCATTTATGTACACTTAAAAACTACACGTATATATGAGTTATTACACAATTAACAACATATTAATAATCCTAGAGCAGTGATAGCCTAATGGTTGAAACTTGCCCTCTCAATCGGGAGGACCGAGGTTCAAACCCAGGCACGCACCACTGATTTTTCCAGAATTACGTGTGTGTAAGAAATTAATTATTTCGCTTTTCGGTGAAGGAAAACATCGTGAGGAAACCTACACACCCGAGAGTTCTTTAAAAAGAAGTTCTCGGAGGTGTGTGAAGTCCACCAATTCGCACTTGGCCAGCGAGTTGGACTATGTCCTAAATCTCTCTCATTCTGAGAGAAGACCCGCGCCCAGCAGTGAGACAATAATGGGTTGTACCCCAATCATTCCATATAGGACTTTGTGGCACATGCATAGTATAATAGTTAAGTACAACATTACAAACACAGGAAAATAGAATTGGGTAGCAATCACACAAAATTTCTTTGTATTAGAAATATCCGCTGTTTAATCGTGCGCTGTAAAATATGCACATAAAACTTTATAAGACTAAGAATCATACCCAAGGAGCACTGAAGAGGATATTCTCCTATCAGACTTGTCAGTGTATCGCTAAGACATCCCACGCAGTGTCATATCTCCGTATTAAAGTGTCAGTTAGCAGATATTGCGAAGCCGAGGGAATATTTTATTAGTAATAGAGTGATATTAAAGATGCATTTTAAAAGAGAAGCAAATGGGCGTTCAGTGCGTGTAACATTGCTGATTACATAAAAGAGAAAACAGCTTGGGACTGAGTAAATTTTCATAGTATCTTATAAAATGTGTTTTTTTTTTATTTGACTGAAGTAGCAAACGAGCATGCAGTCCACCTGATGGTAAGTGGTCACTGCCGCCCATGGACATCTGTAACCAACTTCATACAGAACACGGGTTCCATCTGAAGTCAATCACAGATGCGTTGCTACTCCCGAGGACTATGATGGTCGCCTCATGTGAAAGTGTGCCGGCAGCCACACCCTTCTATCGAAACGCAAGAAATGCTTCACACTAGAAATAGGTGTGGCGGTGGTACTTCCCCGGTCGAACTACACTGGTTCTACCACCTTCAAAGGTGTCTCTCCTTTAGTTAAACGTAAGGCAAGATAGTTAAGCCAGCTTTTATAACCGCCGTGTTAATAACGGAGTAGTTGGAATAAAAGAAAAACAGTTGACTTTCTTGCCGTATCTAATTGCTTGACGCATTTTCCCATCCTTTAGTGAAAAAAAAAGTCGACTGGCTATTTGTTTAATAGTGCTATTTGTTTAATAGTGCTATTTGTTTAATAGTGCTATTTGTTTAATAGTGCTATTTGTTTAATAATTTGTTTAAGTGTGCAAACTTAAAAAAAAGTCTAAGTGCATAAGTGGCAGCTCATGGGCATAATATGTATATGTGGTACAGTTGAAATAATTTTTGCCTGACTACATCAAACGGAGAGTGATGTTTTCGATAGTTTTTTTATAAGATTGAAGTAGAAAATGAGCATGCAGTCCACCTGATGGTAAGTGGTCAGTGCCGCCCATGGACATCTGTAAGCAACTTCATACAGAACATGGGGTTCTATCTGAAGTCAATCACAGAGGTGTCGCTGCTCCCCAGGAATGAGATGGTTGCCTCATATATGCAGGCAACCACACCCTCCCATCGAAACGCAAGAAATGCTTCACGCTAGAAATAGGTGTGGCGGTGGTACTTCCCCGGACTTACTACACTGGTTCTACCACCTATAAGTATCTGGGGTATGTATGAACGTAGGTATGTATATATGTATGTATGACCATTTCTTTAATACGCGCTACCCAAACGGCTTGACGGATTATCATAATATATGACATATCATTGGAATCGACTAAGTTTACAGAGTGACATTGGGCATATCTATATATCTTCTATATATACATGAAGCAAAAATTTGTGATTCGTTTTCGCCGCAGGCGAAGGAGTCTGAAATTAAGCACGGTTATAGTCGATGTAGAGAAGGATTGCGCTAATGCTAAAATGCTAAAATTTTTTTCAAACATAAAATCGACTAAAAACAAATTACATTCTCTACCTTGCATTTGACACAAACACATACTTATTAAACAAAATTGAATATTCAATGTCTTACTATGAAAACACATAATGTCAAAAATGTCAGATGTCTTTGTCAAAATACCCGCTATTGCTTTTAAATGTAGCTTAGTTAATGAACTTCTTTTTGCCTTTAACGGGTGCGTTCAAAATAACTTAAAAATTATTACAATTTATTTAAATTAAAGAAATATTGGTGCTACTTTGAACAATATGAAGTTTAGTTTTTTTAATTTAAATTTCGACCGTTGCGACGGGTGCCTAGTATTTTTAATATGGTATCGTGGGTGCTCCGGTGCTCCAGTACCCACGATTATAAATATCTAAGATAGACATTTATAGACATTTAGACATTTATTTACTGCATCATGCTACATTCATAAGGTCTTACAATTGGTACAGTCTGGGCATGAACCCTGCTAGGGTGTTGCAATCGATTTACAGAATATTAAATAAAATTATGATTAAAACTAAATTTCATACAATTTAAATAATTTTTTGCAGTGTCAAATTGTCAAAAATACATTAGTTAATTAATTATGTCAGTAATAATAAAATTTCAGATCGCGTCAGTAGAACATAAAACATTGAATTAAAATAATTAAAGTAAATTAAATAAAAAATAAAAAACAATAAAAAAAACACATATAAAACGAACATAAAGTAGATATAAGATGTCAAATAACAGATAATTCTCTTTCTCAAATTTTAACTCTAAATAATATAGATACCGAAATAATACATGTAATATGCGCGTCCAGAAACAAACCGCAGCTAGGTATGTCTTTAGAAAAACTGGCGCACCCACGGGATGTTTAAAAACTCGGAGCTCCTGGCTGAAGTTGTGTTTTATATTATCATAACAACATGGGTATCAAATAAAAGCTAGTATACCACTATAAAAATATATCACAACACAAAATCCAAAATAGCGCAATTTTTTTTTTTCCGAGGGGGAAACCTTCTAAAGGTACCCGACGCCATGGTAGCGACGCAGGGTTATGTGGGATTTTTACCACACTAAAACCCCCCCGGTGGCCGTCCTCGGCGCTATAAAGAGGACTCCGGGTACTCGGTCCGACCGCAACCGGAATCCTCTGAGCGCGTTGCCCCACCGGGCTCCTTCCAGATGGGTGGCTGGGCCCACCGCTCCGTCTTGTCTTTACGACGGTATGCGACCACATATACCACCGTCCTTCCCGGGATCGCCTGACCGAACGGTTCGAGCTCTCACTCTAGCCGCCTGCAACCCCGGAAGCCCCTTTTAGTCGCCTCTTACGACAGGCAGGGGATGCCGTAGCCCTATTCTGATCCCGGAACTACAGGGACGTTCAAAAGAGACCTACAGGTAATAAATTTTAGCATATATTGAATTTTTTGTTAATATGGTAACAATGTTACTTGTAAAGTATAATTTTACATACCTACTATGTTATTACGAGACACCTTAACTTTTCTCTCATAAATACAATAGTAGGTACTATGGAGAGATTCCTGTTCTAAGAACCCAACCTCAAGACAAGTAAATGCTTTTCGCTTAATGAAATAGAAATGTATTTTTATAATCTTGAGAAGAAGGATTTTAAGTATTTATTTTCGTGTAGCAAGACTTATTACATTTTGAGATCCATTAGTACAATAACCTATTTATTATTTAAACCAACATATAACCTCCTTGTTAAAAGAATAGGAAACTCCTTATTTTTGTATAACGAAGGTGTCTTAAGTAAAGAATATAAAGCCTAATATATCGGCGGGCCCCTAGAACAACGGCGTATATGAAAAATTACCATAAATCGGGGATTATGTAGCATTCTAATGGTGAAAGATTTTTTAAAATCAGTTCAGTAGTTTTAATACAGTAGGTATGATATTATAGTATGGATTATGTTAACATAATAATTAACAATTTAACATTAAAGTTAATTAACTAAAATTTACAATTAAAATAAATAGAATAAATAGCCAAATCGCTGCCCCGTGGAAATGTACCCAAGACACTAGCAGCACTATCTCGTTGAATCGCTTAACATATTTGTTGACCGAGGTAAGCTTCAGTAGTTTTTAAGTGACTTCATGACAAACATACAAAAATACAAAGTTTTCCTCCTTATAATATGAGTTTAGTTGTAATGATATCAGCGCTGATTTAACGTCAAATAAAGAACCTTTCCTTAGAGAACTCGATTAACAAAATCGAGCATAAAATAAAAAGGTCCAAACAAGAATCTCCCCAGAAAATGCTTTACGGTGGCGGCACATTAAGGAAATTATTATCGACGTTCAAAATAAGTGTAGCTTTTAGAGGACAAGCTGTTTCCTTACCTGTTAAATTTACGTCATACATTCCTTTTAAGTATCGTCTAAGAAATTTCGCAAAATAGAACGCTCTTATACAGGCGTTTTCTAGGAACTCGATTCAATTTTGTAATATTTTCGTTCGTAGATGAGACATTATTCATCATATTTGAAATTTTTGAGCATTTAAAGTACGCCCGAAATCATATCGAATCAAATGGCAGATAGGTTTTATACATATAAAGGGAATATACTTTTTGCAATTATGTTTAATTGAAAGCTTGCTAACTAAATTTTTTTATTATCTATTTTAATATCAGCAGAGGCAATGTAATTTAATCATTGTTAAACGTCATGGCAAATTTTTAACAAATTTCAACAGTTATGTATTTTTAGACTCTTGTATTTTTAGAATTCTTGTATTCGTTTAAATTGAGTATGCGTACATTACTTGTGACTTCTATAAAAATGTGCTTGTTTTATATACTCATAGATTTATGTTTATATCTTGTCATTCACTGTAATGAAATGAAATGTCTTTATTTTGTATAGGCCTGCGGGGGCACTTACAAATTTTCAGTTACATTTTTTTTCTTACACTACCACCGGATCGGAACACGACCTCAACTGAGGAGATCCGGCAAGAAACTCAGCGGGTTTGTCTTTATTGTCATTATAAAATAACAACCTCATTTTTTTAATATATTTACAATCATGTTTTTACATGTTAATAAAAGGTAGCTCCAGTGTCTTGCCTTATATAACACCTCATTACTATTATCATGTCAGTACCTTGACATAAAATAAAATTAGAAGACAATACTATTAACCATAAAAATATGTAACTAATTGTAAGTAAGAAACAATAGTAAATAAGTTATAGCGTAAGTGCTTAGTAAAAAGAATATGGTAACGTTATATCTTACTCTAGAGACAATAATAGATAATGGACGTGTTCTTAGCAATATTTGGTTTGTGCCGTTTTTACTTAATAATATAAAGCTAATATTTGCCGAGTTGCGGTCTCAGGGGTAAGTCGATTGTAAGAAAGAATAAAAGAACTCGTATTATATAAGTGATCGCGTGCCCCTTGAAACAATTTTTCAGCGATAGAATCTAACAGAACTATTATGTGTTTTATGGGTAAGATTAATGATAAAAGTGGCCACAAAATTCGTTTTTATTTAAAACTGTTTCCAATGTAGCCATTTGTTACGTGTTCGGCTCTGCCCCACCTAACCTGACCCACTACGGAAAATGTATTTAACATTTTTGAAGTGAAATTTCTTTGCGCGCATGAGGGAACAATTTTGACGTTAGAAACGCGGGACGAAAATGTGGAACGTTTTATATCGGTTAAAAGAGAGTTGGTATTGTCGTGCGAGTAATATCATCAGAATACAAAAGCATTATCTGTAAGATCACGACTGTTTTGGGGCGAAATCGGACGGTCTAAGAAAAGGCACTGGTTCGAATTCAGTCGTTTGAAGTTCTTTTTAATTATTATAGTAAGATATTTTTTACTGCTAATAACCTAATTATTGATTTTTTATTAAAATTAACTGTTCATATTTTTTTATTAATATTCAGTCTCGGAAATCTGAAGCTGATACGTAACACGTATACGTTGTACACCCGCACTTCCTTTTGTTCATAGTGCAATTGTACACTGAAAATTATACGCTGAATATCCTTCTTAAAGTTCCTTTGTTGTCCCTCTCCGTATAATGTGACTAGACCCTGTATGGGTCCAATCAAAGCAAGCCACAAAGTAATTACATTACCCCTGTTGATATTAATCAGTTATTGTTAGCAATGTACAATCACGATCCGTCTTAATGCAAACATTCAAAACTTAGAATAAGGAACTCGTAGAATAAGCCTAAACAATAAAAACTGAGCACTCTATAGTTTGTTCATTTATGTCAAATAGCATTTCGTAAGTGTGAGTGAAACAAAATATGTCTGTCTGTTTTTATTAAATTAGCGTGTCACAAGCGGTCCTCTTTTGAGCTCTATTATGCTAATAAATTCAAAAGTTCCATCCAAACTGCAATTTTCTTTATGACGGCTGGCATCTTAATTTTGTAGTTTTACGTTTTGATAGTGTTGATCGATAGTGTTGTCGATAGAAGGGCAATGCGCATAATTATCTAGGCGACTGTTTTGATTAATATAACATACAATCAAATCTCATATTAAATTATTATAATTCTCATATTAATTTTTTTTGCTTTTCTTGAACATGTTATATATTTTAGACTTAAGAGGCGAATATTGTTCTTCACAAAAAACTAGCCTCGCAAATATTTATTTGTTCAATAACATTACCGTTGTGTATGTATAAATTTGCTTTTTTTTTGTGATTGTTATGATGTTTTTTTTCTTCCATTGACCACTTAATATTAGTACCTAGTGCAGCGTTTACAGATTTTTAGTAAATATTTAAACGTATCCATTTAACATTCAGAATAGAATCGTTTGCAAATAATATAATTTTGTCATCCGTTCTACGAGTACATGGAAAGTCAATAATATTTAAGTCGGAGCATGAATGCAGAATGCCGATCAAGCTGAGTTTCTTCACCGTAAGACATTTTGTGGAGGCGAAATTGCAGGTGAATAAAAATCTGAGAGATTTAGTATCAACTAGGTACATTTAACACTAGGCACTTAAACACAAATATACAACGTAGACAGTTGACAGACCAAAAGCTGCCACCTCTACGGAGGTCTACAGAGAAGTCACCGCCGCCAGCTCGGACAATAACATCTAGCCTCTATCAAAGCGTCAACCTGCCTCGATAACGTTTTAATGAAATGATAATAAATGCTCTACGTAAAAACAAAAAAAAAACTTTATATGAATACTACAACATAATTATACGACTGATAAAACTAAATCATGTTTTATATCGACGCGAAAATGTCGATAATGTGGCATCACTACCTTGTGACAACCTACGAAATAATGAAACAGGACAGTATTATTTGTCTCTTTTCTACACAATATTTACGTCATACGTAAAGAAGGACAAGTATATGCATTTCACTTTACACTTATAACGTTGTATCCATGTCTTTTTATACATCCATGATTCAAAATCAATCAAAATCGGACGTCTAATCAAAGTAGATTATTCACAGAATTATTTTTTAACGTCATTAATATTCTACAACTACTTCGTATAACGTAACGTATCGTTACGGGACTTACGGGTAGGGTTGCCACCTTTTTTTTCAACGATTAAAGTACATTAGCTACAAAAGGTATAAAGAAAAAAGTACGTAGCTTCAAAATAAAGTACTATTTATATTATTACTTATTTTTTGGCTCTGGGATATAATTAGAACTGTGTGAGGTGATAGTAGGCAAAAAAAAGTAGATAGTAACTTGGCGCCCATATTTTAAAAAAAGGTCACCAAATGTAAATGTTCTACTACTTTCTAAATAAGGTAGCTACGGAAACCTTGTGATTAAAGGAATTTTAGTTTACTGATTATAATCAAACTTTTAAATCCCAGATATACAAAATAAAGTATTTTCGCGTACTTTATTTTCCTTAAAAAGTATAAAGTACAATTGCCCCGAATAAAGTACAATACTTTATAATAAAGTACGGGTGGCAACCCTAGTTACGGGGAAAAAGCGGCGAAAGTAACTCCATAACATATCTTTTTAAAAGGTAAAGCGTTTCATAAAACGAAAAAGAAGGAAAACATCGTTAAGAACCTTCACGTCTGAGAGTTCATAAAATGTTTTAAGCGTGTAACATCTACCAATTCTGAAGAGTGCGGTATTTATCCTGCATTTTCTACGAGAGGGTCTTGTCCTCTGTTTGGAAATTATGGGTCGCTTAACACTAAATATTTAAAAACTATTTCACAGACAAATAAACGAAAAACAAAGCAAGACAACATGATGAAAATGATATGTTTTCAATTGTTGCCCCACTGGGTACGAGTCTTCTCTCAGATTGAGAGAGTTAATCTACCGAGTTGCCTATGTGCGAATAGAAAGAACTTCACACATCTTTAAGAGCTATCAATTTTAAGCACTCTTAGGCTATAAAGGCAGAAGGTCAAATAAAAATATAAAGGCAAGGCAAATGTTTTAACAAGGTGGTAGAGCCAGTGTAGTTCGACCGGGGAGGTACCACCGCCACGCTTATTTCTGACGTGAAGCATTCCTTGCGTTTCGATGGAAGGGTGTGGTTGCCGGCACTCTTTTATCTGCGACTATCCTAGTCCTCGGTAGTAGCAACGCATCTGTGACTGACTTCAAATAGAACCTCTGGTCTATATGAAGTTGCTTACAGATATCTATGGGCGGCGTTGACCACTTACCATCAGGGGGGGGGAAGGACTGCATGCTAGTTTGCTACTTCATAATTATAAAAAAAGTTCTCTCACAATATTTACATTCAGCCTGAAGCAGAGATAATTATTTTCTAATACACGCATCATTTAAAAAAAACAACCTCGAACCCTCTATCGGGAGGCCAAGGCTCAACTATAGGGCTGTCACTGTTTCAAAAAAATGTGATCAGTACCTATGTTCGAATTTATACTTATGAATATTATAGTAACAAGTCTGGAAGCCCTTTATCCAACTTTAAGGTCTAAACTTAAAGATCTAAAAGTTAGGTAACGGTCGGATTAAATATTCATAGAAGGTACTGAGCATAGAATGTTCTTATTACGACTTAGGAACGAACTTATTAGAGAACTTTATAAAATCGAACTTGGGAACGAGATAAAATCAACATTTTACGTCTTCACAAGCCTTTACATAATGAAAGTAGCATAGAAGCATTTACATCACATAGAGCTCTTTAAAAAAAGTGCAAAAAAACTCTTTTTCAAAGCCAGTAATACGCTGGTGACTACTCTGGTATTACATGTGTATATTATGTCCATAGACGACATTGATTCCTTTCCAACGGGTAGCCCGTTTTGCCTTTTCTCTATATGTGAACCTGGTGTTATGTTAATGGTCTCTGCAGTTGACCAGTTTTGAAGGTGGTCCAGTGTATTTCGACCGGGGAAGTACAACCGCCACACCTATTTCTAGCGTGAAGCATCTCTTGCGTTTCGATAGAAGGGTGTGGTTGCCGGCACACTTACAAAAGTCGTATTTAGCAATTTCTATTTAGTACTCAAATCATATTTGAATTTATAAATGAGGTCATTTTTGTCCAGTGTGTTATGTGATCGTTTGTTTGTTTGTGACTGGGGGGTGATACGAGTATAAAACAATAATCAAACAAATAACTACTTTTCTAAACTGATATATTTGTTAAATATTGTTAGTATTAATTTGCATGATTTATAGTAGCAACCTACTGTAAAATATTAAGAGGCAAACTTTCTTCTGCTTCTTCAAAGTTCTTAAAAATCTTCAAAAGTCAAAATTCGATTAACCTAAACCAGTCTTCCTACGAGAGTAGACCCGTAGTGTTAGAAACTTCCCATCTTAAGAATTTCAAGAACGCAAACACTAAAGACCTTAAACTATGCCAAAGTCCTAACTCCAACAATCTTTCCAGGTGATGTACTGCCCGCCGCCCTACACCGACGGGATGTCTGGCCGACCGCAGCCCACCAAGACCACTCGGACCGGCAACGGCAACTCCTGCCACGACATAGTTTGAGACTCGCTCCGTCGGACGCGTGTCCCATCCGAAGCCACTGTTGTCTAATGGCTTGACGCGCGCCTGACATGAACCTGTACATATTGCTGTATAATACCCGTGAACACTTAATTATACAATCGTACAATTTAAATCAGATACGCAAGTATAATTAATGCGATTTAAATGAGATTGATAATACGTCGCGATTTAATCCTCGAAAATGTATAATTTATATGAAAATGTATGATTTGTTTACATTAATCGTATCAGATTGCATCGTGTTAAATAAATCATGTTCTTGTACAATATCGCTTATTTAAAACGGTTTATTTTGTAAATGAGTTATGGATTCAATATTTAATGGTTTAACAGCGGAAGTGTTATTACACAGATAGCATCAATCATAAACTTTTGGAATTATCTACTTTATTAGCATTAAAAATGAATTATTGCTTCTGTAATTTGAATTGTAAATAAGTTTCTTGTTCATGTATGTAGCGGTAGACACGTGTACTGTATATGTAGCCAGTTAATGTATAATAACTGAACATGTTAACGACAAACGATACATTACGTCAAAATTTTCCTATACGTAATTACGTGTATGATAATTTCTGTATAAATAACTTAGCGTTGCCTCTTCGTAGAAAATGTTCTTGTTTAAATAGCAAGCAAATGTAATGTAAATATGAGCAATAGAGGCTAATGTTACAGCATTAAATGTAGGGAAATGTACATAAATCTCATTTTGCGAAGCTTTAAGCTATTGTCTAAATGTAAAAACTCATTTGCTCTGATATTTTTGAGCCCAAATACGAGAGCAAATGATTTATAGATTGTATAGTTAATGTAAGGTGTTATACAATCTGATGTATATTTACTTAGCTCTTAAATGATATTGATGTTTTAATAATATATTAGACTTCTTAAATAATACATAAATAAATAATATATAAAATAATATATTAGACTGTCTTCGCGCCTGGTTGACGTATCAGGAGACCCAAGGGCTGGTGCGTATTTTGGCCAACGCATCAGTTTGGCCGTACAACGAGGTAATGCCGCAAGCATTCTTGGGACTCTCCCAAAAGTATGGAGTCTTTATTTATAATTTGTATTTTTCTTTTAGTTTTAAAGAAATATTTAGTTATTTTTAATAATTTATTTTGTATATAATGTACATAGAATTGTTTGTTATATCTATAAATTACACATACTATAAATATACTAAAAGTGTAATATTAGACTTCTAGATACGTAGACGATAGATAGATACATCGAAAAATCAAATGTTTGTATTGAAGTGTATTTAAAAATACCGTAGACTTCGCTTGTGTAGTACATTGTAACTGTTCAAGGTAGTTTTTATAAAATAAAAACTAAATTTTAATATTAAGTGATTATCTTTTTGTGATTAATTTTATTACGTATATTTAATGCAATGTTAAATAAATGTATTTAAAATATGCACTGTATGTATTAAATATTATAATATGATTTTGTAAATATTCAAATTCAATTCAAATCAGATATTAAATCAGTTAAGTTTTAATATGAAATTTTATAGTACTTTTAATATTTTTCATATTTAATTAAGTTATCATTCTTTACTAAGTACATATAATTCTGTATCAAAAAATATTAAAAATTATAGCTTTAATTCATACAAAACAGCATTTGTTATTAAATTATTATGATGTAACTTTATTATTGAAACTGTTATTGTAAATGCACATTATATAAATGTCTTGTTTCATCGCTTGCTGTGAATTAATTTGAATACAACGTTAATAATTTTAAAACTGTTTTATTTTCACTCAATATACGCATAAGAAAAGGTGGTAGAACCAGTGTAGATCCACCGGGGAAGTACCACCGCCACACCTATTTCTAGCGTGAAGCACTTCTTGCGTTTCGATGGAAGGGTGTGGTTGCCGGCACACTTTCACATGAGGCGACCATCATAGTCCTCGGGAGTAGCAACGCATCTGTGACTTACTTACTCATGTTCTGTATGAAGTTGATTACAGCTGTCCATGGGCGGCGGTGGCCACTTACCATCAGGTGGACTGCATGTTCGTTTGGTACTTCACACAAATAAAAAAAAGACATTACGACAGACGAGTAGTACCTATCGTCATAATTATGTAATTCGTCTCCGAAGACAGCATTGTCATACTTATTTCACTACATAGTATAAAACAAAATCGCTTCTCGCTGTATGTCCCTATGTATGCTTAGAACTTTAAAACTACACTACGGATTTTAATGCAGTTTTTTTTAATAGATTTAAAGTGATTTAGGAGGAAGGTTTTTATGTATAATACATACAACTAGAGGTGGTTTATAACCTTATATAATTTATAAGGTCGAGCACGAAACATGTTACACTTGTTCCAGTTTCAGACAAAAAACAGTTCCAATAGCCTGTTCCATAGCAACAGGCTAATAAAATCCTCTTGAAATGAAAACCAAAAAAATAACTTTTTCACGCAGTTATCTCCCAAATTCAAACAAAACAAACTCGTTCGGAAAAAAAGCTCGTGTATCGCGTTTTTTTCTCTTCAATATATTTTGACATCATTAATTAAATTTTTTAAGTAAATAAATCGTGCAAATTTTACAATCATTTTATGCTGTTGTTTTTATCGCGGGCTTTGAGCGCGGCGACCGAGTCAAAAAAATCCGTAACGAAAAGAACCTAACACTCTGCCCACCATGTAACACGGCTGAGCGTTCGCTTAACGTGGACGACATGGTACATGGTCGTGGTAGGGTACGACAGTGCGATGCTGACACGGAGTTAGACAAGCAGCTCGGAAATAGGACAAATATATAGGAAGCTGTTTGTGAGAAAGTATATAGTATAAAAGGAAAAAACTTGAATTAATATCAAAGAAAAAAATACTGCATAAAAAATAGTAAATTATAATTGCATAAGTTGGCAATAGCTTTACCGCGGCAGTCCCCGGGTGCCGCACGTTTTATTTTTCTTTATAAATACAATAATTTAAATAAATCACACATAGAATATATATTCCAAGGATTGCGTGTATCCGAACGTATTTACCACAGAGTACTGTATATATCGTGGGTGTTTACTGATTAGGGACACTTGAAAAGATCATTACACTATGTACAGAATACGAATATGAATGAAGCTGTCTCTTTTTGTTGTCGTATGTTAAAGGAGAAACGAGCATGTTTCAAATTCAAATTTCTAGCGTGAAGCATTTCTTGCGTTTCGATAGAAGGGTGTGGTCGCCGACACACTTTCACACATGAGGCGACCATCATAGTCCTCAGGAGTAGCAACGCATCTGTGATTGACTTCAGATGGAACCCATGTTCTGTATGAAGTTGATTACAGATGTCAATGGGCGGCAGTGACCACTTACCATCAGGTGGACTGCATGCTCGTTTGCTACTTCAGTCAAATAAAAAAAAAAAAAAAAAAAAAAAAAAAAAAAAATTCAAATTGGAACTGTTGGAACCTGTTTCAGCTGGAACAAGCTCGATCTCTTTCCCACACCTAAAGCATGCGTAATACAACACTGATAATATTAGATTTTTGACTTTTAGGCGGAACGAAATTCGCCGGGTCACCTATTTCACTAATAAAAGCAGTTTCAAACACCATTACGTTCTATTCTGAAGGAAAGTAGTAAGAGATGTACTATCAGAGATATTCTGTTTAAATAAACGTAGTTATGTACTTTAAATAAACTTACTTATAAAGTTTAAATAAACTTAGTTCTCAGGGGTAGCGACGCATCTGTAACAGATCTTAGGTACATTAATTCTATCTACTAGGGCTGCGGCTATCTATGTATTAGTGCAGTAAGGCTGTATCCCCAGTAAGCAAACTGTTAGCGGCGCGGCGGTGAATTTGCGACGCATATGTTTAGTATCTACGCCCTTCAATATATTTGAAATGGAGTGTCAAAAGAATCAGTGTAGTTCGACCGGGGAAGTACCACCGCCACACCTATTTCTAACGTGAAGCATTTCTTGCATTTCGATGGAAGGATGTGGTTGCCGGCACACTTTCACATGAAGCGTCATCATAGTCCTCGAGAGTAGCAACTCATTTGTGGTTGACTTCAGATGGAACCCATGTCCTGTATGAAGTTGATTACAGACGTCCATGGGCGGCAGTGGCCACTTACCATCAGGTGGACTGTATGTTTGTTTGCTACTTCAGTCAGATAAAAAAATCAGTCGGCCGCGATCAGTTTGCCCACTGACACAGCCTATGAATGACAACTATCCGGACAAACCCGCGTCGATCCCGCGGCGTCGGGTACATTTAGAAGGTTCCCCCTCGTCAAAAAATCACATGGCTATTGGCGGCAGTGGTCCCTTACCCTCAGATGGACTGCATGTTCATTTACTGCTGCGTTATAAAAAAACTTTTCGAACACAATTTAAATTAATTATAGACTTATGTACATTGACAGTAGTGATAACATTTTATACAATTCAAGTAACAAACAAGCAAGTCTACCAGATGGTAAGTGGTAGCTTCCACCCAAGAACGTCTGTAAGCAACTTCATAAACTAGTCTTCAAAATTGATCAAGTGTATGTTTTTTTAGTACAGACATTTTATAAAATTACATAGTTATAACCAGCGAATAGTTCACCAAATGGATTGCGAGTTTTCGATCAAATAATAAGATTAACATAACACAGGGTATAATTTCCTGTTATTTATCGTTATCGTGTTATTTCTTGTTATGTGTGAACGCTAATGGGAATGCGATTGGAATGTTTGTATGAATAAAACCTATGTCAAACTACATTTAGGTCCCACTGTGTAATGATGTTAGATATTTCGGAAATATTTGAGAATTAAAGCAGAAATTGGTAGGTGTAGAAGTGTAAACTTGTAAGTTATTTATTTGACGATGAAAAGCCTGTAGTTCTATCGATACTGGCTATACTTGGCAACAAAAACTCATATTTTTTTTTATTATTGTTAAAAGCCCCACAGTAGGATATTCTCCTGTGTCGTGGGTGCCATTGATACACACAAAGACGAATACACAAACACCCAGACCCAGAACAAGAATCTAAACTGATCATTCAGATACCTGTTTGGCCGGGAATCGAACCCGGGACCCTCTGTGTGTCAGACCGGTATGGTAACCGCAGCGCCACGCGGGTCGTCGATTAATATATGTTATTAATAAAAAAATACTAACAATGTCTGATATTTTCATATAAAAATAAATAAGTAGGTAAGTCTACCTGATGGTAAATGATCACTTCCGTTCATGAACTTTTTGACGGTGCTTATGTACAAGAATAGACTTTAGAAAAGGTTTTTTCATCATTACATATTATAAAACAGAGTTGCCTCTTACTGTCTGTCCTTATGTATGCTTAGATCTTTAAAACTACGTTACGGATTTTAATGCAGTTTTTTTCTAGATAGAGTGATTCAAGAGACAGGTTTTATGTGTAATACTATATAATATGGTAGAGAAAGACTGAAAATTTTAGATTTTTTACTTTTAGGCGGAACTAAGTTCGCCGGGTCAACTAGTTACATATAATACCAGCGACAACATAGCCTAAGGTTGTTGTATTGTCGTTGTATAATACATACAATAAAATGATACATACCTACATTAAAAACAAGAAAAATGAACAATTACTTGCTCTTAATCAAATAGGTCCACCAATTCGCATTTGAGCAGCGCGGTGGACTATGACCTAAAACTCTTTCATTCTTTGAGAAGACCCGTGCCCAGCAGTGGGTCAATAATGGGTTGTACCTAATGAATTAAGTATTATTAAATCGATAGTGTGGGAAAAATTAGTATAGATAAACCAAAATGTGAAGATTTTACGACAAAAGCAATCACCCGGTTAAAATTCAACCAGCCCGCTCATTTGTATGATAGGTCTTAATCGTTAAATTCCCTTTTGTGTTTTATATTAGAATATTTGATAACGCTTCGTTTACCACAGATTATAGAACATTTAATATAATTTATTTAATCAGTGATAATTATTTTATGCCGGAGCAGTGATAGCCTATGGTTGAAAGTTGCCGTCTCGTTCGAGAGGTCTGAGGTTCAAACCCAAGCAGGCACCACTAGCTTGTATAACCGTATAAACGATAGATAGGTAGATTGAAATTACAAGTGATGACATATCCTATATTAATGTTATAAATGTGAAAATGTGCGTGTGTGTGTGTGGCAGGCACCACAGACTACACATTTTTCTAAAATTATGTGCGTATTACAAATTAATTATCGCTTCTTTTCGGTGAAGGAAAACATGGTGAGGAAGCCTACACACCCGAGAGTTCTTGAAAAAAAAGCTGTCGGAGGTGTGTGAAGTCCACCAATTCGAACTTGGCCAGTGCGGTGGACTATGGCCTATAACTCATTCCGAGAGAAGACCCGTGCCCAGCAGTGGGACAGTAATGGGTTGACGACTAATTATTTTATGTTCAAGCTTTTTAGTAATTCTTTTTAGTTCAAGTGTTTGGGCTGACATTTCTTATATAAAAATAGTTGAGAAGAAATGTCTTTATTTTATTAGGGCCTATAGAGGCACTTAAGAATTGTCAGTTATAATATCTTTTCTTACATTACCACCAGATTGGAACATGGCCTCAAATAAAAAGACTCGACAAGTACTCAGCTTGTCTTTTTTCTTTGTAATAATTTCATCCACTTTTATATTTAAGTCATACTTGACTATTCCTTTTTTACCATATTTTTTACAATGAAAGCTAATTTCAGTTTTTTGTCTTATATAAGACTAATTGTCAAACAAGCCTCGTTGTTTGACAATTGACATTAACATAATTTTTCATAACAATCTGTTAAATAGGTTGAGTGTAGTACGCTAGAAATATTAGACTCGTATGATATTAATTATGTCTTGTAAATGATTTTAGGTATAAGATTTTCAAGTAACACTGCCGTCTAGTTCATATGGCACCTCACCTTTGGCACGTGGTGCGATGGAAGAAAGCTGATGTAGACACCAGATCCAAGTGTTCCTCGGAAAGCTCAAAATTGTACGTCAATACTTAAAACCCTAAATACTTAGGCCGTTTTTAATTTTTGAGGGGGAAACCTTCAAAGGGTACCCGACGCCGTGGGACCGACGCAAGGTTATGTGAAATTTTTATCGCACTAAAACCCCCTCGGCGCTAAAAAGAGGACTCTGGATTCTCTAAAAGAACGCAACCGAAGTCCTCTGAACGCGTTGCCCTATCGGGCTCTTCCTAGGTGAGCCATCCTGCCCGGAATCGCCTGTCCGAATGTTTCGCGCTACCATTCTAGCTGCCCGCGACCTCGGAAACCCCTCTTAGTCGCCTCTTACGACAAACACGGGATACCGTCACCCTCTTCTGATTTGGAAACCATAAGGACGAAATACTTAGGCCTAGCGCACAAATACGCCTTTTTTTGAGGGAGAACCTTCAAAAGGTACCTGACGCCGTGGGAGCAACGAAGATTTATCTAGAATTTATACCGCACTTAAACCACCCCGGTGGCCGTCCTCAGCGCTACAAGGAGGACTCCGGGATCTCCAAAGGACCGCAACCGGAGCTGCCGGAGTTAGAGCTCCCACACTAGCCGCCTGCAACCCCGGAAGCGTACATACGCCTACTTGAACAACTGTTTACTTATATGTTCATGTTTATTAAATAGTATGTAGATCGGCATAGAAACAACTAGATAGTTGCTCAATTAAAAATCTGAAAATAGTATCGATCGCGGTACGTTTCCTAGCTTTACTAGAGTAGAGGAGTAGTTTTGTAGATTAAACAATGGATCCGCGTCTACTATAACTAGTAGGTACATACATTGAAAATGATTGGATTGAATGGATGTACATTAACATTCATATTATATCGATATAATAATTGCATTTGCGCTAAACCCTAATTAAGATTTTCGGAATAAATCAGAAAATGTTAAAAAGTGATGCCAGGAAATAATTTAAAAATAAAAAGTGCAATATTTTGTACACTTCGATTGAATTACTCATCCATTTCTATTTTTTTCATTTCTATTTCTATTTCTAAAAATAGGGTGATTTTTACTGTAATCAATGGAGCCTTAGGGATTGGTACGGGTACTAAAAGACAGGAACGTTCAGAAACACTACTGTCTTGAAATTCTGTTCTTATTCTTTTAAATGTACAGAAATCATTATTTCTACGCTCGTCACAGACAGCACACATTATTTAAATAGTGCATAAATCAACAGATTAACACGGTCCTAATTAAACACTAACACTTGCAGAAGCCTCGCAAATCTACGTTTCACGGTTAATTAAATATGTGGGCGGAACAATGAAGACTGTCTTGAACAATAGGTTTAGTACAGTGGAAGAATCAGGTTGGAATTCTCGCTTGAAAGCTATCTCCGTTACCGTGAGTTGACTAGATATTCCTATAGAAAGAGATTTATTTTCAGCCAGCAGAACCCTGCAGCTTTGCCCGCGTTAAAAAAATCGATATATCCATTGTCCCGTGGCTTTTTTATTTTATTTTACTGAAGTAGCAAACGAGCATGCAGTCCACCTGATGGTAAGTGGTCACTGCCGCCCATGGACATCTGTAACCAACTTCATACAGAACATGGGTTCCATCTGAAGTCAATCATAGATGCGTTGCTACTCCCGAGGACTATGATGGTCGCCTCATGTGAAAGTGTGCCGGCAACCAAACCCTTCTATCGAAACGCAAGAAATGCTTCACGCTAGAAATAGGTGTGGCGGTGGTACTTCCGCGGTCGAACTACACTGGTTCTACCACCTTGAATAACCACCACTACCGTGGCTATTGTTTTTCCACCATAAAAGCCTATATGTTAATCCAGAGTGTCAGCTAAGTACCTACGAAATTTTATGAAAAGCGCTCCAGCCACTTACGCGTGAAAAAGTAACAAACATACACACTCCCAAACTTTCGCCTTTATAATATTATTAAGGATATTAAGTATAAGTATTAAGTATGATACACTTATGGATTATAAAAAATATCATCTCTGATAGATATTTAATATGCTTATATAAAAAATATCTTATCTGAATGTGCAAGGTGATAGAAAAATAGTCTAGGCATATTAGTGGGTTCACCTCGGAATGAGAGATAGTCAGTTATATACTATACTTAATTTTGACATCCTAAAGCTTTTCTTAAAACCTGAACATGAATAAATAGTTAATTATTTAAAAATGATTAATTAACAAATAATTATTACCAACAATCTTTACGACTATATGCGATCATACATACCGCCGTCCTTCCCGGGATCGCCTGGCTGGACGGTTCAAGCTCCCACTCTAGCCGCCCGCAACCCCGGAAGTCCCTTTTAGTCGCCTCTTACGACAGGCAGAGGACACCGTAGCTCTTTTCTGATCCCGGAACTACAGGGACGAAACTTAATCATTTTACTAAGAATTATGACTTGTCAGCAGCATAACTAAAATAAGAACATAAATCAAAAAGCTAACGAACAGTCCTAATTTCAGAAACATTTCACATTGCATCACAAATTAACACTTCACTGTTAATTAAATATGAGGAGAGAACAATGAACAATGTCTTTTGTTCCTCTCTGACAATGCTTCAGTACTTCCGCGGAATATAGGTTAGATAAATTTTGTATTATGAGGAAGGATATATACCACTGATAGTCAGGGTTTTATTTTTCTGTGTAATTGAATTAAAAAATGAACAGCCGTTTGCAAATAATGGTAGATTTCAGTTCCTACCTCTCCCTAAGTGACAAAAACGCAATAATCGACATTTATGCAAAAGTGGGTATTTTGCTATAATTGCATCATCATTACTTAAATGTTATCATGCATTACTTAAATGTTATCTACTCTTGGTTGGTAGAAGTTAATATTTTTAGACGTCGTTTACGTCTTTATTTACAAAATAAAATAATCTTTTAAAAAATAATAATTTATTTGCTCCCACAATTAAGTATATCAAACAATGTATTAAAGGGTACAACAGTTGGAAGACAAAGCGAATCAGACAGTTATATCCAAGTGTACCTGAGGAAAGCCTGGCGCCTGTGATAGGTGTCAAAAGAACCTGAGTTTAAACTGAACAAAATATATCAATTATCAAACTGTATAGGTTTTTTTCTTACAATCAATGTTTCGAAATAGAGATTTAATAAAATAACTCATAGCTGCGTTTATCTCAATACAATCATTTTACAAATACTGAATTTTCCTTTACGATGAGAGTAGAGTCACCACAGACACTGTACTATTGACCGCAATATCGCAACGCATATGTATATTTCGCTTATAATACCTAAACCAAAATGCAACTAAAAATCTATACAATTACAAATTCATAATTTTAATTAACAAAATATGAGTATTGTGACTGTATTTTATAATTCTAACGATAAAAGTTTCTGTCACCTATAAACTAACGCAAGTGCTAACATTGGGTGAAAGCTTATCAGCTCTTGTCGCTTGTATGCTACTAGCCTTATTTATGTAGCCAGTTTTTATTTCTTTCTAAATAAAAAGACTAACGAACGTATAGTCCGACCGAGAAAGTAGACTGTCACACTTATTTCTAGCGTGAGCATTTCTTGCGTTTCGATGGAAGGGTGTGGTTGCCGGCACACTTTCACATGAGGCGACCATCATACTCCTCGTGAGTAGCGACGCATCTGTGATTGACTTCAGATGGTCGCAAAATGAATTACCATGTCCTGTATAAAGTTGCTTACAGATGTCCATGGGTGGCAGTGACCACTTACCATCAGTTGAATTGCATCGTTTGCTTATTAAATTATCTTACTAAAAAAATGCGTTGATACCGCTGAAAACAAACTTGACCTTGGAAGAGTACATCCCACTTACCACGCCCTTCAAACCAGAACAGAGCATATACTAAATGACAAAATCCCTGTGGCACCCACAAATTAATTAAAGGAACGCGTGTTCTCCCATCCCTTTCGCACCCACGCTACGCTCCTACCCACCTATACTCTCCCACTCCCTCGCGCGTAGGTTCTATTAATTTTCCATTACTAAGTTATTTAGTTAGGAATGTAAGTAAACTTGTTCATCTAAAGTCATCAAAGTTGGAAGTGCAGTGTAGTTAGAAACTTACAATTCGGTTTACACTCTCCCTTCTGTTTACTAAATTCGAGAGTTCCTGACGATCAGCTCATAAATTGAATGGGTGTGAGCTTGTAACACGCGTTAGCGCGATTAAAACATGAACTAGAATGAAACTAATGTTCACTGGCTTTTATCAGATCAGAATCCATGTCTGATTGTCGTCAACCCATGATTATTGTCCTACTGCTGGGCACGGGTCTTTTCTCAGAATGAGAGAGTTTTAGGCCATAGTCCTCCTCGCTGGCCAAGTGTGAATTGGTGGACTTCACACACCTCCGAGAACTTTTTTTTAAAGAGCTGTCGGGTGTGTAGGTTTCCTCGCGATGTTTTCTTTTACAGAAAAACAGTGATAATTAATTTCTAATACGCACATCATTTTAGAAACATCAGTGGCTTGGGTTTGAACCTCGGACCTCCCGATCGAGAGGGCAAGTTTAGGCTGATCTGATTACAAGTGGTTAAAACATACGCAGTACTTGGTTCATAGTTTCGGAGTCATCGCTCATATAGGACACATGTAGTTCCATCGTGATCCAGCGAAATATGTTGAGCGTCGAATTCGGGACCATGTACTAAGTACTGTGTATGTTTTAAACCAACATAATTATGTTTTAATTTTTTGTGGCATGGAAGTCAGTAGTATTTCTGTTATTTATATATATATAATCTTCAAATAAGCAGATTAGGTAGATAAAAAATGCACTGCATGTTCACCCGCAACGACCCACGTAGCGGAGAGGTGACCATACCGGTCTGACGCGCAATGGGATCCGAAATCGTTTCCCGACCAGACTGGTATCTGAATGACGAGTTTAGATTTATGTTCTGGGTCTGGGTGTTTGTATATTCGTCTTTTTTGTCTTCATGGTACCCTCGACACCGAAGAAAATCCTAGTGTGGGGCTTTGTGTGTAGAAAGCGAGTTTTAAAAAATCGTGTGAAAGCGTTTTTTTTTTAAATACTAGGTACTCCAATCAATTTAATTCATGCTCTTTAAACTAGAATCCACGAGATTGGCCGTAATTACCATCTAGTGCCCTACAGCGCTACTTGAATTAATTAATACATTAATTAGATTACTTCATAACTTAGCACTTAAAATGTCACCCGAGTCGTAAAGTTAAATTATTAAGATTTAAAGTAAGCGTATCAGAATTGTAGTAAAGACGAACTTATCCACTCATTGATGAGGTTCTTAAAGTTTATAGGAGTAACAGGAAAATAAATTTACAATGGTGGCAATATAATAATAATAACCGAAGTCCATCTTCATCGAGTTAAAAATATCAACGGTCTTAGATACCACATCAATTGTTCGGCAATTCCTAACCTAACCTAATTCTAACCTAACCTAACCACCATAAATTATATACATGAGAAACAGGACACTTGGCTCTTGCCCGTACTTGTACTCTGAAATACCGACTTAAAAACCGTGTGGAAAGAGAATCTTTCACATAATAATAATACTCTTTATTGTACCTACAAAGTATAGATAACAAGAAACATACAAAATAAAAACAATACAAAAGGTGGCCTTATCGCTTAACAGCGATTTCTTCCAGACAACCTCAAAGGTGTCGAGTTAAAGTAAGTGGTAAATATAAGAATAGGTTAGGTGCAATAAGTAAGTTTTAGTTAGAAAAAATAATTCTTAAAGATTTTAGAAATAGCATTTGCAATGGAGACAATATAGAATAGAATAAAGAATTGGAATTAAAAATCGGTTGTCTGTAGAGTCGGTTTACTGACGATAATTGAACGTGACAACGTTATAAGAAAATACTGATGGGATGATTGCATTTTTCAAAAGAAAATTTTAATTTTATTTGTTTGATAGATATTTTGTATGAATATAGAGAAAGAGGTAAATGGAAATTACAATGGAATTGATCAAGTTACATTTATTTGTTACATTTATAAATACAATTATGTAAATTTTTTGACATAATTGTGTAGTGTATTGACATTGGATTGGATTAATTAATTAATTGGATTAATTAACCGTTGGATTCAGAGGGCACAGGACCGGTTGGAGTGGCGCTATTTAGGGGAGGTCTATGTTCAGCAGTGGACATCAAAAGGCTGATGGATGGATGGATGGTATTGACATTCGACCGGAGAGGTACCACCGTCACAGCTAATGCTAGCGCGAAGCAGTTCTTGCGTTTCGATGGAAGGATGCTGGCACACTTTTATAAGGCAACCATCTTAGCCCTTGGAGTAACAACACATCTGTGACTGACTTCAGGTAGTTGTTCTATATGAAATTGTTTGTTGCATACTCGTTTATTACCTCCATTGGACGAAAAAAGAACTGATATATTCTGACATCAACAAAGTTCGGATTTCCAACATTCACGAGAACTCCGTCACTCACACAAGTGCAAGCGATGCTAGAATAAAATGTTTAACGGGCTTGTCTCTCATTTCAAAAGGTTTTTATTAACGTGCTAACTTAGTATTATATTTTTACCTAACAGCAGTGTTAAAATTTAATGTGTTTTATCACATTAAAGCAGTAAACGAGCATGCGGTCCACCTGATGGTGGCTACTGCCGCACGTGGATGTCTGAATGGATAAAAAACTGGCGTTCTATCTGCAGTCAATCACAGATGCGTTGCTACTCCCTAGGCCTAAAATGGTCTTCTAATGTGAAAGTGAACCGGAAACCTCCCACAGATACGGAAAAATGCTTCACGCTAGAAATAGGTGTGTACTGTGTACCTCCTCAGTCGAACTACACTGGTTCATCCACCTGGAAAACCTGTATTAGAACACTTGCCACATCCTTCAGACTAGAGTCTGAAGAGTGGTAAAGGAGTTTTTATTCGAAGCGTTCACAACTTAGTCTTGACTTCTTGTGGAGTAGAATCAGTAGTTAATTCCGGGTGAGACTCTAATCTTATTTAGGGTTGATTACAGATATTTAACGGAAGCAGTGGTCACTTACCATAAAGTGGATGGCATGCTCGTTTGTTTACTTGCATATTGGATGGCTTTAGGTTTGTATGCCCTGTAATACACAAAAACGCGTAATTTCCTAGATTCGTCGGAAAAACTTTAGTTCCATATTAAATCGCGCGACAATCTCCCCGACGTTTAAATCAACTGTATCCCAGAGAAAAACAATAAATATAAAGTATAAAGCAACTATGACGCACTTCGTATAAACTAGAATAACTTATACCAAAAGGACATAATTGCAAGTAATTTGACTTAAACTTTTATCCTCCTAGCTAGCTTATTTCATCTGAAATAATCAACTCCAGATTAGATAGAGTGTTATCTCAGCTCATCCACAGATGTCTAGAAGACTAAGTCATATGTCAAGTAAGTCCTGTTAAACCACTTGTGAACAAGAAAAGCACGAGCCTATTTAGTAGGTAGCAAAATCTATCACCGAGGTCACGTTAAGCGTCTGTTCAAGTTATCGAAACAGTGAAACTTGTCAGATGCCTTCGGGCAAAACCGGCTTGTGGGTTTGCCGGTAACCCCAATTTGTACTCGACCAATTTATGTTCCAAGCCCGCCCTAATTCCGCCAAGTCGTACTAAATTCAGTATTTTATTAATCGAACATTTCGGGTAACTTTTTTCGTAAAAAGCTATGGTAGCTTATAGGTATTAAATTTGGCCGCTTAATCTGGTTCTAATCCAAAGTAGGCGAGGATTTTGCAAAATCATGTGCGTACGAGAAATTAAAGGAAATTAAGGAAAAAAAAAGAATGAAGAAATTTAGGAAAGAAAACATTGTAAGGAAATGTTTGAGACTGCTAAAAGTTTTTAAAGTCAAGTCTACCAACTTACAGTTGGCTAGCCTCGAAGACTGTGGCCTACGTCCTTAACATTCTGAGAGGAGATCCAAGCTTAATATTGAGGCAGTAATGGAGCAGACCTATCAATATAATAAAGTTTAAGATAAATTTTAATAAGTCTATTATCTACTCTAATCAAAAGGAGTTTAAGTCACCCCCAACCAGGTGGACTGATAGACTGAAGAAGACACCGAGTAACAGCTGAAATCCGATGGCTCAAGACAAGACTTAGAAGAAGTCTATGTTCAACAATTTTTGACGACTTGCATGGCGGAGCGGCCACCATACCGATATGATAGGCAGTGGGTTCGATTCCCGGCTAGACAGGTATCTGAATAATAAATTTAGATTTCTGTTCTGGGTGTATGTTGTGTATTCGTCAGAAGAAAATCCTACCGTGGGGCTACGTATTCGTCTTTGTTTGTCCATGGCGTCCACGACATAGCAGAAAGCTTACTTATAAAATAGCAAGTCTGATACATAAAGGCATATAGTGATAATGATACTTTCTACATTCGTAGACCCTCGCTATAAGAGGATTATTCATAAGTCGTAGGTCTAGAAAAATCAATTACTCAGATTGCTTGGTCAGGAATCGAACTCGTAACCCACTATATATCAACTCGGTATGATAACCGCTTCGTTATCGAGGTTATCGAGGCTCTGTTTGTGAACGGTGGAACCCGTAAGAGGATTATTCATAAGTCGTAGATCTAGAAAAATTAATTACTCAGATTGCTTAGTCAGGAATCGAACTTGAAACCCACTATATATCAACTCGGTATGATAACCGCTTCGTTATCGAGGTTTTCGAGGCTCTGTTTGTAAACGGTTGAACCCGTAAGAGGATTATTCATAAGTCGTAGATCTAGAAAAATTAATTACTCAGATTGCTTGGTCAGGAATCAAACTCGGAACCCACTATATATCAGCTCGGTATGATTACCGCTTCGTTATCAAGGTTTTCAAAGTTATGAGGCTCTGTTTGTGAACGGTTGAACCCGTAGGCTACATAGTTGATCATATTTTAGCAACGTTATTTCTGACCCTTGGGGTTTTCACTGTAATGTTATCATCGATCCTGGATATTGGAGTAATGACAAACTTCATGATGGATTATTCGGGTTTTGATCCGCTTCCAAACAGATATCTAAAAAAAATTCTGTTGTGAATTTGATGTTTATGTTTTTATATTTTTTAATATGTTTTTGAAATAGCAAACAAGTATGCAGTCCACCTGGTGATAAGAGGCCACTGCCGTCCATGGACACCTGTAACCAACGTCAAATAGAACATGGGCTCTATCTGAAGTCAATAACAGATGCATTGCTACTCCCGAGGGCTATGATGGTCGCCTGATATAAAAGATAGCCGGCAACCACACCCTTCCATCGAAACGCAAAAAAATGCTTCTCATTATAAATAGGTGTGGCGGTGGTACTTCCCAGGTCGAACTACACTGGTTCTACCACCTGCATATTTGTGTATGTTAATGATACCTACTATACAAAAAAAATATCGGGACATTACTGAAGAAAGTGTTATTTATAGGATTTAAAAATAACTTTAGCGCAAAAATTTGCACTCAAGTTATTTTTGAGTTTTATTTCCTTGAAGTTTTTAAGTCTTGAAACTGAAGTTAACTACTCCAAAGTTAGTTAGAACGCGGCTATAAGTTAAACTGCACCGCTTATAACTAACTGCCTTATAATAGAGGTTTCAGAAGCTGCCCAAAGTTTTCCGCCTTAGTTCTTACAGGTAACATATCTTTTAAATTATACTCGAGTAACAAAGCATTGGAACATTGACATTTTAAGTTGGATTCAGGGCACTGGACTTGGAGTGGCGCCATTTAGGGGAGGCCTATGTCCAGCAAAAGACTGATGGATGGATGTATGAACGTGTGTGTGAATATCCAGTTCTTTTGGCAAATGAATTGCTATTCTTAAGGACTGAGATGGCCTTTTAACACTTAATGGGTACTCAAGATAGGCGGTTTTTGAATCCCTTTCGAATTCTCTCTGCCGATATTTCGATCCAGTTACATGGATCTTGGTCACGGCGAAACTGCGGTGGCGGGGAGAAACCGTCGAAATATCGGCAAAACGAATTCGAAAAGTATTCAAAAACCGCATATAGTGAGTACGGGTTAAGTATTAAAATGTGTCAATTCTGCGATAATATTAGGTAGTCTAAAATCATCATTCACTCTCATTTGAAACACTCATTTGAAACACATACATAATAAACGAAATAGAACATTCAATGTCTTAAAACACATAACGTCAAAAATGTCAGATGTCTTTGTCAGAATACCCGCTATTACTTTTAAACGCAGCTTAGTTAATAAACCTCTTTTTACCTTTAAAGGGTTCAAAATAACTTGAAAATTATTACAATTATTTAAATTAAAGAAATATTGGTGCTACTTTGGACGATATGAAGTTTAGTTTTTTAATTTAAATTACGGTCGAATTGTTGCGATTAGTTTCAATAAAGGTGTTAACCTACAGCCCCGAGAGCTACTTAGTATGCAGAGAAGATGCAGTGTACATTCACACATTACGTGTACATTGCAGATCCTAACTACATAGTAAACTGCGGATTTGGCAGTTCACCACACCTGCAGTGGTGTGAGCTGAATACTAATAACTCCAAGAAATATACGAGTATGATTATCCTTTGAGCTTTTAGGAACTTTGCTGGACCACATAAAAATATGGATCTTGATAAAAATAATGATAATACAAGTAGGGATCATATCATACTGATATTATTAAAGGTGAAAGTTTGTGAGTATGTATGTTTGTTACTTCTACACGTCTGAACGGCTGGAGCGATTTTCATAAAATTTGGTAGGGAGTTAGCTGACACTCTGTATTAACATATAGGCTACTTTTTGTTTTGGGAAAATATCTTATACCCACGGGACAATCGATACATCGATTTTTTAACGCAGGCGAAGCTGCGGGATTCAGTTAGTAACACAATAAAGTATTAATAGTAGCTGTCTGTTCCCCGTGCTCTAGGGATTTAATTTTTACAAATAAAAATGTATAAAAATCTTCATGTTATCTTCAAATAAGTAAAAAATTTGAATGAAAAGCTTTAGTTAAAACATCTGTTTGAATCGTTTACGATATCTCATAATTCCTAATCCTACAAGATTAGAGATCTAAGTAAAAGAAAATCTTCTTAATAAATCATTTTTTATTTCGTGATAAAATTTTTGATCGTCGCCTCTAATGATATTAGAATATTTATTGAAACAACCTATATATTAACACTCAGTGTATCACCGTGTTGGATTTTTTTATCTCAATAAAGAGGCAAAGGGGAATGCTGTCCACTTGATGGTAGCTTATAAGTGCCGCCCATAGACATCTTTTATAAGACTGAAATAGCAAACGAACATGCAGTCCACTGGATGGTAAGTGGTCACTGCCGCCCATGGACTCCTGTAAACAACTTCATATAGAACATGAAGTTCTATCTGTAGTCAATCACAAATGCGTTGCTACTCCCGAGGATTGAGATGGCCGCCTCATATATTAGTGTGCCAGCAACCCCTCCATCGAAACGCAAAAAATGCTTCACACTAGAAATAGGTGTGGCAGTGGTACTTCCCCGGGTGAACTACACTGGTTCTACCACTTACTAAGTTGATTACATCTGTAGGTAATCAACTTAACATAAAACAGGGTTGTTAGTCCCGAGGACTACAATGGTCCCTTTACATGAAAGTGAGCTCGCAACCATACCTTCCATGTCGTCAACCCATTATTGTCCCACTGCTGGGCACAGGTCTTCTCTCAGAATGAGAGAGTTTAGGCCATAGTCCACCGCGCTGGCCAAGTGCGAATTGGTGGACTTCACACACCTCCGAGAACTTTTTTTTTTCAAGAACTCTCGGGTGTGTAGGTTTCCTCACGATGTTTTCCTTCACCGAAAAGCAGTGATAATTAATGTATAATACGCACATAAATCAGTGGTGCGTGCCTGGGTTTGAACCTCGGACCTCCCAATTGAGAGGGCAAGTTTCAACCATTAGGCTATCACTGCTCGACTGCACACTACCTTCCATCGAAACCCAATAAGTACTTTACGCTAGATATCTCTCTCTCGCACAGGTCGTACCACGAACTTCAAGCGAACTTTTCTTCAGTCGAAAAAATACGCTTCGACTTAAACTATGTATAGAATTGGTGAACTTTTTTTGCAAAACACTGCAATTCAATATTTGCACAATTCTTGCGAATGCGACTATTTAAGAACATGCGAATATTTATGAAGGGGTAGAACCAGTGTAGTTCGACCAGGGAAGTACCACCGCCACACCTATTTCTAGCGTGAAGCATTTCTTGCATTTCGATAGAAGGGCATGTGGTTGCCGGCACACTTTCAAATGAGGCGACCATCACAGTCCTCGGGAGTAGCAACGCATCGGTGATTGACTTCAGATGGAACCCATGTTCTGTATGAAGTTGATTACAGATGTCTATGGGCAGCAGTGACCACTTACCATCAGGTGGACTGCATGCTCGTTTGCTACATATTCGTTACATCACTACTACTCATATAACAACTCATCTACATAATTCACAAAGAGATTACAATTTAAAATCTAATTACTTCTTTGGAGCGTTTATTAGCTACACCATTTTTAATAAACCGTTTCTTTGAAATAAGATGAAAGCGAAATCCGAAGAGGCTGACATTTGATTTACTTTTCTTCATTTCTACCTTGTTGGATTTCTTTTAGAATGTGACACGCGTATAATAATAATAAATAGATAATATCTATTATTTATGTAATTCCACTTGGCCAGCGCGCTGGACTATCGCCTAAAACATTGAAATATACTTTTGCAGAGAGACAAAGGTTAGGTAACTAAGCTCCTGCGATCAAAGAAAGCCACCCACCACACCCCAGTCCACCAATTTGACCAGCGCGGTGGACTATAGCATAAAACTCTCGCATACGGAGAGAAGACACGTGCCCAGCAATGGGACAAATAATGGGTTGATAATATAAATAAATGAATAAATAATAACAAATAATGTAAATTAATGATATAAATATAAAACCTAAAAACTACATTACGTTTGACTTTCTTTAGTTTTAACTGATTGTTTTAAACAATCGGTTTATTTCTTGCTTCGGTTAATAATTTATTTGATTACCATCCTTTTTCTTTGATTGCAGGAGCTTAATTATGTAACTTTTGTCGCTCTGCAAAAGTAGATTTCAATGTCATAAATGTTACAATCCGCCAAGCCGTTTGGCTGAAGCTCGTAACAAAGCAAGACAAACAAACCTTCTGAGGCAATCGGATAAAAATATATACTGATGAATGATCAAAAACATTCGAATTTAAGTACAAACGGTAAAATGTACTGAAGTCACGTGTCAGGAGTCATCAGTCCTTGCATAGGACCTAAATGCGTCCTAAATATTATAATGCCCCTTTTCTATGAGAAAATATATATATATATATATTGTATAAAATGGAGAACAATTTAAATATATTAGTGTATTAATAAATTTGAATTATTTTAATGATTATGATATAATATAGCTGATCTAGCTTTGTGTCGATGTTGATTAGAGTCCAATAATACCCGTAGTGATTAAATTCGACCCCCACTAATCGACGACAGTTTAATGAAAGGCTCAGCAATCGGTTAAAAAAACAAAGTGATGCAGATTTTAAGTTTGCATTATACTATTTTATTTAACTAAGAGTTTTCCGAAACCGAAAAACACGAAATATAGTTTACGAGACCGGAAAGTCGCAACATACATTTTAACAATATTAATTCTTTAGTAACTCTCTCATGCTGAAAGAATTGTCATGCCCAGCAGTGGGACAATAATGGGATGACAAGAAATTCTTTAGTAAATACAGATGAATCTATATAAATGTTTCTATAAACTACTCTAGACATTTTTAAACCTTATTCCTTAAGTACAAATAAACACCTTTCACAAGGAATATTCCTTATACCACTGATTCTAAGAATATTGTTCACAGCTTAACATTTAACTTCGTTGCAGACCGCCTACGTAATGTCTGAAAGGAGCTTAAGGAAATAAGAGTCTAACTCAAACAAATTATTGCAATAAATGCATACCTCTTGCCGCCTACGACGGTCTGCGAGTTGTTTTTTATAGAGCTGAGATATTTTAACTTTAAAAACGTTTTTCTGAGGAATAAACTTTAAAGTATTCTTTATAATTCTATTTCATAATATGTATTATAAGAACATGCAATCCATTAGTTAATAAGAGACCACTGCCGCCCACGAACATCACGACATAGTATAAAACACAGTCCCTTCCTGTTGTCTATCCCTATGTAGGCTTAGATCTTTGAAACTACGTTACGGATTTTATTACATTTTTTTAATAGATAGAGTGATTCAAGAGGAAGGTTTTCATGTTCGGTTCGCGCGCTCGTTCCTGCCGCGGACGTGCAAGATGTGGAATGAACTTCCTTCTGAGGTATTCCCGGGGCGCTACGACATGGGGTTCTTCAAGAAAGGTGTAAAAAGAGCTCTCCTCCAAAGCCGGCGATGCATTGGCGACTCCTCTGGTGTTGCAAATGTCCATAGGCGACGGTGACTGCTTTCCATCAGGTGGCCCGTCAGCCTTATCGTTAGGTCTTAATATAAAAAAAAAAATATATAATATATAATACATGTATAATATAGTAGAGAAACACTGATAGTTTTCGATTTTTGACTTAGTCGGAACGAAGTTCGCCGGGGCAACAAGTTTACAATAAACCGCAGATAAAATTAGTCACAGATGCATTGTTACTCCTGAGGACCAAGTTGTATCTCGATAAGAATGTCTCCCATAACTTAGCATTTTGATCAGAACATATTACAACTACTGTTATTATCTGGCAGTCATAGTAGCGGTGTGCCTTCGGTAGTGAACCTCAAACAGCTGTATTTGAATTTTGGAATACCTTTTTCTATAATTGAACCTGGCGATAAGGCAGACGAGCTACCTGATGGGAAGTAGTCACCGTCGCCTATGGACATTTGCAACAGCAGAAAAGTTGCCAATGCATCGCTGGCTTTGAAGGAGAACTCTTGTCCCACCTTTTTCTGAAGAGCCCCGTGTCATAACGGTCCGCGAATACCTCAGGAGAAGGCTCAGAATAAAGTAAGAATGATTGTCACATCTATCTAGATTGTATATCGATAGATTTTATGAGTTCAGTCGAACTCATCTGCGTTCCATTGCTCGTATTGCGACGAAACATACATTCAACAAGTCTACATTGTAATATAAAAAATAATACATATATTTCATCACGATACGTCAAAAGGGCATTCTGCTTTGCCACGCCGTAGCAGTATTGCTACTGTGTTACTACAGGCCGAAATAGGTATTTTAAAAACGCATATATTTCATCCACATTTAATATTTCTATTTTTTTATCGGACTGAAGTAGCAAACGAGCATGTAGTTCACCTGATCGTAGGTGATCACTGCCGCCCATGAACATCTGTAATCAACTTCATACAGAACATGGGTTCTATCTGAAGTCAATCACAGATGCGTTGCTACTCCCAAGGACGGTCTCCTCATGTGAAAGTGTACAAAAGCTAAAGGACAGACATTGATTTGAAGTTTTATCTGAAGCCAATCACAAATTCGGTGCTACTCACGAGGACAATATTATTGTCTCATAAAAGTGAGCCGGCAGCCACACCTCTCCATCGAAACGCAAGAATTCCTTTAAGCTAGAAATGAGTGTGGCGATAATACGTCCCTTTTTTTTGTTTTCGAGGGGAAAACCTCCAAAAGGTACCAAACGCCGTAGAAGCGACGCCTGGTTATGGGATTTCTAATGCACTAAAACCTCCCGGTACCGTCCTCGGTGCTGCAAAGAGGACTCCGAGATCTCCAAAGGAACGCAAACTCTAAGGGATACGTTCCTAACCGAACCATATACTTTTTACCACCTTGCAATTGGTTTTAAACACATGTATAACCTGCAGGAATATGCTCAAGAAGAAGCTAGTTTTAAATAAATCTACCAGTAAAAACATTCAACCAGAGCGAAATTCGAATACACATTGACATAGATTAAGTAGGCCAGAAATATGGAGGAATCAGATTTATTTTCAGTGGAAACAACGTCGTAATTTGAAACTGCCCACGCGAGTGCCGTTGGATATTTCTTATCACTTGTTGTTTTAAGTCTAGATTTAACATCAACGAGGTCTACACGATTGAGATACACACAACCCGTCCTAATTTCAATTTGCTAAAAATACATAGATAGATATTTTTGCGTCTCTGTTTATTTTGAGAGACCTTATCATTATCATATCATACTAATATTATAAAGTCGAAAGTTTGTGAGTGTGTTTGTTACTTCTTCACGTGTAAACGGCTGGAGCGATTTTCATAAAATTTGGTAAGGAGTTAGCTGATACTCTAGATTAACATATATGCTACTTTTTACTGTAGGAAAATATCTTACTTCCAAGGGTGAATCGATACATCGATTTTTTTAACGCAGGCGAAGCTGCTCAGACAAGATGGAGCCAAAAATAGACTGGACTGGAGAAATGTTCCGGACCAGGCCAAGGCCCACCCGCGGCTGTAGCGCCTTAGATGATGATGATGATGAAGCTGCTCAGTTGGGGTTAAATAAAGAAAAACAAAATAACATAGACAATGTGTAAGTTATTTTTTTACGTTGCTATTACAGCCTTGAACTCAATAGTAACATTCTATATATTCTTTCAAATTATATAAAAATAGCAAAAAAATATGCAATTGACAAAAAACGGTTGGCTCTTGTGCACTAGTACACCTTAAAGATCTAAAAGGTGGAATTACAGATCACTGCTTGAATTGAGTATAACTTCAAAAAACGGAAAAAATACAGGAGTGCTAGATAAAAATCGAAAAATCATTTTGGTTTTATATTTTAACGAATGATGTCAAAATAATATAAATAAGTGAACAGGACATTTACCACGATTTCATTAGAGCACCAAGTTTTAAATTCTAGGTCTTTTTTAAGCAAATTGTTTTTTAAATTAAAATGAAATAATTCGGAATTGTGCCGTTATTATGTGTATGGACGTCGACACCATAATGCGACGTCGTATTATGGGAAATTTTTTCCCACCTAAAATGTCCTGATAATGTCCTTGGCACTGCGACGAGGACTCAGGGATCTCCATGAAACGCAACTGGAGTCTACGATGTGCATTACCCCATTAGGCTCGCCTAGGTTTAACGATGTTATGCGTCAAAACATATCGTCGTATTTCTTCCCGGGATCGCTTGACTGGACGTTTCGACTTGCGACTTTGCCTGCAACCTCAAAAAGCCTCTTTTAATCGCTCCTTTCAACAAGCATACCGCAGTTCTATTCTCGTCCTTAGACTACAGAGATAATGGACAGTGACCGACCTACTAAAATGTATACTACATAATATAATACTATATACTATATTCACTATTTAATATAATACTAGTCACCTGTCGCAACGATCCAAATTCGACCGTTATTTTAATTAAAAAAAACTAAACTTCATATTGTCCCAAGCAGCACCAATATTTCTCTAATTTAAATAAATTGTAATCATTTTTAATTATTTTCAACGCAGCTGTTAAAAGTAAAAATGGTTTATTAACTGACACACACTGTGTTTTCTCAGTAAGACATTGGATGTTCTATTTCATCTATTATGTATGTGTTTGTGTCAATTAGAAGTTAGTGAGAATAATGTGTGTTTTGTCTTTAGTTGATTCTATGAATTATTTGAAAACATATTAGCATTGCGCAATCCTTCTCTACATCAACTATAACCGTGGGTAATTTCATACTCCTCCGCCTGCTGCAAGTATCTTTAAAACGTGTCACAAGTTTTTGCTTCACGTATCGATATATAGATAAAAAAACTCGTGTCGTAGTCGCGTCGTACGATAAAAACAGCCTCCATTAAAACACTGAAACAAACACCTCATTCCACCCACGATTACGAAGTACTGAATAGTTAATTCGATTCTGTTCCCACACAATCAAACTCATAATAGCATTACATATAAACCTCTCAGCCTCTATTAATTACATTGGCCTGGATGTTATTTTTATCCTACTGAGTAAGAAGGTGTTGTTTTTGAGTGTATAGATGTTTGTGTGTTTGGCAAAGGGAGATCACCCGCCAGGCTAGGAGATCTTGCCTGGGTAGCGGTCGTACTCCGACAAGCGTTGTTCGGAATTTGAATATATGCGGGTTATTGAGAATACTTCGATAGCGCGTTTCAGAATACCAAATAGCGCCATCTATTGATGAGTTGCGGGTGGTCGCCATATTTGTATGTATGGTTGACGACCCGCGGTGCGGTTGGTGTGACACGCAGTGGGGCCCGGGTTCGATTCCCTGCCAGACGGGTATCTGAATGAGTTTATCTTGTTCTGGGTCTGGGTGTTTGTGTATTTGTATTTGTGTGTGTCTAGTGTGTGTGTGTGAGCTATGAGCGTAGAAAGCGTATGTCCAATTGAATAGATATACATACAAACATACAAAAATAGGTACTTTCGAACAACATTACCTTCTTTATAACGCAGTTGAGTAAAATAAGCGAAGCCCTGGCTCAAAATATCGATCAGTTTTTAATTAAAAGCCTTTAGTAAAGGCGCCATCTGTGACGATTGGTTGGTTAACTGACGCGTGAAAAATGACTGACTTCATCCACCCTAACGCACCTAATACATTCGCGCCGTGACTTCGCGCGTAAAATATGTAAATATCAATCATAGTCACCCTTCTTTTCCGCTGAAATTTCCATCACCCTTTTCTTCGAGGAAATTATGTGGAACAAATCATCGATATGGAAATATCTTCAATATACTACTTCGTAATGTTTGTCCATTTGTGCTGGAACGCGTTTGCATGATGATGATATAATATCATCGTAGTGACATAGCTGAGTATACTTGAGGAGTTTCCCGTGTCTAATGGTAGACTTGTGTGTGGCTGTGTGTGTGTGTGTGTCTGTGTGTTTGTGTGTGTGCGTGTGTGCGTTCATGTGTACGTGCATGAGTGCAGAGCGTATCGTTATTTACAACGTACTCAGTTATGTTAAAGCCCGATTGCGGGACGTTTGTATCCAAATCTTTAATTTTTATCAACCCATTATTGTCCCAATGCTGAGCACGGGTCTTCTCTCGGAATGTGAGAGTGTTTAGTCCATAGTCCATCGCGCTGGCCAAGTGCGAATTAGTGGACTTCACACACCTCTGAGACCTTTTTTTTAAAGAATTCTCGGGTGTATAAGTTTTCTCGCGATGTTTTCCTTCTCTGATAAGCAGTGATAATCAATTTGCATGAGTGCATGCTTGCGTTTATGCGTGCATGCGTTCATAGTTCACGCGTGCATGGCTGGGAGCACGCGTGTGCTAATACATGTGTGCGTGCTTGTAACAGAAATTAATTATCACTTTGTTATTATTGGATTACGTTGTTATTGGAATTCTGGAATTCCTCTAATCTGGAAACTTTCCTTGGAAAGTGTAATATAAAAGTATAATAAAGGTATGAGATCACAATAAACACATTCATGGGAGGCCACAGATGCGTTTCTACTCTTGTGCGCTAAGTAGTATTTTTCTTTACCACACCAAGTCAAAACGGACTTAGTAGCGCTTGACACCACTGTCATGTGGCAGAAATACCTTATGCAGGAGACAACGCTGCGGGTGATGGTTGTGGAGATCTAGAACTTTTTTATATCTGACTGAAGTAGCAAACGAGTATTCAGTCCACCTGATGGTAAGTGGTCTCTGCCGCCCAAGGACATCTGTAATCAACTTCATACAGAACATGGGTTTTATCTGAAGTCAATCACAGATGCGTTGCTACTCTCAAGGACTATGATGGTCGCCTCATATAAAAGTGTACCGGCAACCACACCCTTCCATCGAAACGCAAGAAATGCTTTACGCTAGAAATAGGTGTGAACTACAAACGATTGAATAACCTTTAAAATCTAAAATCGAATATGTTTGAATATCCAAGTAGGTATCTAATTTAAATGTCGATTCTAAAAAGCTTTTAAATTATTAACTGGAAATCTGCTCTGGCACAGTATAATTGGGTGTCGTAAAAATCTACTTCAATTAGGTACACGTCTCACCATGCGCAAGTGAGTTGTAGCGATGTTATCTGTACCTAGCTTATTGCTAACGTGAAGCTGTTCTTGCGTTTCAATAGAAGAGTGTGGTTGCAGACACTGTTTAATATGAGGTGACCATCTTAGTCTCCAAATGTAGCTACGCACTTGTTATTTCTTGACGTAGGAAATGAGCATGCAGTCCACCTGATGGTAAGTGGTCACTGCCGCCCATGGACATCTGTAATCAACTTAATACAGAACATGCGTTCCATCTGAAGTCAATCACAGGCGCCTCATGTGAAACTGTGCCGGCAACCACACCCTTCTATCGAAACGCAAAAAATGCTTCACGCTAGAAATAGGTGGCAGTAGTATTTCCGCGGTCAATCTACACTGGTTCTACCACCTTCAGAGTTTGTGATTAACTTCAGAAAGAACTCATGTTTTATAAGAAGTTGCTTACAGACTTCCATGGGCTGCAGCGTCCACTTGCCATCAGGTTGACAGCATGCTCGTTAGTACGAGTTTATCCTGTTTCCTCAAAATAAACACTATTCTTAGTTCTAAAATGTAAGAGTGTAGCGGTGGAGAAAAAAAAATAACATTGCTTGTTTTCAGTCATAATAAAGCTGTACTAATGACACAGATTTTTAGTTGGACTATTATTGAGAGCCTATTTCACATTTTAATTTGTCATTACTTAAAAACGATCTATGTGAAAATCTAGGTCGCCATGGGTTGACCCTGAGCACTAAGCTGGAATGCCTTATACTACTGGCCTCGCCGTTCAAGCCAGAACACAGTAGCGCTCTTGTCATTTTTGTTATAAAAGTATTTAAAACAAAACAACTCGATGTTTCGAAATAAACAGTAGAAGTAAGATCAGTTTTATTCATAAAACAAAATAACATTTAAATAGACAATAAAAAAACACAGACATTTGTTATAAAAACCATAGACATTTTGATACATGACTACGGATTGCAATCCGGTAATCCGACGGATCAAGCACAAATTTACACAAACCGGATCCGATACCAATTCACCACCGGATCTGGACCTCCACCAGGTCAGGTGATTGTATATTTTGACAGATATCACATTACAAAAATAATTACCGTTAGAAATCGATCCTTTTTTTACACTGTTTTAACCGTTCGATTAATGCCGCCGGTTGGATCCGGCCGGATTGAGAAAAAAACGGCCGGATCCGGTCGGATTGAAAATTAGGCCGGATTGCAATCCCTATACAGGACAATAATCGTATTATTATATAAAAAAAAAGTACGTAAATAAGATACTTGTTATCAAGAACTGTATACAAAATTATATTCACGCTTATTATAAGTTATCTTACGATAGATTGTAGGGTAAAAAAATAATATAACATCTTCTCGCTTGTTGTAAGACTGCGATACGAAGAATGTCAGTTCTTCAGTTCAATCGAATCGTAATGTTAGCTACTTTTGTTAAACTTTAGAAACTTATAAACTTCATGGACTTGACGTTGTAAGAATATATGCTTTTAAATATTGAAGTAATACAATGCTTCTATAATTAAATTTACATATTCTTTCGATAGAGTGCGGTTCCATAGAGTACACAAAGAACAGAAGGAATATAATGATAAATGGAACTCAATATTGTAGTGATAGCCTAATTATGGAAACTTGCCCTTTCGATCGGGAGGTCGGAGATTCAAACCCAGGCACTCACCAATGATTTTTCTAATTGTGTGCGTATTAGAAACTAATTATCTGCTTTTCGGTGAAGGAAAACATCGTGAGGTAAACTACACACCCCAGAGTTCTTTAAAAAAAAGTTCTCGGGGGTGTGTGAAGTCCACCAATTCGCACTTGGCCAGCGCGGTGAACTATGGCCTTAAATCCTCTCATTTTGAGAAAAGATCCATGGCCCACAGTGGGACCCATAATAAGTTGGTACCAACTACGAAATATTTAGTTTTGCCATTATTTATGAGATTTTTGATGAGATTTTTGAGCAATTTGATGATGGTATCGATTTGACTTGCAATTGGCAAAAGAAGATGCTGCCAGACTTAAACAGGTGGTAGAACCAGTGTAGTTTGACCAGGTTAGTTTGCCACCGCTACACCTATTACTAGCGTGAAGCATTTCTTGCGTTCAAAATAGTTAATATATTATAACACTAAAATATTTGGTTTGGATTAGTTCTCATGAACTGCTATCATTATTTAGCTCTGATGCTGACAAGGTGGTAGAACATATATGGCTTGCCCAGGGAGTTACCGCCGGCACGCCTATTAAGCTTTTGCATACCTTATATCGCAGGATTTGAGCGCGGCGACCAAATCAAGAAAATCCGTAACGAAAAACCTAACACCCCCCACTCCGCCTATCATGTAGCGCGGCCGAACTCCACCAAACGTTTGTTTAACGTATATGGTATGGGCGACATTACAAAGCTCGCACGGATCGAGAGGAGCTGCGCGGAAATCGGACAAATATGTAAGCAGCTGTTTGTGAGAAAGTATATATTCGTAGTATCCAAAAAAAACTTGAATAAATATCAAAGAAAATAAATACTGCTTAAATAACTAAATAATTATAATTGCATAAGTTGATAAAAATGTTATGCAATAGCTTTACCGCGGCAGTCCCCGAGTGCCGCACGTTTTTATTATATTTGTTTTTAACCTTCTTTTCCGAAATTAAAACCTACCTACGCTCGTGTTCATGATGTGTGTGTACTCCTTAACTACCTGTTAATAAAACCTTGGTGAAATGAGTACAGTCGTTATGCAAATAAATGTTAGCTATTCATTTTACAAGCGCTTGTTAAATGAAAAATACATTGAATGTAAATGTTTACAAGCTTTAATTGAGCACTTCGCTTTATTTACACGTCCTTGCTATAAACTATGGGAAGTGATTTATGAACTAAAGAAAAATATATAGGAAAACATTTTGTTGTATGGTTTATTGCTGTTTATGGCTGAAGTGGCAATGGGCAGGCCACATCGTTCGTAGGACAGATAACCGATGGGGAAGAAGAGTCCTCGAATGGAGACCACGCCTCGGCAAAAAGAGTGCAGGCCGCCCCCCGACCCGGTGGACTGATAACCTGACGGCGGGTAACCGCTGGATTCAGATGGCTCAGGACCGGTCGAAGTGGCGCAGATTAGGGGAGGCCTATGTCCAGCAGTGGACTTTCAAAGGCTGATGGATGGATGGATGGAGTATCGCAAATATCTCTATTTTTTTTCGCAATATGGTAGTAAGAAACGAGCGTGGAGGCCACCTAATGGGAAGTCGCCACTGCAGCCAATATTCAAACAATATTCACATGCATGATGTATGTGAATATTGTTTGTTACCCTTTTTTTGTTTACGAGGGGAAAATCTTCAAAAGGTACCCGACGGCGTGGAAGCGACTCGGGTTATGTGGGATTGTTACCGCACTAAACCCCCTCCGATGGCCGGGATCTACAACGAAACACAACCGGAGTCCTCTGAGCGCGATGCCCCTGGTAGGCGTGAAACGCTTTCTGTTGTTTACGGCGGCATGCGATCACACATACCGCCGTGCATCCTGGGGTTGCTTGGCCGGACGGTTTGAGCTCCCACTTTACCCGCCCGCAATCCCGGAAGCTCCTTTTAGTAGCCTCTTACGACAGGCAGAGGGTACCGTAGCCCTATGATCATCCGAGAACTACAAGGACGAGTATCACAGTACCTATCTCTATTTTTTTTTCACAATATAGTAATAAAAAACGTGCATGGACTCAACCTGATGAGAGTCACCTCTGCCGCCCATGAACATGCATGACATATGTGGAATTTTTTTAACACCCATATCGTCACAATCGGACTAGACGAACGAAGCCGGAGGCCAAACGCTACATACCTTTTATCAAGCCACAAAGCTACAAAGGAATTAAATTCAAAGTAGGGCATTTGGAACGGGATGTCAAATGAATTTTAATCAGCGCTGCGGCTTCATGGCGCGTTTGAAGGCGTTGATTTATTTCCCTAATTTGTTTTGAACTCTGTAATCGCTTTATTCCTATTTTCGATCATGTCCCTTATTATATTAGGTCGAATGTTGACGAGAACTATGAATAACATAGTTAAACTAGCTGGCCCGGAAAACGTTGTAATTATTCCATATAAAAATTTTAAAAAATGTTAAGGGTGGACAACCCGTATCACTAATAGGTATGAAAAATAGATGTTGGCCGATTCTCAGACCTACTCAATATGCTCACAAAATTTCATGAGAATCGGTCAAGCCGTTCCGGAGGAGTACGGTCGTAATAATGCGTAGTCCATTAGAATTTCTTCTACTATTATTGGCATAAACACATAAGAGCACAAAAGTCGCAAGACACTTGTGCGATTATTGCCTTAAACACATAAGCACACAAAAGTCGCAAGACACAAACATTGAGACTCAGAATAATATTCTAAATTCGTCATAATTATGCCAGCTTAACGCAAAGGAACTCTTCCAATTAATCATCGCAGACTAAAACACTAAGCCTTACCTAAGGTAATAAACCTGGAACCTTGAAATTCAGACAGCAAGTACATTTTATGATGTGGATATCCACTAAGAAAGGATTTATGTTATAGCACCCCTAAGGGGTGTAAAATTTATATTGTAGTCAGCGTGTATGAAATCTCGAACGCTTTTGGATTTTTTTTATTTCACTGAAGTAGCAAACGAACATGCAGTCCACCTGATGGTAAGTGGCCACTGCCACCCATGGACATCTGTAATCAACTTCATACAGAACATGGGTTCCATCTAAAGTCAATCACAGATGCGTTGCTACTCCCGAGGACTATGATGGTCGCCTCATGTGGAAGTGTGCCGGGAACTACACCCTTCCATTGAAACGCAAGAAATTCTTCACGCTAGAAATAGGTGTGGCGGTGATACTTCCCCGGTCGAACTACACCACCACCACCTTGAGAATTTTTGTATGTTTGTCTGTCTGTTATTAAAATTTAATGTTACGTTAAATTTTTGCAACTTTAGTGAAACCACAGTTCATTGAATTGCCACTATTATAAATTAAATTGTTTATGTATTCTGATAGCTGGGGCCAAGAAAATTATTCTTGCTTTTTCATCCTTCCCTACAAATCGTTCAAACATTTTAAAAATATTTGACGTACAAAAATCAACTTCAATAGAATTTCTGTTTTTTGGATACTTAATAGTCTTTGTACGTTATTTCTCCTGAACTAAGTTAAGATTGATCTGCAAGGAAAAAATGAGTTAGGGTTGAAATTCTTTAACTTTTATGATTATTATTTTTATCAATTTTTTTTTATTAGACTTTCTAATTACCGTATGATAAAACGGATTTTTATAACTAACTGCAAATCTGTCTGTTACATGGCTTTATGTTTAAAACCTTAATAGAAAGAGTTTTGAAATTTTATTGGCCTACTACAACCTCTGGCCACTACAATAACAAACACTCAAAATAAAAAAGTTATAACAACGTCCCTACAAGAAATCGCTCATCATCATCAGCCTGTTTATTTAATAATTGCACAGTAATCAAAGTTACATATATCAATTTACAATTTAAAAACAAACATTACACAGTACAAAGGAAAAACTTCCAACACATTCGTCAGGACACGATTGAAAATAATTATTAAAATTGAATAATATACTAACAATCTACAGTAACTTTATATCCAAATCATAAACTATTATATGAGGTAAATTTTGTTTCACCCGAAGGCACAGCCCTATCCCGACCCCAGAAAATAATGAAGAGACATTCAAATGAAACCTGAGTGGTGGCGCTACGAATACAAATTAGAGTTAAAGTCGTGAACGTTCCCCAAATTGAGTGACAATCCCAATTCCGAGCACCCATATTGTTTTAGTTATTGCGTGTTTCTTTCTTTCTACTAATAAAGTGGTTCAGTAGCATTAAATGAATTATTTTGTGTCACCTAGGTATAGTTCCGGGACCAGAGTAGGGCTACAGTACACTCTGCCTGTCGTAAGAGGCGACCAAAAGAGGCTTCCGGGGTTGCGGGCATGTAGTGTGAGAGCTCGAACCGTCCGGCCAAAAGACCCCGGGAAGGACGGCGGCATGGCACCGTAAACACCAAAAGGTACTGTGAGCGTTTTACGCGCACCAGGGAAGAGCCCGAAAGGGCATCGCCCTTGGAGGACTCCGGTTGTTTCGTTGGAGATCCCGAAATCCCTCCACGCAGCGCTGAGGACGGCCACCGAGGGGGTTTTAGTGTAAGAATCCAACGATTTCCAAACCCTAAAATGTTTTTAGTTTTCATTAAAGCCTGCGTGTATGATGTCACGGACAACGTGTTTAAGGTTTAGGTTTAGGTGTTTAAGGTAAGGTTTAGGTGCTTATTATGAGTTTCCTATGTGATAATTTAGATCGTAAACTGTCTGCCAAAATTTTAGCAAATCAGACTAATATTTTCTGTCCGAAACAGCAACAAATACATCTATCTTAACAAAATTTTACATTTATAACATACTAGCACTTACCCGCGGCTTCGCCCGCACGGTCAAAGCGGATAACATTAGCATTTGATAGCGTGATTCAGAACTTGCAAATGAGTTTTACTAACGCCATCTATTAACAACGTCTGGGACTACTAAATATGTAGCAACAAACAAAACATCGATATTCTCTTGGGAATGAGAGAGCGCGGTAAAAAGTAGCCTACGTCACTCTCCGCTCTCCTATCTCCCAGCATATAAACCATAACATATAATAGCTATGAGGCGACGTGAAAGAGGAAAAAACAAACACACTTCCTGGATGGACAAGATTGAGATATGCATTAGTTCGGTCAATCGCTTTAAGAATATAACGATAATCGAAAACTTTACTTGTAATGATTTATTTTGTCTACCTTCTCATACCCTTGTATCATATAAACGTCGGATTGTGGATTTCGCAGTCATAAATATGAACAAGATAGACCGTAATTTCAAGGAAAGTACCTTAAGGGTTGTAAAAAGGCATGTTTCCTCACCGGATACGTTTTACGTTATCTGCATCCGGCAAAAAGACGACGCTCCCTAAAAACATTTATAAGGACTTTTTACTGTACAGATAAAAAAATCTTATCCTTTCTATCATACACTATTGTCGACGTCAACAAGTAAATTACTGACCCACTGCTGGGCATAAGTCTCCTCTCAGATCAAAATTTTATGACGTTATTTATTTCGCACCTATTTATTTCAACAAGATAGTAGAAAGTATATCGTTCGACCGTAGAATCGTAGAAGTATCACACTTATTTCTAGTGTAAAGCAAGACTTTCTGAAGGTAGAACCAGTGTAGTTCGACCGGAAAGTACCACCACCACACCTATTTCTAGCGTGAAGCATTTCTTGCGTCTCGATGGAAGGGTGTGGTTGCCGGCACACTTTTACATGAGGCGACCATTATAGTCCTCGGGAGTAGCAACGCATCTGTTTCATTTCAGATAGAACCCATGTTCTATATGAAGTTGCTTACAGAGATCCATGGTCGGCAGTGACTATTTACCATCAGATGGACTGCATGCTCGTTTGCTACTTCTATACTAGAACAAGTATAGTTTCCACTATATTTGCTAAAAACAATACTTCTTTCACTTGAAGAACATAACAATACGTTGCTTAAAAAAATCATTATTATAAAAATCTTTCCCCACCTATAATTGTGATCAGTAGTAGATTCTTTTGGCCCTTTTTATATTCAAAGGCAAAATCTCTTTCCAGTCGATGTTAATTAAACTAGCAAAATCCCAGCATAAAGAAGAATTTTTCAACTACTATTGCATAAAACGCCTAGGGCTTGTTTCCATTACGTTGTTACGCTATAATGATAGTTGTGACGTTGAATAGATCGTGCCTTTCATTTTTAAATATAGAGCAGTGATAGCGTAATGGTTTGAACTTCCCGTCTCAATCGGGAGGTCCGAGGTTCACAACTAGGCACGCCCCACTGATTTATGTGCGTATTAGAAATTAATTATCACTGCTTTTCAGTGAAGGGAAACATCGTGAGGAAATCTACACACCCGAAGTTCTTTAAAAAAAAAAGTTCTCAGAGGGGTGTGAAGTCCACCAATTCGTACTTGGCCAGCGCAGCGGACTGTGGCCAAAACTCTCTCATTCTGAGACAAGACCCGCGCCCAGCAGTGGGACTATAATGGGTTAACGTTGATTTTTAAATATATCGAAGTTTTTCAACTTTCTAAACGTATTTTTTGTCTTCCATTTCATAGTTATGTTCATAGTTAGTTCATAGTTAGTTCCATTTCATAGTTCCATTTCATAGTTAGTTAGTCGTACTCAACGGTTTCAACTTCGTTACAATAATGTAACATAGCTTTTGATAAACTGGACGAATTTTAATCAAATGAAGACTTATTTTTACCTAAATTTAATTCCTACCTTTGACAAACAGACAGGCTTGTAAAAACTGTAGAAATATCCGATATTACCTTAATCTCAGACCTCCAAACTATTATTTTGAAACTTATGCAATTGTTTCGCAAATACGCAGAAGTTTTTTGAAGTGAAACTTCTTTATCGGGGTAGGAAAAAAATTTAGTGTAACATTTTTTCGTTACGCGCCATCTTTTTCTGTTACGCGCCATCTTTTTCTTATCCCTACCACGCGTGATATTAGATAGATTATTATAGATTAGATTATTAGATAAAGTTTAATAAAAGCCTTTTATTACACTTTATCTAATTTAACTTTATTTAACCAATTTCTGTAAAGTTGCATATAGTAAATTATTTTTTGAAAAATAACGTCATAAAGAAGTTTCACTTCTTACGAGTGTACGCTAGTACACGCACACATTTTTTTTATTTTTTATTATACAATATGGATTTCATATCTATTACGATTCTTCTAGTTTGCAAGAATAAGTCTAGCGCAATCAGCTCTATCAACACGATACTATGTGGCTTGTCTATATTTAGATTAAATGCTGAATCGACACCGTTCAAGTATCGCCTCGACCTAATGGAAACTGCTCCTCATTGACAAAACTCCATTTCACGGTACAGTTGCGCTCAAATTTCGGAGGCAAAAAATTAACGTCCTGAACTAATTTGCTTCTACATTTCCTCTAATTTTGGATTTTTCCAGTGTTCGTTGAAGCAAGTTGAAGATTTTTGAAGTGGTTTTCTATACTAAAATATTTCTCATGATTTTTTTTAATTTGACTGAAGTAGCAAACGAGCATGCAGTCCACCTGATGGTAAGTGGTCACTGCCGCCCATGGACATGTAATCAACTTCATACAGAACATGGGTTCCATCTGAAGTCAATCACGAATGCGTTGCTACTCCCGAGGACTATGATGGATTGTGAAATTGTTGAACCTCATATGAAATTGTGCCGGCAACCACAAAATTTATTTGTTTAATTACATACATAAGCTTACAAATTATAAACACATATTATATGTCTTTTATTTTATAAAATATAAAAATATCCTGACAAAAACACGAAGCCCAGATATTTCCTAAATGTTTACGTTTGAAAATACCCGCAATTTTGACCGTATTTTTACTTTCATCAATAAAATATTAAAAACGAAATTCTGAAATTCGCTTGTATGCGAACCAATCTCGCAAAGTACTGAAACAATTTTTACTCGATTTTTATTCAAAAAAATTTACTGTACGTACCGAGGACAGCAAATATAAATTGCCTACATTTATATAAATAACTATAAAACCCCTGCCTTGGGAAAAAAACACCTTACAGTTGTACTAATATATTTTATTTCACTTACATACCTAACTTTACCAGTGTATACAGTGTTAAAGAACATTATTTCAAAAATGGACAAAAGGTTCACAGAGTCATATCAGACACCGGAACTGTTCTTACGTTTATAACCTGCATCCGGTCGCCGGAAGCTTCCTAACTTGAAAATATTTAAGAATGAAAAGCAGGGGTTTTTACTGTGAGCTACCTTATTTTACGTTAAATTTGAGAGAAGTAATAAAAATGTTAGAAAATGACCTTATCATTAAGGTTTCTTCCTCATTTTTTTTTTATCTGATTGAAGTAGCAAACGAGCATGCAGTTCACCTGATGGTAAGTGATCACTACCGCCCATGGACACGTGTAAACAACTTCAAATAGAACATGGGTTCTATCTGAAGCCAATCACAGATGCGATAACAAAGTGTACCGGCAACCACACCCTTCCATCGAACCGCAAGAAATGCTTCACGCTAGAAATAGTTGTGGCGTTGGTACTTCCCCGGTCGAACTACACTGGTTCTACCACCTAAAACTCACTAAAGAGTATGTGTTTTAGTCATAGAGAGAAAGGTTTACCCATAGGCTAGACTATAATAATCATTAGATAGACTGCACGCTCATTTGCTGTTTGCTACTTATAAAACTTTTAAATGTAGGTAGGTATTGTAATACTCTTGTCCCTGTCGTTCCAAGACCAGAATAAGACGGTATCCCTGCTTGTCGTAAAAGGTGATTGAAACGGCACTTCTGGAGTTGCGAGCGGTAAGAATGGGACCACAACCCGTCCAGCCAAGCGACTCCGGGTAAGACGGTAACATGTATCGCGTGCCGTCGTAAACGTAAGAAGGTGCGTTAAGCATATTTGCTCACCGAAGAAGAGTCTGTTAGGAGCATCGCGTTCGAAGGACTCCGTCTTGTTCCGTTGAAGATCCTATAGTCCTCCACACAGCGCTGAAGACAGCTACCGGGAGGTTTTACTACTTACGCAATCCTTATAAATATTTTAATTACTTTTGCCCATACAGAATTTATGTATCTTTTATAGGAAAGTGTTGCCCCTATTTACATTTCACCAACCCATTGTGGAACCTAATTAAGTAAAGCACGGTACAACGCCGCTTCACCCCCGTAATATCTGATGAAATAATTATGTTTTTATAATATCATGATAAAAAATCATGGGAAATTTGAAGATAATTGTATTATATTTAGAAACACAGGCAGTGTTTTCTTTTAATAACAAGTCTGAATATAAAAAATCTTATACTTAAGTAGCACTTTTTAGAAAGATACAGAAACACTAAACTGCATCTTGGGTGTTAGTTATTTTTTTACTCAAAAACAAAGCACGAAAAGTACGCTCAAAAAACATATCCTTGTGACATAGTCAGGTAACAAAAGAACGTATGAATCAACAAAAAATTCGCGACAGTGAACTATATTTTCAGAATTTCGTGTTAGAATAGCATAGAGCTAAATTTTTCAAAGCGGTTTCTATTTCAAAAAACACCGACAAAAGTTATCATATGTCCTAAATTCAATTCTTAACTCAGACAGAGATAGTTTAAATTATTAGTAGCCGCTACTTCTTAAAGAAGTGTACAAGTGACCGTTGAAAATATTTTAGTCCTACCTAAAGTCCAGAATTCCTGAGTAATACACCCATAAAATTAAAATCAGAAAAAATACAACTACACATAATTAAGCACCTATCTGTGTCATACTGCCTCTGGAATCGAATCTAGACCGTCTATACCACCTTTACTGGGCATTTAAGCAAGCAAAGCCGTTAAATATGCTACTATTGTACCTGGAATCCACTGCGCAAACTAATAAACTTAGCTATAAACTTTCAAAGAACAAGCACCTGGGTCCGTAAACATAAACAACGGACCCTAAGGCTGTTTATACCTCCGGCTTGACAGTAACTGAGTTTAAAGAATTACTACTAATTATACTGTTCAGCAAGTTTCTACTCGAAGATTATATAAGGCATCGGTTACAGGTTAATTCTCACATCAGTTCAGTCCATCTGACTAATGATGAGAGAATGACGAGAGAATTATAGTGTATGTTAAGACTGCCGCTTTCGTTTTAACCCGACACTTATAATTTAGAAGTTTTCAAGACGAGGGTGAATAGGCTTTATCTAGGCAAGCGTGTAACATATGCTGCATCTTACTTAACAACAGGTAAGATCGCGGTAAAACGTTGGCCTATATTAAGATAAAAACAAGACTGACGCCAGAATTAGCGTGTAACCGATGTCTTAGACGATAATTCTCTCCTCATTCTGACTAGAATTATGGACTAATCCAACGCCAGAGATAACGTGTAACCAATGCCTAACACTCGGACTGATAGATTGACGGTATGGACTGACGAAAATTAAATACTTAAGATAATATTATTGGTCATTTCCAATACCAATTTGTCTTTTTTGAATGACAAAGAATTGATATTAGAAATAATCAAACCTGGGGCTACTGAAGATGATGTAAAAAAAAGATAAAGTATTGTAATGTATATAAAAAAAGACAAATTATCGAATAAGCTGGCTAGGAGCTGAAGGAAATTTTGATCTATGTGACTACAAGACTGTTGCGTTGTCTGCCTAAACGGCGACTGTGTCCTAAGTTTTCAGCAACTTTTAACTTAATTATCCATCATTCTGGCATCAATCAAAACATGAATGGAAAGATGGACTGAACTGAGGCCAGAATCAGCTTGTAAACGATTCCTAAAGTTTATGGTTTTCGTTCACTACGCCTGTGGCATCAATAAATCTGGAAGAAACGAATTGAAATGAAATAAAATGTCGTTGTTTCGTGTACGCCTACGGGGGCACTTGCAAATTGTCAGTTACAATATCTTTTCTTATGTTGCCAGCGGATCGAAACACGCCTGAGAAGATCCGGCAAGAATCTCTGCGGTTTTGTTTTGTAGGGTTCCGTATCCAAAGGGTAAAAACGGAACCCTATTAGTAAAACTCCGCTGTCCGTCTGTCCGTCTATACATTTATCCGTCTGTCCGTATGTCTGTCACCAGGCTGTATCTCATTAACCTTAATAGCTAGACAATTGAAATTTATCTATTCCCATCATATTCCCATCATATTCCCATCATATATTATCATTATCTTATTAACCAGTCTTTTAACGAAGGTATTTTCCCAGACCTACTAAAAACAACAATCATAAAACCAATTTTTAAAAAAGGCGCTAAAACTGATCCTTCATACTACAGACTAATAGCTTTACTACCAATAAACTACAAAATATTTGAAAAGGCAATGTGTAACAGATTATATTCATTTTTAGAAAAATATGACCTCCTAAGCCCAAATCAAAATGCGTTTCAAAAAAATAAATCCACATCACTAGCTGTTTTTCAATATACAAACAAGATACTAGAATATTTAAATAAAATAATATTTATATATTATTTTATTTAAATATTCTTCGCAGTATATATATATGATGTATATCTGATGATGTATTTCTATTGCCGCTATAACAATAAAAAATTAACTAAAATTAAAATCAAATAAATATCTAATGGAGCTCCCGTTCAACAAGCGTGTTTTTTGCCATTTTGTTTTTGACTTGGCAATCGCATCAAACAATCTGTATTAGGTACTTGTGAGATACAATACATTATGTTTTCATGCGATTGCCGAGTCCACCTTTTTATTAAAAACGTTAAAGATTTTTAATATTGATTTTAATCACTATGGGATGTTGTTAAATTAGAACATTACGTAATAACTTAAGACAGAAAGTCCCTTAAGCAGGGACTGAATAAATTATTAATCGACTTAGTATTACATGGATCTCAGAACTTTTTTCGGTAAAAAAACTGAGTTGCGAGACTTTTTCAAGTATTGATTTTTAAGGTATTTAATCGTACAATGCTACAAAATGATTGGTTTAACTCCTAAAAGTTAATTTTTTCTTTCTTTAAAAACATATTAAAACGGCACACTATCACATGAGGCGACCATCATAGTCCTCGGGAGTAGCAACGCATGTGATTGACTTCAGATGGAACCCATGTTCTATGTGTAGTTGATTACAGATTTCCATGGGCGGCAGTGACCACTTACCATCAGGTGGACTGCATCTTCGTTTGCTACTTCAGTCAAGTAAAAGTCAGTTAAAAAAAATTAATGAATTGTTTTAAATTAACTTTTTCTATACTACATTTATGTATTTTGACACTATTCGCATTTCTGTACGTTTCATCATTGTCATGAACTCGCTTCTCGAATGCTCGCTTACGGTAAATCACATCCTTTACGTCGTCGTCAACCCATTATTGTCCCACTGCTGGGCACGGGTCTTCTCTCAGAATGAGAGAGTTTAGGCCATAGTCCACCGCGCTGGCCAAGTGCGAATTGGTGGACTTCACACACCTCCGAGAACTTTTTTTTTTTATAAAGAACTCTCGGGTGTGTAGGTTTCCTCACGATGTTTTCCTTCACCGAGAAGTAGTGATAATTAATGTATAATACGCACATAAATCAGTGGTGCGTGCCTGGGTTTGAACCTCGGACCTCCCGATTGAGAGGGCAAGTTTCAACCTATCACTACTCATTTACGTAGTATATGCAAATTGATCAAATAGTTAATATCTTTATGTACATCAATCTCAACTTCGGATCTAGTTATTAACATATGATAACTGATTATTCAAGAACAACATCTATTATAGTTTCTGATTGAGAAATAACCTGTAGTTTTAGCTAGGAATAGAGCAATGTTATCTTATGATCTGCTAACCAAAGTTTGAACTTTGCTTAATATATTAAAAGCTAAATAAACAGGTAATATTCAAGGTGGAAGAACCAGTGTAGTTTGACCGGGGAAGTTCCACCGCCACACCTATTTCTAGCGTGAAGCATTTATTGCGTTTTGATAGAAGGGTGTGGTTGCCGGCATACTTTCACATGAGGCTACCATAATAGTCGTCGGGAGTAGCAACGCATCTGTGATTGACTTCAGATTGAACCCATGTTCTGTATGTAGTTGATTACAGATGTCCATGGGTGGCAGTGGCCACTTACCATCAGGTGGACTGCATGCTCGTTTGCTACTTCAGTCAGATAAAAAAAAGCTAAATAAACAGTGTTACAATTATCATTATTAAACATTACATTCTAGTTCAATATTTTTTATATAACGTTAAAGTAGCGAACGATTATTCGTTTACCACTTTAACATTAGTCTGTCGACCTATGGATATCTGTAGGCAGCTTTGTATAGATGTTTTTTATCTGAACTCAATCACTGATGTGTTACTGCTACCAAGCCGACACCCTTCCACTTAAACACAAAACTTTCTCTCAAATATGTATCGCTGTGGTGCCTCCACGGTCCAATCAAACACGTTCTTCAAGCTTGCAAATTATACACAAACTTAATCGATAACGATTAAGATAATTATTAAGATTAAAATCGAATACGCCGCATTTAAGATAATCAGATATATTGAACAGGGCTTTTATGGTCTGATTCAGAATATAGTGGCGCCAGGTCTTGAGGCTTACCGAGAAGTCACCAAATACTAAACAATTGATAATTTACAGGCAATGGCGTCACACAATAAAGGTGCACCACCTCAATAATTAGGGAATCTTTGAGTACAAGAGACAATTCTCTTGTTCAACAAACATATCCATCCTTATAGAGTAGGTAAAGAGACTTATACCTCTTAGGTCAGACACACACTGTCCCTGTAGTTCCGGGACCAGAATAGGGCTACGGTACCCTCTGCCTGTCGTAAAAGGCGACTAAAAGAGGCTTCCGGGGTTGCGGGCGGGAAGAGTGGGAGCTCGAACCGTCCGGTCAAGTGACCCCGGGAAGGACGGCGGCATGTGTGGTTGCATGTTGCCGTAAAAACCAGAAGGTGTGGTGAGCAGTTCACGCCCACCAGAGAAGAGCCCGATGGGGCACACGCTGAGGACACCGGCGGCGGTCAAGTGGAGTTCCCGGAGTCCTCTTCGCAGCGTCGAAGTCGGCCACCGGGGACGTTTTAGTGCGGTAAGAATCCCACATAACCCGCGTCGCTCCCACGACGTCGGGTACTTTTTGAAAGTTTCCCCCTCGAAAACAAAAAAAAAAAAGGTCAGACACACACAACAGGAATACATCTCCAAAAATACAAAATACATTCAGATGACAATACCTTTACAGCCAAAAGATTGATGTACCGACGGGATCTCTACCTCTGACGGTATAGTTACAATTTTCCAGAGATATTTTCCTCCGCCATGTTGACGTATATACGAATATATGGCCCCCATTTTTTAATAACGTTTAGGGATCCTTGCGTGCCAGCGCCAGGTTTCTAAGATAAGCTAATAAATTTGTTAAAGTGGAAAGGTGAGTAAATTTGCTTTTTATCACCGACATCGGCGTCGCCATGCGGTTTTTACTTGTTTCAATTTTTCATTGACATATTAAGAGACATTTTTGAAGTGAAACTTCTTTAGGCGCATGAGGGTAAAGTTTTTACAGATGAAACGTCACGCCGGTATGCAACGGAAGTGTCGGAAAAGAGAGAGAGAGTGATCGAGACCGATTGAGAGAGAGTAAGACAGGGCGAACGTAGCATGAGCAAACTAGCCGTGGAGTGAGAGTAGGGAGCAAGCGAGTGAGAAAGATTGAGAGAAAAAGTGAGACAGAGCGAACGTCGTATCACGCCTTTTTCCCTTCCTCATAATCTTGGAAATTTAAAGTTTTAGATTTGTATAAATATAAACAAGATTTATAAATTAGTTCGCCAAAGAAGTTTCACTTCTGACATGTGTACTTTGTATGCACGCATGTTTTTTTTTAGTTTGTGGATAGTAGTCAGAAATACATCTGTCGTATTTCTAAAAATACGAATTTAAATTTATTTCGAAGGCGGTAGAACCAGCGTAGTTCGACCGGAGAAGTAACACTGCCGCACTTATTTCTAGCGTGAAGCATTTCTTCAAGAAATGCCGGCTAACTTTTATACGAGGCGACCACCATAGTCCTTGGGAGTAGCAACGTATCTGTGATTGACTTCAGATAGAACCCATGTTCTGTATGAAATTAATTACAGATATACATGGGCGGCAGTGACCACTTACCATCAAGTGGACTGCATGCTCGTTTGCTACTTCAGACTGATAAAAAAACTAACATCTTCAAACGTGTATTCGTTTATCACACAGTTCTTGCTTACACGCACTCTGTGTTACAAACACACACACACAAACACGCCAACTTATAACGTCGCTTACAATTTACTTAGGTACCACTAACTTAAATTCTATAAAAACGTTTTATCATACATTATTTATATATGCATACACATATTTATTCACAAGGACTCTATGTATCAAACGCGTAATCATTTCACAGACATGTATTTAACATCGATTGCAATTTAATTACCATAATAATTAAATTGCAATTCGATAATAACATCTACTAGCATGTCGTCCACCAATTCGCACTTGGCCAGCCCGGTGTACTATGGCCTATAACTCTCTCATTCCGAGAGAATGACCCCTTCCCAGTAGTGGCACAATAACTGATTGCCGACGACAAGCATTTCGTTTCTCGAACATCCTTTTACACGCTCACACACACATCCAAACATTTCGTTTACGCAGCAGAATTACAAAGTAACACCACTCTCTAACGTAAACAATGAAGTCTTCACTGATCCCTGATTTAAAATGCAATCTCGCTTCACACTTTTAAGTAAGATTGATCGAGGGACCAACTCCGTCAAACAGTTAATAAATGACTGGCATTTGCTTTTATTTGAAAGCTATTTAATAAGTTACTTAAAAGTTTTCCTTTCCCACGAGAGTGTTTGATGTTTCTATTTGAAATGAAAGTAAAAAGGGTTTTGAATTATCAACCTTTTTACAGTGCTGAGTAAATGTAATAGAATGAATATGGTTTGACTGGAAAGGTACTACCGTCACACTTATTTCTAGCTTGAAGTACCTAGTGGCCTTTTAGTAGAACATTTGGTGTCTTAGATCAGTTAAGATCTACTGCACCATTAAGAGACGAAGCTACATTCATTCTATGGCTCTTTGGAAGCTTATATAAGATTGAACTAATAAATGAGCAAGGAGTCAATAAAAGATTTTTGTTTATCTGACTGAAGTAAGAAACGAGCATGCAGTCCACCTGATGGTAAGCGGTCACTGCCGGTCTGCGACATCCATAATCAACTTCATACAGAACATTGGTTCCATGTGAAGTCAATCACAGATGCGTTACTACTCCCGAGAGCTAAGATGGTTGCCTCATGTGAAAGTGTGCCGGCAACCACACCCGTCTATCGAAACGCAAGAAAAGCTTAACGCTAGAAATAGATGTGTAAGGTACCACCGCCACACCTATTTTTAGCCTGAAGTGGTGGCCTTTCAGTAGAACATTGTGCCGGTGCCTTAGATAAGTTAAGATATACTGAGCCATAAGGACCCGAAGCTACACCTCCCTTCTATGACCCTTTGTAGTAGCTTACTTGAGATTGAAGTAACAAACGAGCAAGGAGTCAATAAATGATAAGTAACTCTGTAATAAATAATTCTTATGATAATCATACACGCGTTACAACTTCCGAGGACTAAGATGGTCTCCTCAATAAAAGTGAGGCACTTTCCTAACCTAACTGTCCAACAACTCTTGGACAATCGTTTCCAATCGAAAAAAGAAAGGTTAAGAGTAACGTGGATTACACGGACCAGCTCCTGGCAAATTAGGATTCAGTCAGACATCTTAATTATTCCATAGAGTTGTCAGTCATTATCGTCACCCCAAGATTACTCGTTATGGCAACTCCTGACAGCATTCCTACTAATTACGAAGATCGTTAGTATTGACGAAAGGCGATACACTTGGCATATAAATTTAGGGTTGCCAATCACCCACTCTCTCGTCAATCCATTATTGTCCCACTGCTGGGCTAGAGTTTAGGCCATAGTCCACCGCGCTGACCAAGTGCGAATTGGTGGACAAGGTGGTGGACGATCACCCACTATTACCCCTAAATATGTTTATGTAGCGTATATTGCCAAATAAGCCTCATATTTAGTCAAATTTTAATGTAAAGCAAGATAGTGAAGCTCGCTTTTATTGCCATATAAAAGACAAGGAAAAACATTAACCTGTTAACTTTTCTGCGAGATGTTTTCAGCCAAAGTCATGTTCCGAACCGGTGACAGTGGAAGGAACTGACAATTTGTAAGTGCCCCTGTAGCCTTTTTTAATTATTTTATCTGACCACTTACCATCAGGTGGACATGCAGTCCACCTGATGTTAAGTGGTCACTGCCGCCCATGAACATCTTTAAGCAACTTCATATTAAACAAAGGTTCTATCTGAAGAATTACAGATGCGTTGCTACTTCCGAGGACTGAGATGGCCGCCTCATATAAAAGCGGGAAAAACACCCTTCTATCGAAACGCTATATACCTATATTTCACGCTAGAAATAGGCGTGGCGGTACCTCCCAGGTCGAACTACACTGGTTCTACCACCTGGTGGACATACATCTCATTTAATTTCCAGTGTCTTTACGCCACAGTGACCACTTATCATCAGGTGCTCGTTTGCTACTTCTACTCTATTAAAGAATATTAGGTTCTACTCGCAGTTATACACGTAAACATAACAGATTTTGTAGTGTTTGTTTGTCCCGTACGCTCGAACTCATCACTCTCCTTCCGAGACAGTCAAGTAATAATTTAAAAGGTTTTCTGGGTATTGTTCCGTTAATAAGCGAAAGCTCTTAGCGATTGAAGTCCGAGCCGATTTTCATGGAAACTAAGCAACGTAAGAACTTTCAATGTTAAGATTAATCTTACCTAACGTCGGACATAAATGTGTTTTGCTCTTGTGGACTAAGGTGGAACGGTAGCAAAGGCAAGTCTCCTACTACATCCTTCATACCCGAACATAGGTGCAGGTAATGTTGTTAATACATATTGGGTACAAATTGCGTATTAGAAATTAATTATCACTGCTTTTCGGTGAAGGAAAACATCGTGAGGAAACCTACACACCCGAGTTCTTAAAAAAAAATGGTTCTCGGAGGTGTGTGAAGTCAACCAATTCGCACTTGGCCAGCGCGGTGGACTATGGCCTAAACTCTCTCATTCTGAGAGAAGACCCGTGCCCAGCAGTGGGACAATAATGGGTTGACGAGAATCGAGGGTACAAATTGGTGTGGCGGTTGTTGGTAATTTAAATTTTCTCCGATTAAAGTGGCGATCTAGCTTGTAGTCCACCTAATGATAACTAATTAACACACGCTTTCTACACTCATAGCCTCACACTAGAATTTTCTCCTGTGTCGTAGGTACCAAGGACACACACAAGAAAAATACACAAACACCCAGACCCAGAACATGAATCTAAACTCATCATTCAGATAACTGTCTGGCCAGGATTCGAGCCCCGGACCAATTGCGCCTCAGACCAGTCTGCTTCACCCTAGAAGTATGTGTGGCGTTGGTACTTTCTAACGACACTAATTAACGACACGACACCTGGTGAAATATAGTGATATTTATAATTTGTGATTTTTGTAATCATACTAATTATATAATCATAATCATAATATCATAATCATCATCATCATATTATTATTATAAAAGCGAAAGTAAGTGTGTATGTTTGTTACTTCTTCACGTGTAAACGGTTTGAGCAATTTTCATAAAATTTGGTAGGAAGTTAGCTGATACTCTGGATTAACACATAGGCTACTTTTTATTGTGACAAAATATATTTTTCCCACAGGACAATCTATTATTATTAACGCGGGCTAAGCTGCGGGATTCAACTAGTTAGGTATAAATTTCAGTTCAAATCCTACTTTTATTTTAATAACTAAATTAAATCGATACTTTAATTGATTTCTGCACCGATCGCCAACCCTACACCACGGTAGCGTTTGATCATCATGATCTTAATATCCGTAAGCCGCTTATGGCACGTCGCACGTGCCGAGGGGAAATTGGCCACAAATTGTTAATGTTCTAAAGCCTTCTTGAGCTGATGATTATCGTTTAGGGTTGAATACGACTGAACATATCAGTACAAATTTAATCACAAATGTTTACTGTTTGAGTTTAATATTAAATATATCACATACACCTGTTTTTAGCGTGAAGCAGTTCTTGCGTTTTGATGGAAGCGTGTGGTTGTCTGTACACTTTAATACGAGGCGACCATCTCAGTCCTCGAGAGTACCAACGCACCTACAAGAACGCAAGACCAACAATGCCTTTTGGTTTTTGTTATTATGACGCAATGGGTCCCGGGTTCGATTCCCGGCTAGACAGGTATCTGAATGATGAGTTTAGATACTTGTTCTGGGTCTGGGTGTTTGTGTATTCATTTTATGTGTGTCCATGGTACCCGCGACACAGTAGAAAATCCTACTGTGAGGCTATGAGTGTAGAAAGTTTCGGCAACCCGTTATTATCCCACTGCTGGGCACGGGTCTTCTCATAGAATGAGAGAGTTATAGGCCATAGTCCACCGGCCAAGTGCGAATTGTTGGACAAAGAAAGTGTTATTAAATTTTAATAACTTTTGGTAAAGATGACTTTAATGAGTCTAAATATAGTATTTTGATTCATTCAAATTATATTCGGCAGTTTTCGTGTGATGAGATTGAGAAACACAGAGACAAACATACCATTATTCTACTACTCTAAAACACTCCTTAAAACAAACAGTCAAATATATCTGAAGTGTCTGGCATGAAAGCACTAATGGAGATTTGATTGCCGAGGGACGCCTAAAGTCGCGGTTGGGACGGATGGGAATTGATGCGGATCTAGATTCGGGTGGCCACGCGCAAGGTTTCACCTGGACTGTCCAACATGGTAATATATATCCTTTTTTTGTTTTCGAGGAGGAAACCTTCAAAAGGTAACCGACGCCGTGGGAGCGACGTAGGGTTATGTGGGATTTTTACCGCACTAAAATCCCCCCGGTGGCCGTCCTCGGCGCTATAAAGAGGACTCCGACCGCAACCGGAATCCTCTGAGCGCGTATGCGACCACATATACCACCGTCCTTCCCGGGATCGCCCGACCGAACGGTTCGAGCTCCCACTCTAGCCGCCTGCAACCCCGGAAGCCCCTTTTAGTCACCTCTTACGACAGGCAGGGGATGCCGTAGCCCTATTCTGATCCCGGAACTACAGGGACAATGGTAAAATATATCCTATCTTGACCAATATCTATACCTTTAGTACGAGTTTGTTATTGCCTCAAAACAATATTTCTTTAACATTTTTTTCAATAGTCTTTTCAAGCATTTCTTGTGTTTCGATGGAAAGATGTGGTTGCCGGCACACATTGATTTGAGGCGACCAACATAGTCCTCGGGAGTAGCAACGCTTCTGTGATTGATTTCAGATGGAATCCATGGTCTGTATGAAGTTGATTACAGATGTCCATGGGCGGCAGTGACCACTAACCATCAGGTGAACTGCATGCTCGTTTGCTACTTCAGTCAGATAAAAAAAAAAACAATATTTTTTATATTTTGTTTTGCCAAATCAAAATCAAATTATCAAATTATGACGTACAATCAATTAAAGTCGTAAACGAGTATTTAGGGAGCCAGTGAAAACTTATTATCAGGTGGACTGCAAGCTCGATTGTTAATTCTATTCTATAAATAAATATTTCATTTATTTTATAAATAAATGATTATAACGAAATTTTACGTTACGGCACTGTTTACCGGCATTAATTAAACTATGACAAAGCTTTATTTACCAAAATGAGTAAGAAGTTTCACTTCACGAATTCATAATAATATATACTCGTAGATAAGATAACATAAAGTGACATAGTTTTGAACATCGTACCATAAAACATGGTTACCCCAGTTCAAGTATACCACCACCTTAAGAGATAAGGTAGAGACAATTGCGACAATAAATATTAAATGAATCCACAGAAACTGTAGCTTTGTTAACTAGCTTTTACTGAAACGGTAAGATAGTGTCTACAGCCTTACAATTCTTATTCTTCTTGTGGTACATGGTACTTGCAGGACAAATATATATGAAAACAATATATATTTGTCCTGCAAGTTGACTGCTTTATTATTAAGGGATTAAATACTCCATTTATAAATAACTTTCAATTTCTATCGATATATCTACCTAACATATGTAAAAAACATATTTAAAAACCCGCGTGGCGGTGCGGTTGCCATATGTGTCTGTCGGTTCCTGGTTCGATTCCCGGCCAGACAATTATCTGAATGATGAATTTAGGTCTAGATGATTGTTTATTTGTCTTTGTGTGTGTTCATGGCACAAACAACAGGAAAAATGTGGAGTTATGGGTGTAGGAAGCGTTTATTTCAAACTAGTTGCCCCGACGAACTTCGTTCCGACTAAAAGTCAAAAATCTAAAATTAATTAATTAATTAGTAACTAGAGTATTTCTCTACTATATTATACATGTAGCTATACATCAGCTAGTTTTCCTATAAAATAAAAAATATTTAGGTAGACCTTCAATGCGATGGTGAGTATACGGACATTGATGAATTTGAACCCCTACTTTTAGTCAATCATATATTTCACTTCTGTAAGTTCCGTTCCAAATTTCTACTACAGTCACCCATCCAATTGCTCACCGCACGCATTATGACTTAACTTGGATTACGATCTACACTAGGGTTGTGTTCTCAATGTTTATATATGTTATTAAAATGAAGTCAACGGAAACCGGTACACGTCGACGTAGAGCGGAAATTCATGTGACAGGTCGTTGCGTCCCGCACGAACAACTCGGTTAACCCTTTCTGGAATAACGCTTACTCGTGTACGGGTTGGAAATGAGTTGATTTATTTAACGTATAGTGATACACAAGCGATGACGATTTATTTACCTGATTGAATATACGAGCATGCAGTCCATCTGATGGTAAATAGTCACTACCGCTCTTGTAAAACTGTAATGAATTTCATATAGAACATGGGTTCTATCGGAAGTCAATCACAAACGCATTGCTACCCCTGAGGACCGAAATGGTATCACTACATAGTATAATAAAGAAAAAAATATACGTGAGGAATAGATAACGTCGCTTCTAAAAAGTCGCTTCACGCTGTCTGTCCCTATGTATGCTCAGATCTTTAAAACTACGCTACGGATCATAATGCAGTTTTTTTGATAGATAGAGTGATTCAAGAGAAAGGTTTTTATGTATAATACATGCATGATATAGCGGAGGAACACTGATAATTTTAGATTTTTGTCTTTTAGGCGGAACGAATTCGCCGGGTCAGCTAGTAGGTACTATATAAAAGTGAGCCTGCAACCCGGCAGCGGTTGCAATCTATTGGGAGAGCACTCTTCAATGTTTATAAATATTATTAAAATGAAGTCAACGGAAAACGGTACAAGGCGACGTAGAGCGGAAATTCATGTGACAGGTCGTTTCGTCCCGCACGAAAAACTCGGTTAACCCTTTCAGGAATAACGCTTTTTCGTGTATAAGTTGGAAATGAGTTGATTTATTTAATGTATACACAAGCGATGACGATTTTTTTACCTGATTGAGCATGCAGTCCATCTGATGGTAAATGGTCAATGTCGCTCTTCTACAACTGTAAGGAGCTTCATATAGAACATGGGTTCTATCTGAAGTCAATCACAGATGCGTTGCTACTCTTTGGGACTGAGATAGTATACACTACATAGGATTAAACAAAGTCGCTCCACGCTGTCTGTCCCTATGTATGTTTAGATCTTTAAAATGACGCTACGGATTATAATTCAGTTTTTTTAATAGATAGAGTGTTATACATTCATAATATAGTGGATGGAGGAACATTGATAATTTTAGATTTTTGACTTTTAAGCGAACGAAGTTCGCCGGGTCAGTTAGTACTATATAAAAGTGAGCCAGCAACCCGGTAGCAGCTACAATGTATATTGGGATTGCACTCTTCGATGTTTATAAATGTTATTAAAATAAAATGAACGGAAAACGGTACAAGTCGACGTAGAGAGGAAATTCATGTGAAAGGTCGTTTCGTCCCGCACGAATAACCCGGTTAACCCTTTCTGGAATAACGCTTAATCGTGTATGGGATGGAAATGAGTTTGATTTGTTTAACGCATACAATTGGAATGGTTTCAAGCAGTTTTGATGGTAAATGGTTGCCGCTCATGAACATATGTATCAACTTCATATAAAATAGGGGTTCTGTCTGAATACTTTTTTTATACTTAAACCTAACTATAAGGCAGACGGGCTACTTGACGGAAAGTGGTCACCGTCGCCTATGGACACTTGCAACACCAGAGGAGTCGCCAATGCATCACCGGCTTTGTAGGAGAGCTCTTTTCGCACCTTCTTGAAGAACCCCGTGTCATAACGCCCCCATACCTCAAGAGGAAGCTCGTTCCACATCTTGCACGTCCACGGCAGGCACGAGCGTGCAAACTGAACCGTGGAGGACCGCTGGAGTTTTATCTGATTGAAGTAGCAAACGAGCATGCACTCCACCTGATGGTAAGTGGTCACTGCCGCCCATGGACGCTTGTAATATACTGTATACAGAACACGAGTTCCATCTGAAGTCAACCGCAGATGCGTTGCTACTCCTGAGGACTATGATGGTCGCCTCATATAGAAGTGTTCCGACAACCACACCCTTCCATTGAAACGCAAAAACTGCTTCACGTTAGAAATAGGTGTGGTGGTGGTACTTCCGCGGTCGGACTACACTGGTACCTACCACCTGCATATTTTACACTATTTAAAGATGGCGACTATTTTTGTGACATTTATGTCCCTTGCATTACCCATGGCTAAGCATGGGTAATTCAACTAGTGTTATAATTTGAAGGGTGTATTATCCGAGGTGACCCAAATTAGTACTTACGGATTTACCTAAGGCAGTTGACGTTAAGTAGAATTATTTTTAACTTATACATGACGTGCATGCTTATTTGTTAATTCATTTTTATAGAAAAACACTTAATCTGAAATTCATTTTTATTTAAACATACACATAATACGCGCCGAACATACACAAACAAAGCCGAATACCAGAACTTAATTAACGTAGCCAGCTTTATTCGATACTCTTTACGAATAATCTATTTTTTGTGCAGCATACGTTTTTTGGTGCGAATCTAATAATAAGTATGTATTATGCATCGGTGTTCATGCTTGTTATATACATTTTCCACCAATTCGCACTAGTCCACCAATTCTCACTTGGCTAGCACGGTGGACTATGGCCTAAATACTCTCTCGTTCTGAGAGAAGACCCGTTCCCAGCAGTGGGACAATAATGGGTTGTACCCCATATACATGTTCATCATTCTTTTCTAAGTTACTCGTAATTTATTCGCGATAGTCTAAACGAAGCTTTAATAAGTCATTTCTTAAGATATAACAATGAATATAAAGCATACCTAATCTTCTATGATATTCATAAGGGAACAGTAGAAGATTGTACTAGACAGGCTGACACGGTATGAGTTGATCGCCTGAAAGCCGCAAATAGTCCCACGTCTAGGGAATAATCCTACAATCCGAATGATTTGACAAATGTAAATCGCTATAGTACGTGTGATACTAAGGCTTGATAGTGTCTCGTATGTAATATCATAGCATATTATGTAAGAGTCATTGCGACTACGCAGGGGCTATTTGTTTCGTATTCTGCAAGGTAGAACGTACCGCACCTTTATTTATAAGGAAACTAGTCGACCCGGCGAACTTCGTTCCACCTAAAAGTCAAAAATCTAAAATTATCAGTGTATCTCCACTATATTGTGCATGTATTATACATAAAAACCTTCCCGTTGAATCACTTTATCTATTAAAGAAAACTGCATTAAAATACGCATACATAGAGACAGACAACGAGAAGCGACTTTGTTTTATACTATGTAGTGATGATAACTCAAACGTTTACGTTTTGCGAGCGTAGTGCTAGTTCGTTTTCTTTATGGTATAAACGTACATTTTGAGTTATTTCTTTTTAAGAATAAAGGTGCGGTATATGGATTCGAGGAGATATCCGTACCAACGTCACATCGAATTCCTGCGTGCTGCAGCTCCTGAGTTTTGATGGAAGTGTGTGATGGATGATGATAGATTATTGGCGTACAAAAATATGTATAAGATTGAAATGTCAAATGAGCAGGCAGTTAATTTGATGGTATGATATAAATAACTAAATACAACAGGTATTCTATTTGAAGTCAATCAAAGATGCGTTGCTAATTCCAAAGATTAAGAAAGTCTCCTCAAGTAAAAGTGGAGCCAACCAAACTATCCTCAGACAAAATATTCTCAATTTTTTTTTTATTTCACATTTTTTAAATAAAAATGTCCTCGAATACCATGTCAATATAGTAGAAGACTCTTTAAAAACACAGCAGGAGACCATCGGACTCAAAAGGCTCAAGACCAGACGGTGTAAAGTAAGGTTAGACCTTATTTTTTGTTTACGAGGGGGAAACCTTCAAAAAGTACCCGACGCCGTAGGAGCGACGCGGGTTATATGGGATTCTTACCGCACTAAATCCCCCCCGGTGGCTGTCGTCAGCACTGTGTGGAAGACTCCGGGATCTCCAACGGAATACAGCCGGAGTCTTCCAAGTTCGATGCCCCTTTCGGGCTCTTCCCTGGTGGTGTGAAACACTCACCGCACCTTCTGATGTTTACGGCGGCATGCGACGACACATGCCGCCGTCCTTCCCGGGATCGCTTGGCCGGACGGTTCGAGCTCCCACTCTACCCGCCCGCAACACCGAAAGCCCCTTTTAGTCGCCTCTTACAACAGCAGAGGGTACCGTTGCCCTATTCTGGTCTCGGAACTACAGGGACAAAAGTAAGGTTAGACCTACATTCGACTTTGAACTACATATAAAGGACTTATCGAGATAGATGTACATGGATAAAAATATAGATTTCATTATCTCAATAATAAGAGTGCCACCTGTCACTTCAATTCGTCTAAGAATTCTCTTTACTTTGGTAAAAACTAATTTAATAAGTGGCACTCAGTTCCAAAGAAGGGTCGCATGTGGTATATTCGTCTCTTTAATGAATTCACATTTACATTAACTTAATAAGATGTAATACCTAGTTAATATATTTAAAAGGACTCAGACATATGAAAGAAGAAGCTCACGTCATGTTATGTAATTTTGCGTAATTACCTGGTTAATGTTGTTCAAACTTTTCAATTTTACTTAATTTATTTAATTCCAATTATTATACAATTTATAATAATGTTGAATTGTATGTCATTGGCCCTAGTAAATGTACTGGCCCCTAGATCGATAAATCATATTATGAACAATGTATTGGTGTACAGTGCGTAAGTGACCTAAATAAATAATAAAAACGTAACGACTTTTAACGATTAAATGTATTATTATAAGAAAGAAAAAAATCGAAAACCCGACTGCTGAAAAACATTAATGTAAAGTGAAAAACAATACTACTGCTGTACTGTACTACATGCTGCAGGCTATTATAAAGGTAATCTTTAATAGAATAATTATTAATCTATTTAATTTAACTAACTTTAGTTTTTCCGTGTACTTTTTTATGACATTACCTTTTAGTAACATATTATTCTCTTGCAAATGAAGGTAAAAACCTATGAAAACAAGGTAAGGTGTTAAATATTTAGTAATTCCATAATATTTTGTATTAAACGACCGCATACATAACTTTGTTTTGACAACTTTTCACAAATTTCCGGTTTTCCGTCCTGTAGTTTAGTAGTTTTAATTATAATAGCTTTAATGAACAGGCGAAATTTTCTGAGATAAGTTTAAATTTGTATGCTAGAAAATTTGTGTTGTACGCTAGAAAATTTGTATCGATCAATTCAGTTTCAGTATTTTATTAAATTACCACGGTGACCGTGGTAATTTAATACGGTATGGCGGTAAACGGTAACGAGATATGCATTAACGTAGGCATTTACTAATTCTACTGCGACATTTTTTTTTATCTGACTGAAGTAGCAAACGAGCATGCAGTCCACCTGATGTTAAGTTGTCACCGCCGCCCATGGACATCTGTAATCAACTTCATACAGAACATGGGTTCCATCTGAAGGCAATCACGGATGCGTTGCTACTCCCGAGGACTATGATGGTCGACTCATATAAAAGTGTACCGGCTACCACACTCTTCCATCGAAACGCAAGAAATGCTTCACGCTAAAAATAGGTGAGGCAGTGGTACTTCCCCGGTCGAACTACACTGGTCCTACCACCTGCAAAAATTGTAATTTCTAGCACTCGTCGTTATCGGGACTAGCATCTGCAACTGACTTCACGTATAACCTCGGTTTCATATGAACTTCCTTACAAGTGTCCACAGGTGGCACCGACCACTTACCATGAGGTGGACAGCATGCTCATTTGCTACTTCAATCGTAAATACCCAATGGAGAAGGGTTTCGATCTCACATCCCAAACATTTCCTTTTCAGAGGGATTACTACAGGCTATTGATGTAACGAACGAAATTTGAGTAACGAATATTCGCATTTGTATTCGCAAAAATCTAATAATTGAACTTTATCGTGTTCTTCGTAGTTCATCGACCAAAAAAGGGTCGTCGCATTTATATCCTAAGGTCCCCTACACCAAAAGCTAAAAAAACGTTTTCTACACTCATAGCCCTACACTAGGATTCTCCTGTGTCGTGGGTGCCATGGACACACACAAAGACGAATATACAAACACCCAGACCCAGAACAAGCGACTAAACTCATCATTATGATACTGTCTGGCCGGGAATCGAACCCAGGACCGCTGCGTGGGTCGTCAAACAAAAACAAATTCGCATTCACGAATTTATAAACAATAACATTAGTTACATCACTAACAGACTAATACACCAATCTCAGATTCACTATTCCTTCATTTCCTTACTCAAATTAATCTCGTGATGTATCAATGTAATTAGGATCTTGTATGTTAGTGAGGCACACAAAAGCCAAAGGCTCATCTAATTAATTCGCTACATTCATACTAAATTAATACCTTTTCGTATATGAAATATTAGGATAGACCTGATTCGCTCACGTCTGGCAATGAGTATCATATGTTAAAATATATACTCGGGGCAAATTCGATATGGAATGTTTATTAACAAAGCGTTGCCTAGCAGGAGAATGCAACTATTTGTTGTTTTATCAGCCGTATTTTACCTATTATTAACTTTTATATGTAAATTATAATAGGTTGCCTAATCCCTTCATGGAATTAAGGTTGTAACATCATTAGTTATACAATGACGATAATGGTAAATAAAATTTGTTTGACTGGTTTTAGCATATTATCTTTCAGTTCGTCGTAATAAGTTAATCAACTTCGTGAAAGTTTCATACATGTTTGGTTGAATATAAAATGCATTTGTGTACAAGTTCGTGCAAGTAGGTGATAACCCTACCTAGGATTTTTTATGGTTTGTTTACATTTATTCTAGATCGAATTTGCCCCGAGTATAGACGATAAAGTTATTTGTTTGCCTAATTTTATCGAAATCCGACCGGTAGTTTTTGCGGGAAAGAGACAAACATACATTCTCACAACTTTCGCATTTATATTAACTAGCAGAATCCACGGGATTCGTTCGCGCAGACTATAATGAAACTATCCGACCATTATACATTTGAGATACACACCTGGACATGTCCCTCGCCATGTACCCCAGCGTATGCGATGAAAGATTTTGATTCGCGTTACTGATTCACGTTACTGAAGTTTTAGAAAGGACGCCTTATATATTCTAGTAATAAAAATAGCCTATGTTACTCAGAAATAATGTAGCATTCTAATGGTGAAAGAATTTTTAAAATCGGTTAGGTAGTTTCTAAGTTATTTCATAACAAATATACATAAAATACAAAGTTTCCTCTTTACAATATTAGTATAGAGTATAGATATAGTTAAAATACTAATAGAATTCACTCCTTTTTCACATATTTGCATAGAATTTATAAATATTCAAGGACCGGCGTGGCAGAGCGATCTCAACACCATTCTGACACGAAGTGGGTTCGGGGTTTTGAACCCCCACCAGACAGATAACTGAATGTTTTTTAAGCTATTACATAGCTTTTATCGCGGGCTTTGAGCGCTGCAACCGAATCAAGAAATTCCGTAATGAAAATACCAAACACCCCCCACTCCGCCTATCATGTAGCGCGGCCGAGCGTTCGCTTAACGGGTATGTATATGGTACGATATCACGAAACTCGCACGGATCGAGACGAGCTGCTTGGAAATCGGATGAATATGTGTTGCAGCTGTTTGTGAGAAAGTATATAGAACCAAAGACAAAACTTGAATTAATATCACAGATGAAAATACTGCGTGAATAAATAAATAATTATAATTCTATAAGTTGATAAAAAAATGCTATGCAATATCTTTATCAAGGCAGTCCTCGAGTACCGCACTTTTTTATACTTTAACCTAATGATAAGGCGGGTTACCTGATGGACAGTAGTCACCATCGCCTATGGACATTCGCAACACCAGAAAAGTCGCCAATACATCGCCGGCTTTGAAGGAGAGCACCTTTCTTGATGAACCACATGTCATAGCGCTCCGGGAATACCTCAGGAGGAAACTCATTCCACAACTTGCACATGATCAATTTACATCTGTGTTCTGAGCCTGGCTGTTTGTGTATACGTCTATGTTTGTGTATATGACATCCCCAATACAAGAGAAAATTCTAGTGTAGTGGGACGTAGAAATGCACACGATAATACGATAAATAATAAGTTTAATATGACAAAAAGGAGAATTGTGGAAGAAGCTTTATGGAAATGTTTAATATTTATAAATTTTTATTTGAGATCGCAAATTCAATCTTCCGATCCTCAGATAATAAGAAATGAATCGCTGATAAGGGACAGAAATCTCGCTTCGAGCGATTTCAAAAAATCATTTGAATTCATCGAGATAGTTTCCGAATGCTATATCCGCCTTAGGTGGCTCCGTTTCGTATGACTCCAGCGATTTTTAGCAAATTTCGGTATACATTGCTTATTATGCAATACAATTTCCTATTGGATGCTACGGAAAACCGCAATGGAGTTACGGTTTTGAGCGGAGCAGTTCTAAACTGGTTTCCGAAGAGAATGTGCCTCGTAATCAAATTGTTCGCATTGTCCTTTGTGACTAAGTGATTGCATTCTGTTTCACGATGTCCTGTTTCCGACATTGTCTTGTATAAAAGCGCTGTATTTCCGAAATATTTCCGACATCGTTCACAAACAGAAAGTCAGATGAAATTACCGAAGCTATGTATATAACTCTATATACAAACATACAAACATATAGACTTTAAACAGGGCTTTAGTTTTCAGCTGCACACTTTAACAACACTAATCTAGATTATAAATGCTAGACAAATAGCAGTGATAATTAATTTATAATACGCACATAAATCAGCGGTGCGTGCCTGGGTTAGAAACTCGGACCTCCCGATTGAGAGGGCAAGTTCAATCATTAGGCTATATTATCACTGCTATACCACCTTTACGATATGTCTATATTCAGCTTTATTTAGGATTCGTATTTTATGTAGACCAGACCTAAATACACATGTCTATATGCATATCACTTATGTTTTTACCGTACCTGTATTACCAGAATATCTTATTTAGCCACCTGTAAACATAATTAAAACATTATTTACACGAGGACTAGACCAATTAACCCACAGAGACTCCACAAACAACCCTGAAATAATACTCTCTACTTCATTATACTATTATGTAAATATCCGGCGAATACAAAATAGGGTCATTTGGGAAATTCATCACCTCTTTATTGAGCAACCGATTAGCTAATTAAGTAGATCAACAGCCCATTTTGTAATTAGTTGGCGATTAACCCTTTAGGGGGTGACCCCTACGGTGAGGTTGGGTTTAATGATGCTTAGATTTAATTAATCAAGCTCGAATTTTGAAGAATATTGATGAATTAAATGACTTACAAGTCGTTATCTACAAGGTGGTAGAATCAATGTAGTTTGGAGAGGTACAGCCGCCACAGTCTTTGCGTTTCGTTGTAAGGGTGGTTGCTGGCTCACTTATATATGAGGCGATCATCCTCGAGACTAGCAATGCATTTGTGATTGACTTCGGTTAAAATCCTTTTTCTATGAAATTGTTCATCCATGGGCGGCATTGACCACATACCATAAGGGCCCCCTTATGGTATGTGTACAAGCTCGCTTGTTGCTTCAATCAGATAAAAAAAAAACATGCGTGCGTACAAAGTACACATGTCAGAAGTGAAACTTCTTTGGCGAACTAATTTATAAATCTTGTTTATATTTATACAAATCTAAAACTTTAAATTTCCAAGATTAAGAGGAAGGGAAAAAGGCGTGATACGACGTTCGCTCTGTCTCACTTTTTCTCTCAATCTTTCTCACTCGCTTGCTCCCTACTCTCACTCCACGGCTAGTTGCTCATGCTACGTTCGCCCTGTCTTACTCTCTCTCAATCGGTCTCGATCACTCTCTCTCTCTTTTCCGACACTTCCGTTGCATACCAGCGTGACGTTTCATCTGTAAAAATTTTACCCTCATGCGCCTAAAGAAGTTTCACTTCACAAAAATCTCCCACTTCTGGACACCAGTCTCCTTTCAGTATGAGTGATGCTTAAGTCGTAGTCAACTGCGCTGGCCAAGTGTGACTTAGTAGACTTGACACGCCATCGTAAATCTTTTATATAAAAAGTTTCAAGTGTGTTGAAGATTGTCCACAGTAAATTTAGCTCGGATCCAGGTCTGTGGTTTCCTGAACTATTCTCGCGACAAGCTTTTATATGATAGAAAATTTTACGACGCAGGAAAACGATGGGTTTGACTACTACAAAACTTATTTTTTTCTTTTCAGTGCACTGAAATAAAAGCTTGTTTTAAAAATATTTTTTTAATATCATTTTATTTATATTGCATTTCATTCATTTCCTTTCGATATTTCATCTCGTTGTTATATCATTGGATATCGTAGTTTTCGTGAAGACAACAATTTACTGCAATCATCTACACACAGCCGTAGTTAATAATTACTAGAAATCACATATATGTAGGATTAGGTGAATTAGTTAATTTAACGTTCTAGAATGCATGAAAAGGAACAAATGGATGAAATGAAGGTGGTAGAACCAGTGTAGTTCGACCGGGGAAGTACCACCGCCACACCTATTTCTAGCGTGAAGCATTTCTTGCGTTTTGATAGAAGGGTGTGCTTGCCGGCACACTTTTACATGAGGCGACCATCATAGTCCTCGGGAGTAGCAATGCATCTGTGTTTGACTTCAAATAGAACCCATGTTCTGTATGAAATTGGTTACAGATGTCCATGAGCAGCAGTGACCACTTACCATCAGGTGGACTGCATGCTCGTTTGCTACTTCAGTCAAATTAAAAATAAAAATTTAAAAAATAAATAAATGAAGAGTAGATAAGGAACAAATGACTAGTTAAGTAGAATAAAGCAAAGAGTTGTGTTAATGACTTAAGAGCGCGCAAGTTAAGACGTTAGACGACTAAGACGATAAATTTGTATTCTCCAGAAACGTTTTTATTTAAATATCCCAAATACATGTAAGTAAAATTTATGCATTCGTCGACTTCCAGGAAAACTTACAGGAATAGTATTATTAACAGTCACAGTAGAAATATTGTATGATTGTAGAAATATGAAATAAGGTCTAAATATTTCTCTGTCGAAAAGTACGGTATTTGAAGGAAACATTTTCAAGATTTCAAGTTAAAAATGCTACCAAGAATACACAGAAGCTAAATACAAACAGAATTTCGAATCGCGACATGTTTTCAGCAAGTATAAGAGAAGATTTTTCTAACTATACCAAGAAAGAATTTTATCTATGCTAACTGTCAATTCGTATCCAATTACCAACCATTCCGGACCAAAGTACAACTATTGTTTATATCATATCCTTGGTATTCTGGGTGGTTTAAATGAAATGAAGTATAAAATGAACATGCAACCAAATGGTACATGGCCACTGTCGCTCAGGTACAACTTCATAAAGAACAAGGATTATTTATAAGACAATCAAAGATGCTACTCCCGGGCACTAATATGAACTCATATGAAAGTCATCCGGCAACCACAGCATTCCACCGAACTGCAAGATCTGGCACTCCGGCACCCAACCATCTTGCAAATCGTTGTTACGAGTTTTAATCTAACTTACTAACTAATCTAATTTTCATTACCATGTAAAAAACATGATTGTAATTATATCATAATAAAAAAAAGTATAAAAAACAAAAAAGACAATCCCACTGAGTTTCTTGCCGGATCTTCTCAGTTGAAGTCGTGTTCCGATCCGGTGGTAGTGTAAGAAAAAAAATGTAACTGACAATTTGTAAGTGCCCCCGTAGTCCTATACAAAATAAAGACATGTAATTAAAAAAAAAAACTACGCCCTTCATGGCAAATGTACATTACACGGTAGTACAGAAAATTAAAACTTAAACATGCAACGTAAATTGCAATGTATTAGCAAAAAGCAATGACCGTTCTGTAGAAACGAATAAACGTATACTAAAGGTACCGACGCTTATTGGCCACTTACCCGTATGTACCTTCTTTTACTAATCCGCATTGAAATAACTAAGTGTAGTTTGCTCCGAGCCTGAAGTTATGGGACTAATTTTCAAGAGTTGAACGTTAATGTTAGTGAATATATTGCCTACTCCAGTTGAAAAGACGCATGTAACAAGAGACGGAGAAAAAACCTTTAATTGAATTAAACGGGAAAGTAATCCCAGTACGTAAGAAAAGAAAAATAATTAAGACTACTATACAAACAATTTTTCCGTTTGTCCGTGATGCATACACATGTTGAACTATCGGTAATAAGAAATTAAAAAATCGCATATCGTAAGTACCCGTTACACTTTAAAATTAACCGTTATGTGAATAGTCTAAGAGAGATGCATAAAAGATTGATGTGTTTTAGTTGAGATTTTACGTATGCGTTAAGCATTATTTGAAAAAAAAATATTATCATTGAGTAATCCTTCTCTACATCAACTATAACCGTGCATAATTTCATACTCCTCCGTCTGCGGCAAGTATCATAAAAACGGATCAAAGGTTTTTCTTCACGTATTAATATATAGGTATAATAAATTATCACGTACAGTATTGTTTTACACTACCAAAGGATCAAATCACGGCTAATATGATAAAATTATGAAGGTCAACAGTACTATTATTTCCTTTAAATCGCTGTCTTATTACCCTACAATGCGATCTTAACTTGCAGTCACGGAAATAAAACCGTCGAGGCAGTAATTCGGCTCTCGGAACTCGGTTACAACGTCTCGGGGCGAATTCTATTGGACGAAAGCGGAGCGGAATTACATAGCGAGCACTCCGATGAGATTTTAGTCTTGTTGTAGACTTTGAGAACGAGCTGATAAAAGTTACGTTTAAACGTGTTTTGCGTTTCTGTGTCTGTTTAGGTTTATATGCTGTTACGTATACGCTATAACAAAGGATCACTTTAGCGTCTTTTGTCGTATGCTTTGTAAAGTTATACGTCTCTTTGTAACTCACGTTACGATATTCTCCGGCACTATCAAGGTATGTAATTTTGTTGTGCCCATTAGTTCCGAAAACTCATTGGTGATGAGTAGAGTAGAGATTGCTAGATAAATGAATAACAAATACAGACTTCTAAGTCTTATAAAATACTCAACTCAATTTCACGTGACTCGACACAAAATTCAAGTCTCAGTTGTTGACTTCTCAGTAGTTTTTCTGTAATTTTAGGACTCCCGTCCGAGCGACGTAATCTCGTCAGAGTCGTTTAAGTCGTTTAAGGCAAAGTGAAACAAATTTGCTGATTGAGTAAGAGAAAGTTAAAAATACACTATGATTTCCCTCAAATTGCTGAGTTGCGGTCTTATTACCCTACAATGCGATCTTTACTTGCAGTCACGGAAATAAAACCGTCGAGGCAGTAATTCGGCTCTCGGAACTCGGTTACAACGTCTCGGGGCGAATTCTATTGGACGAAAGCGGAGCGGAATCACGTAGCGAGCACTCCGATGAGATTTTAGTCTTGTAAGCTTTGAGAACGACCTGATAAAAGTTACGTTTTGAACGTGTTTTGTGCTTCAATGTTTGTTTAGGTTTAATTTCTTTTAGGTGTACGCAAGAACAAAGGATCCCTTGGGTATATCTTTTATCGTTTACCTTGTAGGGTTATATCTTTCTGTGTAACCAACATTACAAAATTTCTGGTAGATATAACATGTGATGTTTATGTGCGCAAGAGTTTCGAAAACTTACTGGTGGTAGGTAGAAAGAAGACGGAATGCTAGATAAATGTTAAGCAAAATTAGATAGGTCAATAGAATTATAATAAAAATGGTAGTAATGTCTTTTTTTTTTTGTTTTCGAGGGGGAAACCTTCCAAAGGTACCCGAGCCGTGGGAGCGACGCAGGGTTATGTGGGATTTTTACCGCACTAAAACCCCGCCGGTGGCCGTCCTCGGCGCTGAAAAGGAGGACTCCGGGATCTCGAAACGACTTCAACCGGAATCCTCCGAGCGCGCTGCCCCATCGGGCTCCTCCCAGATGGGCGGCTGGGCCCACCGCTCCGTCTAGTCTTAACGACGGTATGTGACCACACATACCGCCGTCCTTCCCGGGATTGCCTGACCGAACGGTTCGAGCTCCCACTCTAGCCGTCTGCAACCCCGGAAGCCCCTTTTAGTCACCTCTTACGACAGGCAGGGGATACCATAGCCCTATTCTGACCCCGAGGCTACAGGGACGGGTAGTAATGTCTAAGGAAACTTAGTATTTAAGTCTTACAAAAACGTTTAAATCAACTTTACAAGGCTCGACTGTACAATTAATAAAAATATTGTAAAGCATGTTTACCTATTACGCTACATTCCTCAGTTGTAGGTGTTGAAGTTAATGTTTGCATTTGTCAGGACTACTGTGTCTTATGCCGTTAGCTAGCTTGTGTTGACTATGTTATAAGTATTTGATATAAATTTGATGGGTGGCTCAATAGCAGTGCTTATTTAACAAGGGTAGAAGGCCAGGACTCCGTCGAAAACTGGAGCCGCGTACGTCCTTCCAGCTATGCTTCAGGCTCGCCACTAAAACAACAACGCTGTTAAGAGCAATATAACTGACACTAACAATACATTAAAAAAACTTTAAGCTGCAAAAAAGTGGAAAAAACCATAGCAAAAATCATCACATATATCATCGTCTCGCATTTTCACAGCAGTGTTCTTTCTCCTTAAAAATATAACGTAATTAGTTTAGTAACTCTATTAAGACGCCGGCCGCATCTGTGAAAACATTAAACAACGGAAATAAAAAGGAATGAGCTACAGTATGGCGGAGCCTCATCACTTACCGTCACAGGTGGCATTCCCCGCAGTATATACTGGGCTGAAAACAAATGTTTACTCTTGGAAAAGGCTGTAAATACTTTAGTACTAGTGAAATGAGTTATTAACCCACCGCAGAACCTATGGGTAGAGTTTTTGCGGAAATTTCAATTAATAATGTTTCGCGAATTTAATTTTTTATTTAAGTTATACAAAAGGCTATAGAAGTACTTGCATTATAAAAATACCTAATTATGTTGTCTTTATATCTAACTAGCCGTCCCGACAAACGTTTTGCCATATAAAAAATAAAAAAAATGTCAAGGACAACCCTCAAAGGGTATGAAAAATAGATGTTGGCCGATTCTCAGACCTACTTAATAAGTGTTAGTTTTAATTTATATCGTATAAGTTTATGTCCGGGTTGGTATAAAATAAAATACGTTTTAATTATACTGGCTGTCTTTTTATTGTGTACCAATTAGTAGCGTGGCTAAATGCCGACTGGCGAGTACATCTAATACTTACACTGACAATATCATGTATACATAGATATGTGTGTGCCTACAGTAGCCCCCTTTTTAAAAAAAAAAAAAATGAAATTGAAACATCATTTAGCAAAAAAAAAATAAAGTTTTAAAACATAAATCACAAAATGTTAATGCAAATGACAAAGGCTACGTGAGTTATCAACATGTTACAGTCTAGTAAGCACTTTAGTGAGAAATTGAAACATAAACCTTACATTCCGATACATGATATGTTTGTTTATTACCAATTAAACACTGAGTACAATTTAAACATTTTTGTTGAATGCTATTCTTATATAATACAATTTATATTATCTATTCATAGCGTAGGTTACACATAGGTATAATAAAATAGGTAAATGAATATTTATTACAAACAAAAGTATTATTTCTAAGTGTTTAGCTAAGTAGGTACACTTTTTTTCTTTTAGGAAACACATTACACAAAATCATTACATTTTTCATGCACTGTTTGTACCTTTGGGGCACTGGTCGACTGTATGACGTGTCTCAACGTCATCGGTAAATCACTACTCTTTTCCGCTCTTATCTCTTTCCACAACCACTTACGCAAATTTCTACGACAGCGTTTACACAAAAAATAGGTTATTGCAACTGCCAGAATCGCAATTCCCACCAGTAATCCCACCATGTAATATTGTAGATTATTTAGGTGAGTCATTGCTGCCTGGTTGATTACATTAACTTCTCTACGTTCTTCTTTAATTGAGTTATTGCCCATGATTGAAATTATGCTCATAGAAGACAGTCGAACTGGTTATTAACTCACTGAGTGCAGGTAATGAAATGATGATTTACAAAAAGTACTAAATATTGATTTACTAACGAAAATACATTTTGCGTTTCGCATTTTTGCTACCTATGAAAAATAAAATAGGTGAAGCCACACAAAATAAACATGAACATTAATATATTTCAACATCACAAAATCGTACTGGGCGCTTAATATTTCGTCCACTCTTTGTTTTATGCTTAATTGGGTAATACTTAGGTATATTTTCGAACAGCATATTCTTATTACTATCACTTAAAACTAATTTATTTTGTCGATCATTATGTTTACCAGGGTTGTCACAAGTGCGAATTGAGGTGTCGTCATTAAGGATGTAAAACGGCTTTAATCTATCAATAGATATATTTACTTGCCTGTTAGGAAAAGAAATTTTAAAAAATTTTGGGGTGCGTTGCACAACTTTATAGGGTCCTGCATATGAAGGTTCTAGAGACGATCCCATGACTTCATTTCTTACAAAAACGTACTCTGATGTACTCAAATCTGGGTGTACAAATAAGGTCTTCTGGTTTTTCTCCCTAATAGGGGCCGGTTTAATATTTTTAATAATATCCCTAATCCTATCAACGTACTCTGTGTCACTGAAACTACGTGCTATGTTATCACCACAAAATTCCCCGGGTAACCTTATACTAGTACCGTAAACCATCTCGGATGCTGTTACACCACTATCACTTCTCGGAACTGCTCTTAAACCATATAAAACTGTAGGCAAATGATTTAACCAAGTATTACCTAATTGATCTAATCTAGCTCTTAAAGCTGTTTTTAAGGATCTATGCCATCTTTCAATCATCCCATTGCTTTGGGGGTGATATGGGGTGGTCCTAATTTTAATTATACCCAAATACTTTAATAATGAACTAAATAATTTGCTCTCAAATTGGGCACCCTGATCCGTGCTAACTTTGATAGGAGTCCCAAAACGGACTATCCAACCTTCATAAAATATTTGAGCAATTGCGACAGCTGATATCTCTTTTAAGGGAAATGCTTCCGGCCATTTAGTTGCACGGTCTATTATTGTTAATAAATATCTATACCCCTCGGGTGACGTAGGAAGAGGGCCCACAATGTCCATATGTATGTGGTCGAACCGATTAGATTTTTCAAATTCACCAAATTTAGATACTGTATGTCTCGTAACTTTAGTTTTCTGACAATGAATACAGGTTTTGGCCCATAGACCTACGTCTTTATTCATATTTGTCCAAAAATACCTTTCAGTAACCATTTTTCGAGACGTTCTAATACCGGGATGATTCAAATTATGTATAATATCAAAAGCATTTCTTCTAAATTTTTCGGGTAAATAAGGTCTCATCCTATCTAATGAAGTTTCGCAATAAATCATCTGTCTACAGTTAGGTAGGTAAACTTTCTTAAATTTAATATTATCCGATTTAGATTCTAATAGTTTTAATAACTCTTTATCATTTTGTTGTTCTAACGCAATTTCCGAGTAATCTAAGCATGTCGGGAATGTTACCGTTTCGATTCTTGATAAACCATCTGCGAATACGTTTCTATTACCTTCTATATATCTTATATCAGTAGAAAATTCGCTTATAAACATTAAATGTCTAATGCGTCTAGGTGTATCTTTTTCGCTAGGTTTCTTGCTGAAGGCGTAAACCAGTGGCTTATGATCTGTAAATATAGTAAAGTTACGTCCTTCTAATAGGTACCTAAAATGCTGGATAGCCTGATATATAGCGAGTAACTCGCGGTCATAAGTACTATATCTACTTTCTGTCTCCGACATTCTCTTTGAGAAATAAGATAGAGGTTTCCATGCCCCCTGTACTCGAGTCTGTAATACTGCGCCTACGCAGCCATTTGATGCGTCACACATTAAACATAAAGGAGCGTTCTCACTTGGATAAGTTAATAACGCTGCTTCTTTTAAGTTATTCTTACATTGCAAAAATGCCTGATCTGCTAAATCATTCCATACTATAGGTGACTTATCTTTCTTTTTAGAGCCACATAAAAACTTATTTAATTCAGCTTGATATTCGGCTGCTTTTGGTAAATGCGCCCTATAAAAATTTAACATGCCGAGAAACTTTCGCAATTTATCTACGGTTTCCGGTTTCGGATAATCAACAATGGCTTTAACTTTATTTTGTAATGGTAAAATACCGGCTTTAGAAATTTCGAATCCTAAAAACTCTATTTTATTTTGACCGAATATACATTTAGGTAAATTAATTGTTACGCCGAATTTATCTAATCTTTTTAATACAGCTTCTAAATGTTTTTTATGTTCACTTTCCGTCTTACTCGCAATACAAATGTCATCTATGTAACAAAAAATAAAATCTGTGCCCTTCGTAATCCGTCCTTCTTCATCTTTTACTTCTATGTCATGCAAAACTGAGTGTATCATGAAGCGTTGAAATGTCTGAGCACTATTACGCAAACCGAATGGCATTCGTGTAAATTCCATTAAAGCCCAAGGTAAAATTACAGCCGTTTTTTCTATATCGTCTGGGTTTATTGGAATATTATGGTATGCTCTACACAAATCTAATCTACTAAATATATTTTTATCAGCTAGTATATACGTTACATCCTGCACTCGCGGTATCGGATACCGATCCGGTTTCGTAATCGCGTTAAGAGCTCTATAGTCTCCACAGGGTCTTATTTGGCCCCCAGATTTGGGTACAACATGTAAAGCACTTGACCATGCTCCTTTAGATGGTCTGCAAATGCCCATTTCGTGCATAATTCGAAATTCCTCCTTAACTTTTTTGTACCGATCGGGAGGTAGCGGTCGAGCGCGCGTAGCTACCGGTCGGCCAGTAGTTTCAATAAAATGCGTAACTGAATGAGGAGGATTCGCTTTAAAATTAACCTGTTTAGTAATATCAGGATATTTTAATAATAAATCGCTATAGGGGTGCCTTGAGTCTACAGTTCTTAATGACGGTTCATCCCAGTTCACAATTGAAGCAACAGTACACATATTGGTAACTTGATCTATTAATTTTCGACCCGATAAATCAACTAATAGTTTATGAAATTTAATAAAATCTGCGCCAATAATAGGTTGCTTTACCTGCGCAATAACGAAAGTCCATTTATAAGGCCTTCTTAAATTTAAATTCAAATACAATGTTTTAGTACCATAAGTATTAATTACTGAGCCATTAGCGGCATATAGTTTATATTGAGACAAAGACAAATTACATGTTTTCACTGACCTGTTATTATATGGTAAAACCGAGACGTTAGCGCCTGTATCTATCAAGAACCGTAACCCTGTAGTTTGATCTGTAACAATAAGACGGTTATTAATAAAATGGTTGCAGCCTCCCGTCGTTGACTGGACCTCTATTCGTTTTCCGATTTTTCCGCTGTAACTGGTTTTGGACCTCTCCAGTTGCATGGTCCTACGCACTTGTTTGCCTTAGTGCGGAAACGGCGATGGTAGTAGCACAACCAATTCGGGCTATTTGGCGTAATTTTTGGGCGTGAGTTAGACCTGCCTTGCGAGTTCGGCCGGGAGTGCCTGTTATAGTTATTATACCGTGGCCTAGAACGTGATACACTATTTTGCATTTCGTCAATCCTGTTATTAATTCGTGCAATTTCGGCAGTTAAAGATGCAATGGTATCAGAGCTCTGGGATACCTCGTTAATGGGCAGCGGTCTTATATTTTCTATGATCTTGTCTGCCATTTTCGCCTGTTTTTCTAAATCGGAACTGTCTGCTACTGTGAGTACGGCGCGTACCGCTTGGGGTAAATGTCCCTGCCACAAAATTCTTAGTGTTTCACCCGATATTTTATTACGGGCCAGGTCGGTCATTTTTGCCAGCAACTGTGAAGGTCGCTGGTCCCCAAGCTCCATCTCTCCTATTAGCTTCTGTAATCTTCGCGTTTCCGTCTCCTCAAAAATTGCAAGTAAGCGCTCTTTTAGTTTTTCATATTTTTTTCCTTCTGGTGGTTTTAGCAGGAAGTCGCTTACTTATTTGGTAAAAATCGGTCAAGCCGTTTCGAAGGAGTATGGCAACAAAAACTGTGACACGAGAATTTTATATATTAGATTATTTATAATAATTACTATTTATCAGAATCCTGACATTTTCCATTACATAAAAAATGTAGATCGATTTCAAACGTGAAGCACCATTTTTTTATTTATTTGATGTAGCTTTTAAGTTACGTATACTGAACTTGTGTGATTTTTCACCAAAAAATTCCTTGATATAATAAGAGAATATATACGAAAAATGGACTTACGTTTACTGCCTCATATTAACTCCTATTTCTATACACCTATTTCTAGCGTTCTTGCGTTTCATTTATTTTTCTTGCGTTTCATTTCTTGCGTTTCGATAGGAGGGTGTGGTTGCCGGCACACTTTCACATGATGCGACCATCATAGTCCTTGGGAGTAGCAACGCATCTGTGATTAACTTCAGATGGAACCCATGTTCTGTATGAAGTTGATTACTGATGTCGATGGGCGGCAGTGACCACTTACCATCAGGTGGACTGCATGCTCGTTTGCTACTTCAGTCAGATAAAAGAAAAAAGAACGTTACTATTTTTCTTAAAAGTGGTTACTTCAAAATTAGCTACTTTCCCTATAAATCACTACACCGCATCTGTTACCAAAAAATCTCAATGTAATTCACGGGTCAATGAGTTGAAAGTAATTGGGTACCCACTTCTTACGCACAAGTGAATAGGCACGGAGTATTTTATGTTTAGGAAAAAACTGAATTTACATATAAGGGCGTCGGCAGAGTAAGATGTTCATAGCGGTAGGCGTTAATCGCCCTGTAGTTCCGGGATCAGAAAAGGGCTACGGCATCCCCTGCCTGTCGTAAGAGGCGACTAAAAGGGGCTTCCGGGGTTGCAGACGGCTAGAGTGGGAGCTCGAACCGTTCGGTCAGGCAATCCCGGGAAGGACGGTGGTATGTGTGGTCGCATACCGTAGTAAAGACTAGACGGAGCGGTGGGCCCAGCCGCCCATGGGGCAACGCGCTCAGAGGATTCCGGTTGAAGTCGTTTCGAGATCCCGGAGTCCTCCTTTTCAGCGCCGAGGACGGCCACATAACCTAAAAATCCTACATAACCCTGCGTCACTCCCACGGCCTCGGGTACCTTTGAAGGTTTCCCCCTCGAAAACAAAAAAAAGGCGTTAATAGAATATGCATATCATTTATTGACATTCATAGAAGCAGTCGACTAACTACTGTTGTATTTTAAGAAGAAACGGTATAAATAAAGTTATTTTATTAAACAGAGATTTCTATATAGAGGAATGATATCAACTTCATTTTAAACATGGTTATGTTTTTAGAAGCTAAAGCCTTGCTACTGATTCCAATTACTGAGTAAAATAGAGACTTATTTTGTTTTACTTACATTAATTTTCTCCTATACAAATAGCAGAGATTCCACTAAAATATTTTTATGATTTACTTTATTTTGAAGAATAAAAAAACACACGCTTTCTACACTCATAGCCCTACACTAAGGTTTTCTCCTGTGTCGTGGGTACCAATGAGTATCCCATGTGTGTCCAGCTCATAAACTGTCTTTGTACCACTTCAGCGATATCCCGTCATTTGTTTTACGTGAAAAATAAACAAACACACATACATTCTTACTACTCGACCAAAACAATTAGGCGCACGACAGTTGAAACGTCATTAGAACTAGGGATTTCCCATCCCGATACGAAGTATATTCTATTACCAAATACCAAAAGTATGTAGGTATACCATTATTAAAACATACACCATAGTGGTGTATTTTCAATAGTCGAGTATTTATTGAAGCACTTTCATGTGTTATAATATAATATATTCGCAGACATGGGATATTTTCTTTCTTTTTATGTGTGTAAGAGACTGATGCCTGTTGCAGCACACATTCGATTTTCGACTTTGGAGGCAGGAGTGCTGAGCCCAATACTCTTCTCTTGTTAAAAAAATGCATATTTTGAATGTAAGAGTCCTTTCTCCTCCACGGATAGTCTTTTTTCTACCCGTTTCGGGGTTAATTGACGAGTAATCAACTAATTTAATACTAACTTTAAAAATTCAACAATCACTCATTAAACTAACATTATAACGAAATAACATTAAACACGTGCTGGCTAACGTAAACATCTAGACGATACACGACGGCACGTCACTAGGGGATGCGCGGGGTAAGAAGCGCGATGCGGGATATTGAACCACTTTTGTTTTATGCGCCTAATTGTTGTGGTCAAGTAATACATACTATCGTCTTTATAATTTTAATAAAACGTACAATGAGACACAGTTGAAGTAACGGTTGCAGTTGATTACAAATGTACAGTTTGTGAAATTATTTATGTGTTCAATAAATCTTTAAATCTTTGACATTTGTATTTACTCGTACAATTTAGGCGTTATGAACTCTACGTGTCCGTGGAGTAGAGCTAAAATACTAATACTGACAAAATGAATGCTATATGAAAAAAGGCACGGACGATCCGTCTGTGGAGCTTTAACTTAATTAATATAAAAAACTCTACGTGTCTAGGAAGCCTTATTTCGTAATCGCTTTACACTGAGATGGATTTTACCAATGCGCACGCCGCACAGCTTTCCTTCCGGAGTATTTATTTTATTCCTTATAAAAATAAAAAATAAATGTTCGGTAAGTTTCTTTTTGGAAGCTATTTTACTTGTACCAGGACTATAAGAAATCAGCCCACTTGAATTTCATACATTTTTTCACAAATAATACAATATTGACTTTTATTCACACACAACAGTGAACAGTTACACAGAACAGTGAAAAAATATTTAAAATTATATTGCTTTTTACATACAAACTTCTTAGTACATAGTCCCAAATTATAAGCTATATTTATATAAGCCCAATATGTTTCGGTGAATCGCTACGACGTAACTATGTCCTATATGAGGCCGCAGGAATCGAACGGCATTATATGCAGTGTCACGACGTAATGCGCGTACATACATAAAAATGTAGGGACATATATATATATACAAAAAACTACAAACGCGCATGGCCGAACCATGACGGTAAGACATACGATGGGTTCCGGGATCGACCACGAGCTTGATAGATATGTTAATAATTAATTAATACTTCACTTCTGGCTCTGGGTGTTTATATATTCGTCTGTGTACATCCTGGTACCCAAGACACAGGATCCTATTGCGGAGTTATGAGTGTACAAAGGGTTATTACTTACTATTATATGAATATGCTTCTCTAAAAGCCAGCCCTTCCAGATATGTGACCGTTAGTCATTCGTCCGGACCCCGTGACCCGAACCCACATCAATCCTATTGGTTTTGGACGTTAAAGGGACCTCGACATATTTTACTTTGAGAGGAATTTTGACAGGATAGGAAATTTTATCACATTGTAATATTGAAAGCTGATAGTAGTTTTTATGACACGGAACTCCCAAAAGTCTTCGGTAAATAAGACACTTTTTTATCTGACTGAAGTAGCAAACGAGTATGCAGTCCACATAAGATAAGTGGTCACTGCCGTCCATGAACATCTGTAATCAACTACATACAGAACATGGGTTCCATCTGAAGTCAGTCACAGATGCGTTGCCACTCCCGAGGACTATGAAGGTCGGCCTCATGTGAAAGTGTGCCGGCAATCACACCCTTCTATCGAGACGCAAGAAATGGTTTACGCTACAAATAGGCGTGGCGGTGGTAGTTCCCCGGTCGTACTACACTGGTTCTAACAACTTGACACTTGAAATAAGACACATATATTCTTATACACACATATATTCTTAATACATATATTCTTTCATACACTTTCCCTGGCTTTGGTTTTGGCCCTGAATAGCACCACTCCATCTCTTCGAGTCACAGAAGACTATTATAAAACAAATTCTAAAAGATGGGCAACGTCGTCTATTCTAAGTGTGTAATTCAATACGAAAAATATACCTAAGTTTGAAGGTAGAACCAGTGTAGTTAAACCGGGGAAGTACCACCGCCACACCTTTTTCTAGCGTGAAGCATTTCTTGCGCGAGATGGAAGGACGTGGTTGCCGGCACACTTTCACATGAGGCGACCATCATAATCCTCGGGAGTAGCAACGCATCTGCGATTGACTTCAGATGGAACCCATGTTCTGTATGAAGTTGATTACAGATATCCATGGGCGGCAGTGACCACTTACCATCTGGTGGATTGCATGCTCGTTTGCTACTTCAGTCAAATAAAAAAGAAATATGTTATTAATCAGGTAAACTGCAAGCAAATTTGTTAAAATATTATAAAATACGTACTCATTAAATTATGTCATATCTTTCAACGAATCGCAAACATGATTCCAAAAGTTAGTGACAGTTGCGTATTTCACTGATCCCTTAGAGCGTTTCATGAGCCACCTAAATATGATTCATTCACTACAGACACAAATCACTAGCACAGAATAAACACCACCACAATCCCACACGTAAAACGTCTCGCTACAGATTTACAGCTCAATTTATAAGCGAACGCTACACGCCGTATATCACTGCATCGGGCGCCAATTTACAGGGTGAGTGAAACCGGGTGAGATGTACAGGAGTAAATTCGGATGTAAAACGATCGTTTTTATTTTACAGTGCAATATATTTGATTATTTAGTAACGTATGTTAGTAAATAAACTTATAAATAACTCTATTTGGTTTTATTTCTAAGATTTGCTTGTAATACTATAGGTACATGAAATAAATAAATATTATATCTTCACGGTATGATTAATTATTGATTAATATTGTTAATCACATCAGTTTAGTAAGTTACTTGATGACAACATTTACCAGTATACTTATAAATGAGAAGAAAATATTTTAAAGATTTTTATTTATTTTAACCAGCTTTCGTAATACTCATATCTAGCATATACATAGCCACGGTCGTAAGGTTCGTTTCTATTTAGTAAGCTGACCGTAAGGTATTAAAATTGGTTTCCACTTAGTAAACTATGGATTTATTTTACTCAGACATATAGTCAAATCACACTAGCTATAAATATAGAAACATGTACGATAGATAACTACATTTTAAGGACGGATCTGAATCATCACTAAAAATGAAAGAATCAGAAACGACAGGCAATAAATCAATAACACTAAGAAAAGAATTTTATAAGTAACGATCACTTAATCAATAACATGCTTAGTACCAACTAGGACAGCAAAACGATAACAGCGCTTTTTGTGAATTTGACGAGGAGAAAAAATCATTCTTCAAATTGTATTTCAGCAGGAAACAAGCATACAACCCAAATAATTGAAGAATGAATCAAGTCTAGGCAAACATGCTCAATAAACACACAAAAACAATACTTTTACTATTATTGGAAAAACCGCATCTTAACCGAACTCAGTCCTCTCCCGTATGTTTCCTATCCAGCAGTAAAGGGTCCCCTGATATACGGCGCATGTATCATATGAAAACACGATGTTTCACTGTATTCAATCCGCAGCTATTGATAAGCAGGGCTTACTTGGAAATTGGAAGAAAATCAGGCTATTTATTTGTTACTTTAGACATACGAAGATATATTTTTGATACAGCTGAATTTAGAGGAGGAAAATATTGGTGAAGATATCAAAAGAAAATGAATTATGTGTACATTATTGAAATGTCTGTTCCGGTCGGTCATTTTATTCCATCACATTCTATCTGGAATATCTCTCTATATCTCTATAATTTTCTTTTTTACATTTCCAGCAAATAAGACAAAGGCAAACGACCATACACGAACCTGGGCTGCGTTCGGGAAATTTCGTAGTATCTTCTCGTCCACAATTCCTCAGTGCTTGAAGTCGAAATTGTTCGAGCAATGTGTGTTGCCAGTGATGACCCATGGCGCCGAAACGTGGTCCTTCACTAAAGGCCTCATTAGAAGGCTCAGAGTCGCTCAGCGTGCTATGGAGAGGGCTATGCTCGGAATTTCGCTACGAGACATGATTCGCAACGATGAAATCCGTAGACGAACGAAGGTTACCGACATAGGTCTCAAAATCAGCAAGCTAAAGTGACAGTGGGCCGGCCATATCGCTCGAAGGACCGATAACCGATGGGGAAGAAAGGTCCTCGAGTGGCGACCACGTTTAGGCAAAAGGAGTGCAGGTCGCCCCCCTACCAGGTGGACCGATGACCTGAAGAAGACAGCGGGAAACCGTTGGATTCAGAGGGCACAGGACCGGTTGGAGTGGGGAGGCCTATGTCCAGCAGTGGACATCAAAGGGCTGATGAATGGATGGAAACGACCATACAGCCAACATACGTATGTCACGCTACTTTTACAAAGATGATCTCTGTCCCTCATTCATTCACCAAGTCCATAAAAAATTACGATGTAAATTCTTCTTAATTATTTTTGTATAATAATATTATCAAAATTAGTTTATTCTCCATACTCAAACATAATTAGATTTTTGTGTCATCACTACATAGTACAAAACAAAGTCGCTTAGATCTTTAAAACTACGCTACGGATTTTAATGCAGCTTGTTAGCCGACTTCCCAAAGGAAAGAGGTTATCTATTCGTCACGTATATTTTTTATTTTTTTTTTTATGTATGTTCGGGCGAAATGGCTAGAAATCGTCGACCTACCGACACGATTCATACGACATTGTATGCGGCTAGTTTCACAGGCAGTCCCATATTGAGGAAAATGAAAACCTTCCGGCGGTTTTCCCGGAAAATTGGAAAATGTCGGTTTCTTAAAATCTTGAATAACTTGGGTGTTTATAAACCGATTTCCATTTTCTTTCTTTCATTTGATAGGAAATTTCGTCACGCAACTTTTTCTCTTGGACATGGGTATGCTGTGATGCTTAACTCTTTGAGTTATGGGGTGGAAACCACCACCACTCCTCAAGTTTTTTAGATAATTTGAGATAACTCGGCTTCTGCCGAATCGATTCCTATGAAACTTGGAATATGTATTATATATCTATGCTTATATAGGTTGACGAAAAATTTGACCTTCAACTCTTCGATCCTGATGATGCAGGGTTACAGCTATCCTAAACTATAACATTAGCTATTTGGTGCTTACATATATGTAACAAGACTACTAAGCAGAGACATGTGATGAAAATTTGACCTTCAACTCCTCAATCCTGATGATGCAGGGGTGCCTCAAGCCTAAACCATAGGGGTTGACCATTTGGTGCTTATGGGTATGTTATAACAATACTAAGCAAAGACATATTATAAAAAAAATGACCTTCAACTCCTCAACCCTGATGATGCAGGGTGCTGTAAGCCCAAGCCGTAGGTGATGGCCATTTAGTGCTTTCGGATATATAATAAGATAGCAAGGCAAAGATGTACGATGACAAATTTGACCTTCAACTCCTCAACCCTGATGATGCAGGGGTACTGCAGGCTTAAATCATAAACGTTAGACATTTGTTGCTCACGGATTTGTAATAACATTGCTAAGCAAAGGTATACGACGAAAAATTGGACCTTCAACTCCTCAATCCTGATGATGCAGGGGTATTAAATGCCTAATCCATAAAACTTAGCTATTTCAATCTTACGCATTCAAAATGATATTTAAAAAAATGTATGGTAAAACATTAGAAAAATGGTTGTATACGGTGGAAAATTGGACCTTCAACTCCTCAATCCTGATGATGCTGGGGTGCTTCAAGCTTAAACTATAGGCGTTAGCTACATGATCCCTACGTATATCTGATAAGATTACTAAGCAAAGATATAAGATGAAAAATTTGACCTTCAACTCCTCAACTCTGATGATGCAGGGGTACTTCAGGCTTAAACTATAGGCGTTGGCCATTTGATGCTTATGGGTATGTAATATATTTACAAAGCGAAGACGTATGATAAAAAAGTTGACCTTCAACTCCTCAACCCTGATGATGCAGGGTACTGTAAGCCCAAACCATAGAAGTTGGGGATCTGTTGCTTACGTGCATGCGATGAGATTACATAGAAAAGATATGACATGATAATTTTGACCTTCAACTCTTCGGCCCTGATGATGCAGGGGTACTTCAGGCTTAAACCATAGGCGTTGGCCATTTGATACTTATGGATATGTAATATATTTACAAAGCAAAGACGTATGATAAGAAAATTGACCTTCAACTCCTCAACCCTGATGATGCAGGGTACTGCAAGTTTAAACCATAAGCATCGGCCATATGGTGCTTACGTATATGTAATAAGATTACTAAGCAAAGATATGACATGATAATTTTGACCTTCAACTCCTCAACCCTGATAATGCTGGGGTCCTTCAAGTTTAAACCGTAGGCATCGGCCATATTGTGCTTACGTATACATAATGTTGTTGTTCACAATACCAACAATGAGTTTCGGAGAGGATATAATTATGATCAAAAATTCCACTTTGAATACAATTACCTGAAAGATGCAAGAGTACTACCAACCTTTTTAAATTGGATGGGTTATTTTTATCAGTATCAGTTGAATTATGCTCTTAGTTATAAAGTTTATATTACTTTTTCTACTTTAAATATTGATAATTATAGGTCTATTCTTTAAATAAATGTTTACTCAGAAAAAGTTGTTTTATTCGGTTAGGTTAGGTTCCAACAGATTTTTCCAATTCAGAATCTAAGGGAGGGGGCGCGGTAGCGCCCCCGACCGGTTGTGTCAAAGAAGTCTATTTTTATATTACATAATATAGCAGCATATACGGAGCTTACATAATATAGCAGCATTTAATAGAAAATTTAAGGAATATTTAATCGATAGATGTTATTATTCCGTTAATGAATTTCTGCGTGACACAGGCTGACAGTATTTTTTTTGTATTATTTGACAATTTTTAATAATATATTGTTTGATTGATACTAATGTTAAATTTTATTATTGATTTACAATTAATTAATTTATATAGATATTTTGTAATTTTTTTTTTTTACATATTTTATTGTAGTTAGTCTTTAATATTACCATTTAAATGATATTTGCATGCCTAATAGGTAAATAAGAGGACTTAAAAATTTATGTAACATAAAATTGTACCTTATTTTGGCAAATAAAGATGATTATGATTATGATTATGATTATATGATGACGTCAGCACATAATTTTATTCATCCGAAAATCGGACGAATAATTAATTTTATTCATCCGGTTAGCGGACGACTAGCAACAGCCATAACTGATTTTATCGTGACTGAAAAGCGTGAAAAAAAAATTTTAAACAAAAAATACAACCGACTTCCATGCCACATAAAAGTAAAAAATAATTTAAATACATGTTGGTTTAGAGCAAACACAGTTCTTAGTACATAGTCCCGAAGTCGGCGCTCATATAAGATACATGTAGTTTCGTCATGATCCAGCAAAATATGGTAAGCGCCGACTTCGGGACTATGTACTAAGAACTGTGTTTGCTCTAAACCAACATGTATTTAAATTATTTTTTACTTTTATGTGGCATGGAAGTCGGTTGTATTTTTTGTTTAAAATTTTTTTTTTAATAGATAGAGTGATTCAAGAGGAAGGTTTGTATGATAATACATGCACATTATAGTGTAGGAACACTGATAATTTTAGATTTTTGACTTTAAGGCGGAATGAAGTTCGCCGGGTCAGTTAGGAAACTCATAAATGGCAATTATAATGTGGCTGTAATTGGATGCTAATTATAATCTGGGCTAACTTAAGAATCTGATCTTATATGGGGTTGATTATAAATGTCCACAGACGATAGTGACCACTTACCATTGACTACACGCTCGTTTGCTACTTCACCTGATGGTAAATGGTAGCCGCTTATGAACGTCTGTTAACACCTTCATACAGTAAAAGACTTTTATCTCAAGTCAATTACAGTTGCGTTGCTACTCCCGAGGACTAAGATGGTCGTCTCATATAAAAAAGCCAACACCGCACCCTTCAACATAACGCAAGAATCGCTTCACGATACAAATGGGTATAGCAGTGGTTTAATAGGTGGTAATACGTTTTCTTCCTAACGATAAGGCAGACGGGCCACCTGATGGAAAGTGGTTACCGTCGCCTATGGATTTTCCCACCTATTAAATAAAAATCGATTAAGTAAGAGTCGAACTCTTCGCAAAGGGTCCCCCTTAAATTTTAATTTGTTTTGGTTCAATTATTTATTATTACAGCGGCAACAGAAATTCATCATCTGTGAAAATTTCAACTGTCTAACCATCACAGCTTACGAGATGCTGGTGACAGAGAGACGGACAGACAGACGGCCAGATGAACAGCGGAGTCTTAGACGAAAAGTAGTCTTTGACAACTCGCGTGGCGGGTTACCATACCGGTCTGACGCACAGTCGGTTCCGGGTTTGATTCCCGGCCAGACTGGTATGTGAATGATGAGTTTAGATTCATGTTCTGGGTCTGGGTGTTTGTGTATTCGTCTTGTGTATGTCCATGGCAGCCACGACACGGGAGAAAATCCTAGTGTGGGGCTATGAAAGCGTTTGTCGTTTGTTAGTAATAGGTTACCGTTTTTAGCCTTTGGGTACAGAACCCTAAAAGCTTCCACGTCATTCAAGAAAATAAAAAAATATGTCCTGAACGGTAATAATGCAGTAAGTAGACAATAGGTGAGCAGGGATAGCCTAATGTTTGAAACTTGCCCTCTCAATCGGGAGGTCCGCGGTTCAAACCCAGGCACGCACCACTGATTTATGTGCGTGTTAGAAATGAATTATCACTGCTTTTGGTGAAAACAACGTGAGGAACCTACACACTCGAGAGTTCTTCAAAAAAAAATTCTCGGAGGTGTGTGAAGTCCTCCAATTCGCACTCGGCCAGCGCGGTGGACTATGGCCTAAAACTCTCATTCTGAGAGAAGACCCGTGCCCAACAGTAGGACAATAATGGGTTGTACAAACAATAGCTACCTATATTTTTTTCTCAAAAAGATTTTCTTCACCCACCTACGTCACTTCGTATCGCATTAAATTGATGTCTGATTTATGTATGTGTTGTTGTGATATATTGTTTTCTCTTTGAACGTAACGACTGCCTATGATTTATGACCTCAGACAGTGACAATGATATTACCACTTGAGAAGATAAAGGGGAAAGGCAAAAATCTAGTACTCGTTGTGAATTTGGCATAGTGATTAGGCCAAATGTAGGGCAGGATACTGGAGCTAACTTTTGTTACCCATGTAAAAACAAGATGGCAAATAAAAAAAAAAAAAAAGATATACAAAGAAAAAAGACAAACCCACTGAGTTTCTTGCCGGATCTTCTCAGTTGAGGTCGTGTTCCGATCCGGTGGTAGTGTAAAAAAATATATATAAATGTTAATGACAATTTGTAAGCGCCCCCGAAGGCCTATGCAAAATAAAGACATTTCATTTCATTTCATTTCATTTCATTTCATTTCAGATATATAGAGTGAGATCTTTGTCGACTCGCGTGGCGGAGGGGTTACCATACATCTGACGGGCAGTGGGTTCCGGGTTCGATTCCCGGCCAGACATATCTCTGAACGATAAGTTTAGATTCATGTTCTGGGTCTGGGTATTTGTGTATTCGTATTCGTAGGACTAGGGTGGTCGCCTCAAATATAAAGTATGCCGGCAACCACACCCTTATATCGAATCGCAAGAAGTGCTTCACTCTAGAAATAGGCGTGGCGGTGTTATCTCCCCGGGCGAACTACACTGGTTCTACCACATACATATAAACATACATATATAAGAAATTACATACATTCATTCAAAAAACCTTACCCTCCATCTGACGCAGTCGGGTAATACAATATAGCTTCTAGTCATTATTCATGTAACTTTTGCATACATCCTTTTTAATTAAAAGATTAATTGAAATTTACATACATGCATGGTTTAAATAACAATGAATGATTAAATCAGTGACGTTGTTCTGAACTCAATATGGCGGACGTTCCAATATGGTGGGAAAATCTCTAACACCCCATGATAAAAATAACAAACGAAGAGATTTCTAAAAGCATACGAAAAACAAAATGACGCACCAAAAAATCAGAATGAATAAAAAAAACGTGCAGCACTCAGGAACTGCCGCGGGAAAGCTATTGCATAGCATTTTCATTTTCATTTTCGAGTGCGAGCTTCGTAATCTCGTATCATATACATACACGTCAAGCGATCGTTCGGCCGCGCTACATGGTTGGCGGAGTGGGGGTGTGAGGTTTTTTCGTTACGGAATTTCTTGACTCGGTAACCGCTCAAATCCCACGATACAAGCTATGCATTAGCTTAATAAATAATTAATTTGTCGAATAATCGCGATATATCACACTCATAGTTATCTTAGGCATTAAATTAGTTTGGTAGCTGAACATTACTTTGAATAAACATTCATTTTTTTGCTGGATTTCGAGTTCTGGGAATTATCAGCTAAAATAATTTAGCAAACTATAATCGCATTTAAACGTGAGATAAAACAGATTCGCTGTAATCTTACTAATAGCGACAAACAGTGAGAATTCGCATGGGAACAATACGTTTTGTTTAAATATCTGCTGAATGTTTTGATATACGGATTGAAGCTTGCGACAGTTTAATACTCACTAAGGTTGGTTAGCAGTGATAGCCTAATGGTTGAAACTTGCCCTCTCGATCGGGAGGTCTGAGGTTCAAACCCAGGCACGCACCACTGATTTATGTGCGTATTATAAATTAATTATCACTGCTTTTCGGTGAAGGAAAACATCGTGAGGAAACCTACACACCCGAGAGTTCTTAAAAAAAAAAAAGTTCTCGGAGGTGTGTGAAGTCCGCCAATTCGCACTTGGCCAGCGCGGTGGACTATGGCCTAAACTCTCTCATTCTGAGAGAAGACCCGTGCCCAGCAGTGGGACAATAATGGGTTGATAAGAAGGCTGGTTAGACATTGGCAACTGTCGCTTAAGCAGTTGGAAGGTTTACAGATTATATAATTATGACGAAGTGAGCGTAACGTCAAGAAGGTCAGGCTCTTCATTACTAACCATTCTTACCATGTAAAAAACATGATTGTAAATATATTAAATATACATATATATATATATATATATATATATATATATATATATATATATATATATATATATATATATATATATATATATATATATATATATATATATAAAACAACAAAAAGACAAATCCACAATAAAGTAACAAAAAAGTTTATTGCCGGACTTCTCAGTTTTTTTTTTTTCTTACACTACCACCGGATCGGGTCGTGTCCCGATCCGGTGGTAGTGTAAGAAAAAAAATGTAACTGACAATTTGTAAGTGCCTATACAAAAAATAAAGACATTTCATTTTATCTGACATCTTAATATAATTAAACGTGTATGACACTTAAATACACTGATTTTTGTTTGTTGTCGAGGGGGAAACCTTCAAAAGGTACCCGTCGCCGTAGGAGCCACGCAGAGTTATGTGGGATTTTTACTGCACTAAAACCCCCCGGTGGCCGTCCTCGGCGCTAAAAATAAATAGACTGACTACTGACACTTTGATACAATTAAACGTGTGCTGCTTATCGGTCGGTCTAGCAAAACATGATCGCCCGAACTTTAGAAACTAATGCTCAAGTCTCGCCTATAAATCGGTCAATAGCCAATAATCGGTCCGCCTTAAACATAAAATATTGGACCGTTACCAAAATAGCAAACAGTTTAAGTCTTAATTTACGAGACTAATTATACGAATTGTTACGCCTCATTTGGATCTACACTTTTTAAGTACTTTAGAAATTTTATTTTTTTAATTATGAACGACGTTAATCAATCGTCTTAAAAGTAATCGAAACTTAATTCACAAAAAAATCAAATTAAGTCAAAAATATTTGATTTCTTTAAAACAAATTAAAACCCCTGAAATCTATCACTCGAAAATGTTTAAAAAATTAGACTTTAACGTAGATTAAGTTGCTTTCGGAATGCTAAGAAATTCTAGGGTTCGCATACTTCGGCGCTATTACACAGAAAGGTCTCAATAAATCATGTCAAGTTTCATTCTACAGCCTTTAAACACCCCTCCAGACCAGTAACATTGCTAATCTTTTAGTGATACACACTGCTAAATAGTTAGCACAACGTTCGTGTACTTTTTACTACTTCTCAAGTACTACTTCTCAAGGTGGTAGAACCAGTGTAGTTCGAAAGGGGAAGTACCACTGCCACACATATTTCTTGCATTTCGATTTCGATAGAAAGGTGTGGTTGCTGGCACACTTTCACACGAGGTGACCATCATAGTCCTCGGAAGTAGCAACGCATCTGTGATTGACTTCAAATGGGGTTCCATGTTCTGTATGTAGTTGATAACAGTTGTCCATGGACGGCAGTGACCACTTACCATCAGGTGGACTGCACGCTCGTTTGCTACATCAGTCTGATTAAAAAAAATTGAAACAAATGAGCATGTCGTCCATCTGATGGTAAGTCACCACTGCGGCGCATTGATGTTTGCAGCAGATCTTACCAAAAATTGCTATGTCTGAGGGTTAAGTTTAAACGTCTTGGATAATTATATCTCTTTTATCACACCCGTTAAGCCAGAACAAAGCAGCGCTCAGTACTGGTGTTAATAGATAGAATAGACATAGCAGTAGTACCTCCAGAGCTACAAGGGACCCTTTTTTTGTGACGGGGAGGAAACCTTCAAAAGGTAAACCGAAGGCCTGGGAGAGACGTCAGGTTATGTGAGATTTTTCCCACTAAAACCACCTCGGAGGCCTTCCTCTTTGCTTGTATTGGACCCCGTGATCTCTAAAGGAAGGCACCGATGCCCCCTAGCGCGGCGCCCCTTACGGGCTCATCTCTCGGACGACATGTAACTGTCCTCTTGCATCTTCCAGTGTACGACAACATGCTGCCACACATGCTGCCGTCTTTCTCGAGGTTGTTGACTGGGCGGTTCGAGCTCCCACTCTAACCGCCCGCAACCCCAGAAGCCTCTTTTCAGTCGCCTCTTACAACAGATCGCGATACCGTAGCCGTATTCTACTCCCCGACTAGGAGGACACACGGAGACGATAGGAAGCAAAGCTACAAGGGACCTACCATCTTATGTGAATTATCTAATTTATTCTGATATCTGTTGAAATTTTCACTTCAACACAAAACTTGTTCGTGGGAAATCATATTTTATAAAAATACATCTACGTTTTTTAAATGCGAGTAAGAGTGTCGAGCAAAGCTAACAATGATCCGAAGCGATCATACCACAACGTGTAATCATAATTTTACATAAATATGATTTGATAACCCGCGTGGCGGAGCGGTTACCATACCGGTCTGACGCGCAATGGCTCCCGGGTTCGATTCCCGGCCAGAGAGGTATCTGAATGATGAGTTTAGATTCATGTTCCGGGGCTGGGTGTGTGTGTTCGTCTTGTGTGTCCATGGTACCCACGACACAGGAGAAAATCCTAGTGTAAAATGAAGAAAGCGTGAGTGTAGAAAGCGTGATTTATTTAACTTATGCAATGCTAGAAACGCAACTCTTTAAGATATTTTCTAACTAAGGGTATAGCATAATTTATATAACTAATACAATGTAAGAAGCGCGTCTATAAAAATGTTTCTACGTTAGTTAAGAAGATCTTCTTTGTCGTTTTAGTCGACAGTGTGTCCGCGCATCGTCTATCTAAAGATGATTTATGTGTAAAGACCTTTAAAGTCAAAACAATTGATTACATAATCCAGGCCCATCAATAACTAAATGGCAATGTGATGTCTCTAAGCGATGGATCCGTTAGACTAAAGTTACTGAGTTTGAGACGATGTTAAATATAAGGAGACAGTTAATGTAAATAAAGGTACAATATTTGTTGTTGATTTTTTTTTATCTGACTGAAGTAGCAGACGAGCACGCAGTCCACCTGATGGTAAGTGGTCACTGCCACTCATGGACATCTGTAATCAATTTCATACAGAACATGGGTTCCATCTGAAGTCAATCACACTAGCGTTGCTACTCCCGAGTACTATGATGGTCGCCTCATGTGAAAGTGTAAGCAGCCACACCCTTCCATCTCGCGCAAGAAATATTTCACGCTAGGAATAGGTGTGGCAGTAGTACTTCCCCGGTCGAACTACACTGCATTCTACCACCTACGAACATCTACGAACATTCTACCACCTTAAAAATATTGCAGATTGACTATAATCCTCAGACCTACAAAAAATTTCTAGTTCCTGGACTTTCAATTTGTTTAACAATTTTAGGATACCCTAAATCCAAATAATAAAACTAAAATTCTCACGTGTACATGGAAATTGAGAAGCAGGGCTCCATACGAGAGTTGGCCATGTCCTTCCACACAGCATAAAGTAAAAGAGCATTAAAAAAGGGTTTTAGAAAATCACTAAAAAACTAAATAGAAGACCATAACTTCTCTCCATAACCCAAATCCCGAAAATTGTTATTCAGGAAGGCGGACATTTGTTTCCATTCTATTCGATTTACAGAGGTCTAAATATCAATTCTATTGGGTACAGGATCATTTTCCTTACATTTGCCTAAAAAGAAATGATTTCGTTTATTCTGCGAGAAAATCCACACTTACATAAACATGAAGATGAGTAGAATTTGCTGAACTGTATTGTAACGATTGACGTAAATGATGATATACTGACGATTTTGTGTTTAGAGTCATCACATTCGAGTTTCAGGGTTCGTATTCTAAGCAAGCACGTCTTCTTTTATTTAAATTAAACATATGTTCCCGAAATCTTTAGTTCTTTATTATATTGTTAATCATATACCTAGTATTTATACATTAGTCCCTATAGTTCCGGGATCAAAATAGGGCTACGGCATCCCCTGCCTGTCATAAGAGGCGACTAAAAGGGGCTTCCGGGGTTGCAGTCGGCTAGAGTGGGGCCCAGCCGCCCATCTGGGAGGAGCCCGATGGGGCAACGCACTCAGAGGATTCCGGTTGCGGTCGGACCGAGTTCCCGGAGTCCTCTTTATAGCGCCGAGGACGGCCACCGGGGCGGTTTTAGTGCAGTAAAAATCCCACATAACCACGGCGTCGGGTACCTTTTGAAGGTTTCCTCCTCGAGAACAAAAAAAAAAGTATTTATACGTTAAATAGTATGGTGTTTCATGTTTATGCACATCACTTTAGAGTTTGCTGTACTCATTTATATATAAAATTGCATGCCATTGCAGTAATAAGGATTCTTTTTTTTATGTTTGATTTACATGCATTTTTGTTTAAGAGTCTGAAATAAATAAATATGTGTATGATACAAATTAATTATCGCCACATACTATTTGTGTAAGAACCACTTTCCCGGGAATATAAAAGACTAGCAGAATTCGACGACTTCGTTCGCGCAGACTATATTGTAATCTATCCTACCATTATACATTTGAGCACCACTCCTGGAAATGTCCCTCCCCCATCCGTAATGGGGATTTGGTCAATAGTCATAGTCACGAGTGGGTATTGATGCTATTCCGATAGTAGTCCCAAAAAATTTTGCAACGACAGCTTTGCGTAAGGGTACACTGATCATTGTGCGGCGACGGTGTCCAAGTCTTTCGTAGATATTGATATGTTCTCTTATATTGTAGAACATTTTTTGTTCTATTATCAATAGATAACGCAGTGCATGCAATGAAAAAAATTTTTGAGCAAAATTTTTGACACTTTGAATCACATTACTCAAGCTTTAGCAAAGACGCCTTATATATTCTAGTAATAAAAATATGCCTACGTTGCTCATGGATGATGTAGCATTGCAAGGGTGAAAGAATGTTTAGAATCGGTTCAGTAGTTTTTAAGTTAATTCATGATAGACACAAAAAGACAAAATTTTCCTCGTTATAGGCAGTGCCACAACTATTTTGGGGCTATCTAACTTGCTGTCGAAATATGGATTGTACTTACGATTAGTCACGTACGGTCAGCCCGTGGTTCTCTTTCACCCAGGATCTTGACAAGGCTCCACGCTGTCCATACAACATCTGCACACACACCAGATGAAGATGAAAACTTTACTGTAGTCCACACACTTTTTGTACACAAATAGTTAATATCTTCACAATTAACAAGAATAATTAAAGGTAATACGTTCCACACATACGATTTTGTACGAGCCGGTTAGCGACGGTCGCTTCAACAATGCTCACACCGCCATACTGTTTTCCGGAGCATTGTTAGGGATACTACCCTCCAATTGGACAGAATGTATGAGCATTGCAAAAAAATATCTGCTATTAGTTGAATACTCCAACCCGGCAAGCAAGTTTAAAATCATTGGATTTAAAAGCAAGTTTAAAACTTCGTTTATGAAACAATATGTGTGTAATATAAATTAATTATCGACACACAATATTGGTTGAAGATAAAAATGGACTACTAAGCTGGAACGTCATTCGTGCCTAGCGTCTGCCTTACGGAACAAAAAATAAATGTATCATTTTCAGCTCAACAATGTTAAAAAATGTATAACAACAGTAAACAATAATCTATATATATAAAAGCGAAAGGTCTCTCACTCACTCATCCTGAAATCTCAGAAACTACAAGTGCTAGGAGTTTCAAATTTTGCATGCGGGTTCTTTTAAGGACGTAAGTGCTCACTAAGAAGGGATTTTATGAAATTCAACCCTTAAGGGGGTGAAATGGGAAAAAACTTTGTGATACATAGACTTGAACGCGGGCGGAGCCGCGGGTACAGCTAGTAAATTATAAAGTTAGAGAAATAATCATAATCATAAATCATTTAGTTGACTTTATACATTTGTTTAATAACTGAAAATATATAACGCTACAATAATATCGACAATCAATTTCAATAATATAATTTCGAAATACTCCAATTAATTTATTCAGTTTGTACATTTGTCGTTATAAACGAGATTTATCGCGTAAAATAAGGCCAATATTTAATAAATATTCATCGCCAAAATAAACCTATCGCCAGAAATATAATTCTCCTTAATGCCCGTTAAAATATTTTGATTAAAACACTTTCGGTAACTTCACTACTCGAGTGTACCACAAATTAAATTAATTTAATTAACAGGAACACAGAAATCCTTGTTCTAAATATTACTTGTCCAAAAATAAACAATTAGGCTCCTCAAATTTATGTCTTGTACATGCTCAAGATTTCGTATCATGTAAAGAAGGATTAACATTTCTGTTTCAAGAAAATGAGCCTTGTTTATATTCGAATATAATAATAATTAATGGGCTATCGCCTTACTCGAGTACAATGGGCAAATCATCGCCTCTTAGGTTTAGATATACTTTTCATGTTTCATATTCGTTTGCCTTTTTTAGGGTACGGAACCCTAAAAATATGCCAAAGGACCTTATTACTAAGAGTCCGCTGTTCATCTATCTGTCTATACGTATGTCTATCACCAAGCATCCTATGAACCGTGGTATTTAGACAGTTGAAATTTTCACAGTTAATATATTTCTCTTCCTGCTATGACAACAACGACAGGACAAAAACTTAACTTATTCCATAAGACAAACGTAATATTTGATATTTTTTAGATAGTGGTACGGAACCCTTAACACGCGAGTCCGACTCGGATTTAGCCGAATTTATTAAAATTTAGTACCAAACAAGCATGCAACCCGTCTTTCAGTAAATAGTCACTGCCGCCATGTGTAACTTACTTCATATAGTACAGGAGTTCTATCTGTAGTTAATCACAGATGTGATGCTACTCCTTAGGACTGAATAATTATATCTCATAGGAATATTATTGAGCTGGCCAGCAAACCCTTTGATCATACTCTCAAGCATGAATGTTTCCTTATAATGTCTTTCACCGTAAAACTTGTGGTTGAAGGTGGTAGAACCAGTGTAGTTCGACCGGGGAAGTACCACCGCCACGCCTATTTCTAGCGTGAAGCATTTCTTGCGTTTCGATAGAAGAGTGTGGTTTCCGGCACACTTTTACATGAGGCGACCATCATAGTCCTCAGAAGTAGCAACGCATCTGTGTTTGACTTCAGATAGAACCCATGTTCTGTATGAAGTTGATTACAGGTGTCCATGAGCGGCAGTGACCACTTACCATCAGGTGGACTGCATGCTCGTTTGCTACTTCAGTCAAATAAAAAAAAAAAAAACTTAGATAATTAATTTCTAACACGCATATAATTTTAGAAAAATCTAAGGCACGCAGCCTTGGTTTTGTACTTTGAACCAGATCGAAAGAACGAGTTTCAACCATAAGTAGCTTTATTTTTACAGATTTTTTTGTCCAAACCGTTTCACAACAATTAATTAACAAAACCTGACATATTTTACTAGTGGGTTAAATTAAAACGGTTCCCGTGTCGGAGGTCAGCGGTTGACCTGTCCCTCTTAATCCCGTAGGTAAAATCCATTTAATACCCTTTTATTTACATAAATAGTCAACTTTAAATAAACAGTACTTAGGGTTTAAAATTAAAAAAGGTTCTATATAGAATATGTTGAATAAAATTGTATCAAGCCAATGTAATTTACTAGGTGTGATTTGAACTCGATTAATAAGTTAGAGCAGTGATAGCCTAATGGTTGAAACTTGCCCTCTCGATTGGGAGGTCCAAGGTTGAAACCCGGACACGCACCACAGATTTTTTTCAAAAATTATGTTCAGATTACAAATTAATTATCACTGCTTTTCGGTTAACGAAAACATCGTGACGTAACCTACACACCCGAGAGTTCTCTAAAAAAAAGGTTCTCGCAGGTGTATGAAGTCCACCATCCGCTTCGCCACGCGGGTCGTCGAAAGGCAGCCTTTTAAAGTCGGTTCCTAAACGAAGAGCGCAGCGAAGAAATGTTTTGTGAATAATAAAAAAAAATACAGAAAGAAATTGTACCTAAGGTTTTTGAATAAATACAGATAACTTTAAGCAATTTCATACAGGCCAAGAGTTCTACCTATGAAGTCTATTACAATACAATGATGGTCGCTTCACATATAAGTTTGCAGGCAATCGCACTTTTCCAATAAAACGCAACAACTGCTTCAGGCTACGAAGAAGTTTGGCGGAGATACCTCCCCTATCGAATTCCGCTCGTTCTGTTCGTACTACCTCGTAAAATTATTACCTTTTGTCGGCTTTGTTGCATTTTTTTTTGTTTTTTTTTCTGATTGTCTGATTGTATCTGATTGTAGCAGCAAACGAGCATGCAGCCCATCTGGTAAGTGGTCACCGCCGCCCATGGACATCTGTAATCAACTTCATACAAAACATAGGTTCTATCTGAAGTCAATCACAGATGCGTTGCTACTCCCGAGGGCTAAGATGGTCGCCTCATATCGTCACCGGCAACCACACCCTTCCAAAGAAACGCAAGAAATGCTTCTAGAGTATGCGCTAGAAATAGGTGTGGCGGTGGTACTTCCGCGGTCGAACTACACTGTTTTTTTAGTTATTATTTTAGTTTCCTTAACTGATGCTTTTTTACTTAGACATATGACGTCTCTTTACAGCACGGAAGCAGCAAACGTACTAAACGCAAACGAAGTAGCACGAAAGTTAGTGGCCACTGCTGCATATTTATATCTATAATCAACTGTTGCGACCTCCCGCTACTCGTCAAGAGATGGCGCTACTAGTATTCTGAAACACGCTATCGAAGCATTCTCAGAATCCTGCATATATACAAGTTTCGAACATCAACTGTCGGAGCACGGCCGCTCCCCAGGCATGATCACCTAGCCTGGCGGGATGAAGCCTGAAGATCTCCCTTTACCAAAGTGGTGACCCCTGACAAGAACACGTCCCTTCTCGATGGTGGCAACATCACACCCTGGATGGACTGCAGCATCAGAACATCTGATCAGCAGCTCATCAGGTGCATCGCAGCGCATCATGAAACGCTTCCTGTGCCTAGTCCAGCTGCTCTCCGCGACATCACGGACGGCTTGAACAGACAATGCTCGACTCCACACTTCGCTCCACCTTCACATCCCGACTCACCGAGGATAGAGGGCTTCCCAAAGAACTGACTTCGCCCTCCCATCTCGACTCACCGCAGATAGAGGCCGATCCAACGGTACTTGCAGCGAAGACTCGCGGACCTATCGACCTCCGGTCTGAGCAGGGGGTGATGTGGCGACCTCCCGCTACTCATCAAGAGATGGCGCTACTAGTATTCTGAAACACGCTATCGAAGCATTTTCAGAGTCCTGCATATATACAAGTTCCGAACATCAACTGTCGGAGCACGGCCGCTCCCCAGGCATGATCACCTAGCCTGGCGGGAGATCTCCCTTTGCTAAACAACTTTAGATGTTTCCTATTTCGATAGAAGGGTGTAGTTGCCGGCACAATTTCACATGAGGCGACCATCGTAGTCCTCGGGAGTAGCAACGCATCTATGATTGACTTCAGCTGGAACCCATGTTCTGTATGAAGTTGATTACAGATAACCATGGGCGGCAGTGACCACTTACCATCAGATGAACTGTATGCTCGTATGCAGTCAGATAAAAAAGGTAGGCTATATTATAAAGGTAGTAGAGCTCCAGTAGTTCCACTCCGATAGAACCACCTCTACATTATGATAAAAAGTAAGTATCTCTTTTCCAAAACGTTGTAGATACCAGAAAATATCTTGTGGCCAATTAATTCAATAGGCAAAATTGCTATCGTCCCTGTAGTTCCGGGATTAGAATAGGACTACGGTATCTCCTTCCTGTCGTAAGAGGCGAGTAAAAGTGGCTTCCGGTGTTGCATACGGCTCGAGTGGGGACTCGAACCGTTCGGTCAGGCGACCCTGCGAAGGACTGCGGTATATGTGGCCGCATACCGCCGTAAAGATCAGACGGAGCGGTGGGCCCAGCCGCCCATCTGTGAGGAGCCCGATGGGACAACGCGCTAAGAGGACTCCGCTTGCTTTCCTTTGGAGATCCCGGAGTCCTCCTTTTTAGCGCCGAGGACGGTCACCGGGGGATTTAAGTCCGGTTAAAATCCCACATAACCCTGCGTCGCCCCCACGGCGTCGGGTACCTTTTGAAGCTTTCACCGTCGAGAAAAAAAAGGCCAAATTGCTTTGGAAATATTGTTTTTACTATTGGAACTATTGATATAATTTAAAAGAAAAATATAAGTAGATACTTTTATTATAATTACATATTATAAGTAATTTATTAATAAAGTTAATGTAATACTATATTATAATATGTTCTTCGAAATGCTAAAAGTCTTTAGGTTAAAAAGGACTCAACCATGCTGAAATATTAAGTAGGTAAGTACATACATGTAATGTGTCACACCGCGGACGATTTAACTATATGACCATATTTTTTATTTTGGCGATAAAAGATTGTTTCTACAAAAAATTATAATATGTGATTATTACAGCAAGAAGGGAAAAGTGTTTTTACATGTCATACCTATAATGTACAATTTAAATAGTAAAAAATACAGTAAACAATAATAATTTAACTAAAAGCATTCTGTCATTCGTTAAAACAATACATTTTACTCTTTCTGTTAAAAGACTATTCTTCTAAATTTGTGAAGTCCAAACATGTTTAGAAAGTATGATAATTTATATATAAAGACGTAGTTAGAGTATGAACGATATGACCCAATTATAATAAATATTATTCGAAAATAATAAGCGCGAAACTAATTCTATAACTTATTTATGGCTCTTTGACTAAGCACTTTATATGTTCTAAAACAACATGCATTTTAATTAATTTTACATTTTTTGGCATGAAATCGGTTATATATTTTGTTACTTTTTATTCTCATGTGCCATATATGTGACAAAATAAATGAAATAAATTGTCTTTATTTTGCATAGGTCTACGGAAAGACAAATTGTCAGTTACATATATGTCGGTGCGACACCGCGTATTTATGAAAAACACGTCGCCGATAATAATTATTTTAGCTAGTTTAAAGATCGAAAATTGTTTGTTTATTGAATTAGCAATATTTAATGATTTTTAGAATTGTAATTTAGTTTACCCTCAATAAATTTGTTATGGTCACCCCACCAAACATTGTTAAAAAAAGACGAGCGAACGCCGATAGAAAGAGATTCTTGTTTAACCGCCGAAGCGATCGGACCTCCTCAATTGTGAATTAATCGAAGAAGTGTTTTACTTGAAACCTTCAAGAAAGGAAAATAATGAAGACTCCTCGACCATCCTGATGTCACATTTCACCTCTCACTTCGTTATATATATATATATATATATATATATATATATATATATATATCTTTTTACGCTACCACCGGATCGGAACACGACCACAACTAAGAAGATCTGGCAAGAAACTCAGTGGGTTTGTCTTTGTATATCTTTTTATTACCATATTGTTTTTACATTGGTTATAAAAGTTAGCTCCAATATCTTGCCTTAAATTTGCACAAATGTACTGGAAAAAGCTCAAAAAATATTCCTTTCTTCCTAAGGCGGAAAGGTAAAAACTTGGCACTAATATGATGTTTACGACACAAATAAACTAACCTGCATACTTTATCTACATGCACGAAACACCTTTCTTTGTTCATCTTGCACTCACCCCTTTTACAAACTCTTTAAATTATACTGCAATGTTTTCTTAGACTAACATTAAAGTATATTTAGTCTAACGGCGGCACTTTACTTGTCGTCTGCTCTGTTTGTGAAGAGCCTAAGTGTAGAGACTTTATTTGTATCTATTTTCTACGGCAAATAGCGCAAATAGCATAGCACTTTCGTCCGTCTGCAGTTTTTCGTACTGAACCTCGCAAAGCTTCATGTGGCTACATTTTTAAGGTTGCAAAATTTACTAAAAGAATGCTCATAGACCACTTTCATAAGCAAATAACAGAATACCAACTCGACTCCTTGATAGTTGCAGAGAGCCTGATTGTACCCCGAGCTTCCTAAGGAGAGCCAAAAAGGGTGACAAGAGCAAAATCTGCACACATTGTATTCAGATGTTATTAGAAATATATAATTTTGCCACTTGAGACAAGATAAAGAATAAAGACAATCGTTGATATTATTGATACATTTCTAAAGATGACGTCTTCTTCTCTTACTCTCACCTTGCCATTTTTAAAGACAACGAAGAAAGAGGTTGTTCCCTATAGACATGAATATTTCAAGTATTAGGCTACCATTCTACCTGATATCTTCGAGGTCTTATTAGTTGATTTGATTCAAATTTACATCATAGCTATTTCGCATATCTCTGATGCGGAAGCACCTTTTTGGGTCTATCTTTGTATTTGCTATCAAAGTTTACTACAGTCATCAACGCTTACTCCTATCACATAAACTAAAATCCCTAATTAAGGTCACGATTACACTAAATCCTAGGCTCAGTAAACCGCCTTACAACTCAAGACATTAGGCACAGCTGGATGTAGTCCTATTTGCCTTTATGCTCAAGGAGCCTAGAGTATAAGCCCTCTTACGCACTAGCGGTTAGCCGCGGGCGCGGTTAGCCGCGCGGCTAGCCATAATTCCAATTATGAAACCGCCCCAATATTTAAAACCGCCGCGGTTGAAGTTTTGGGGCGGATTCATATTAAGCTGGAAAAGCGGCTAGTCGCGCGGTCTGCCGCGCCCGCGAATAACCGCTAGTGCGTAAGAGGGCTTAGGGTTCCTCCAAACCGTTTATGTTAAGCGGTTATGCGGATTATCTTATTTGATGACGCCTCAAAATTTACTCAAAAGTGCCATAGAGCTTAAACTTTTTATTGACCAATTATAGATAACAAAGTATTATTCGTATTACCGATTCTGAATTCAAGCGCAAATTTTCGGAAGATTTCTTTATTTTTTAACTGTAATTGGTTCTTTTTTTTACTCATTTCCTCTTTTTGTTTTGTTTCATGAAAATCTGTCTCCCATGTTTCTACCGTGTCTTGTATCTTACCGATCTACCTATTTACTATGATCGTATCTATATGTGGAAACTTTTAAATGGCCTTCACTTCGTATATATTTGAATGTCTAGCAGTAAGTTTTCTTTCAAGATAAAATAAAATAAAAAATACGTCTGCAATAGTTAAATACTGTGTTACTACAGCTGCTTACACACCCCCAGAACTCAGTAAGTATATGTTTAAGTTCAACATTTTTTATTTTGTTACTCTTTGGTACCTACTATATGTACCAAAGAGATTCATCATTATCAAAGAGTCTTCATTTTTATACATACAAAATTAGATTAATTATAATTATAAGATGAATTTGAATAAATTTTAAATACATGGATAGCTTAAAGAATCTTGATATACTCATAAGCCTTTTAAGTTCACTGTTGAACGCAGATTTCCTCCAACAGTTTTTGTGTTTCACAAGAAACTGCTGCTCCTACATTTTTCCTCTTATTTACCTCCTACAACACTCACGGTAAGAGAGGGAATAATGCTATTTAAGACCACAACCACACGTAACTCACTGATAAGATATATATAGATGGTTTATAGAGTACCTATAGTAAAAGTTAGGTTTTCATAAAAATTTAGTAACGTTCAGTTTTTGTCATAAAAAAGTTCAGTTTTATTTGACTACTAAATAAGCTATTACTACTACTACTACTACTACGACTACTGCTACTACAACTACTAATAAATGAATAAATAAATAAATACTGCTGGTCATTCATCATATCCGTAATCGCGGCATATAGGGCGAAACCTCAGTTAATAATGAACTTTTCTGTGCTAAAAATTTATTAATATTATCCATACTAATATTATAAATGTGAAAGTGTGTTCGTTTTTTTCTGTTTCACGTCGCCACAGCTATTATATAATATGGTTTATGTGCTGGGAGATTGTTAGGAGGGCGGAGAGTGACGTAGTGACTTTTTACCACGTTCTCTCATTCCTATGAGAATATCGACCTTTTGTTAGTTGATACATATTTAGTAGTTCTAGACGTTGTTAAACGATGGCGTTAATAAAATTCATTTGCAAGTTCTAAATCACGCTATCAAATGCTAATGATGCTAATTTGACCGCGCGGGCAAAGTGTAAGAACTAGTTTATAAAAAGGCAAAAGATTTAGAAAAATAGTTTCCCTCCGATAGTAAAACAGGTCGTTTCTCCACGCATGACATTTGAACAGTTTCTCGTCCCTCGTCAAAGCTACCTTTGAAATGATTTCGCAATACGATGAAAGGGTTCGCTGAATAAGTTTGCAGCAATGAAGTTATGAGTCGATGAAAACATTACGTTTTTGAGCACTAGATAGTCAATTGTTCATTTTGTTTTATTGCGTTTGAATGTCAGTGAATTTTGACTCTGATGTTACAATATAACTTTTATACAGTACGCGTGTTCAAGAAATATTCCTTTGACAAAGTTATTGGATAAATTTTGTTTTATTAGTGAAATTTCGATTCTGTTGTGAGTCTAGAAGAATGTAATATTGCAAATTGTTGAAGTGTATAAGTCTAGTTCGACTCGCATGAAGTGTTCCAAGTTCGGTGACAAATAAGTCAGTCACTGGCGTCACTGCGCTTATTAAGAGATGATGAGTATCCTTAATTACGTTTTTTTTTATAATTTAACGTAACGTTAAGGCAGACGGGCTACCTAATGGAAAGTAGTCACCGCCGCCTATGGGCATTCGCAACACCAGAGGAGTCGCCAATGCATGTTTTATTTAAAACAGTTGTCGTTAACCCACTATTGTCCCACTGCTGGGCACACGTCTTCTCCCAGAATGTGAGAGTTATAGGCCATAGTCCACCGCGCTGGCCAAGTGCGAATTGGTAGACGTGACTATCTATTGTGCAGCCTCGCTTCTCAAATTAGTTAACGCCCCAAAAGGTTCGGCCTGCAACTTTAAAAAGATTCCCATATGGTCTAAAGTTTTTGATGAGAATAAACGCGTCAAAATCCTGTTAATACTATATACCGATACCTATTTTAACATGTCTCACAATACGCTGTAATTTCCTTGCTTCCGATATTAGAAGCCATTTTGCGTACCATAAGTGCCCGTTGCATATTAAAATGTATCAAATGCTAGACTTAGACCACCTCTAAATGGGTCTTTTTTTGTTGAGGGGGAAACCTTCAAAAGGTATCCCACACTGAGGGAGCGACACAGAGGCGTTACAAAGAGGACTCCGGGATCTCCAAAGGAACGCAACCGGAAACCTCTGAGCGCATAGCCCCACCGGGCTCCTCCCAGAAGTGGAGCTGAGCCCACAGCTCCGTCTAGTCTTTACGACGGTATACGACCACACATGTCGCTGTCCTTCCCGGGGTCGCCTGACCGAACGGTTCGAGCTGCCACTCTAGCCACCCGCAACCCCGGAAGCCCCTTTTAGGCGCCTCTTACGACAGGCAGGGGATGCCGTAGCCCTATTCTAATCCCGGAGCTACTTACTGTTTTTGTGTCTTATGAACCCTGCGATTTCCCGCTGTCTCCTTCAGGTCGTTAGTCACTTAATTAATTCGACCTATAAAATAAATATACCAATGTCAATGATTTAAATAAAAGTCACAAATGTAATTCAAATAGGCGTTTTACAGCCCCAGTGGGTGTGAGCTAGCAATAAAAGTCAGACTTAAACAAAGCCATATAAAAAGCACTCCCGAATAAACGACTTGATTACCCGAAAATCATTAACTAGCACACATGCTCGTATACGGAAATTAATCTAAGTTTACCATCGCGTGGCGAACGTACCTACGTGCGGGTACTGCCACATACGGCGAAGAAACCATTTAAACCAGTAACATTTTTACCTGGTGGTAGAACCAGTGTAGTTCGGCCGGAGAGGTTCATCCACATCAACTGGATGCGTGACGATCCTCCACGGTTCGGTTTGCACGCTCGTTTCTACCACTGACGTGCAAAATGTGGAACGAGCTTCTACCTGGAATATTCCCGGGGCGTTAAGACATGGGGCTCTTCAAATAGGTGCGAAAAGATCTCTCCTTCAAAGCCGGCGATGCATTGGCGACTCCACTGGTCTTGCAAATGTTCATAGGTGACGGTGACTACTTTCCATCAAGTAGCCCGTCTGCCTTATCGTTAAGTTTAAGTATAAAGAAAGAGGTACCATCGCCATACTTATCTCTAGCGTAAAACAGTTTTTACGTTTCGTTGGAAGGGTGTGATTGACGGCTCAGTTTTACAATACTAAAACAGTGATTACATTTTTCCTGCCACAATATATTTAGATGTTTATCAACAAGATCAAACACAAAATGTATCTGGCAATCTCAACACTATTATAGAATTCTGTTTAACACTTAACGGGTTCTCACGATATGTGTGTTTTGCCGTGACCACGATCCATGCAACTGGGTCGAAATATCGCGAAACAATTTTAAACGAATTCAAAACCACATTTCGATAGAAGGGTGTGTTTGCCGGCATATTTTTATATGAGGCTACCATCTTAATCCTTGGGAGTAACAACACATCCATGATTGACTTCAGGTAAAACTTAAGTTCTACTGGCTGTACCCTGAGCGCGTTGCTACGCCATCACAATTAAAAAAATAAATAAAAAAGACACCAGAAACCTTCGCGAGCTCATGAATAACAACTTTGCAACAAAGATTATCACATGATCAAATTAATAGTTTACGATTCCATAGAGGGCATAGAGACAAACATTTTTATAAAGAAGAACAAGATATGAAGTTGCTTACAGATGTCCATGGGCGGCAGTGACCACGTACCATCAGACGGACTGCATACTCGAAGCTTAAATCTCGTAAAAACAATCTTGTAGTTCACCTTAGTGTGGCAGCACCAGCCCCACCACTTCCAGGCAGCACTAAAATGTGATTAATTATCGCTAATTACAGCGTCATGGTGCTATTAATGAAGCGCCAATAAATCTAGCTTATCTGCCCTCAACAACTTGTGACATTAAGGCTGTGGGAAGCTCCAGCTGCTAGGAACATTCCATTTTGCCCAGAACCACTAATGTGATGTGCAAAAGCATTGCTCTGACTAAAGTTAGGTTTTTTTAAGTAGTATCAATTTTTTTAAGTAGTGAAAAAGTCAATTTAGTATTTAGCATATTTTTGCCATTTCTTTCGTATCGTAAACACCCGTTTTCTGTTTTTTTTTTTATTTGATTGAAGTGGCAAACGAGCATGCAGTATACCTGATGGTAAGTGGTCACTGACAACCTACCATCAGGTATACCTACTGACCACTTATCACCAGATGGCTCAAAGGATTTCGGTTGCGGTCGGACCGAGTTCCCGGAGTCCTCTTTTTAGCGCCGAGGACGGCCACCGGGGGGGGTTTTAGTGCGGTAAAAATCCCACATAACCCTGCGTCGCTCCCACGGCGTCGGGTACCTTTTGAAGGTTTCCCCCTCGGAAACAAAAAAAAAGTTAAATGAAACCAACTAAACCTTATATTGTACAAAGTAGCACCAATAATTCTCTAATTTAAATAAATTGTAAAGCAATAGCGGGTATTTCCACAAAGACATCTGACATATTTGACGTTATGTATTTTCATAGCAAGACAATGAATGTTCTATTTCGTTTAATATGTATGTGTTTGTGTCAAATGCAAGGTAGTGAGTGAAATAAGTTTTTAGTTGATTTTATATATGTTGTATGAATTATTTGAAAAAAATATGGGGATTGCGCAATCCTTCTCTACATCAACTATAACCGTGCGTAATTTCATACTCCTCCGCCTGCGGCAAGTATCTTAAAAACATGTCACAAATTTTTGCTTCACGTATTAATATATAGATAATCTATTAGGAACGACTTCTATTCATTTTTTATCAAGTCAGAATGGTCTTCTTAAAACAGATTGTTATTTTTTTATACGCTTAAAATAGCAAACAAGCTTGCAGTCCACCTGACAGTTAGTCAGGATAAGACAGTAAGAAACTTGATATACAAGAGTTGCTACGCCCAAGGATTAAGACGAAAGCCTGAAAAGAAAAAGAGTCAGCAACTACACTGAAACGCAAGAACTGCTTCACGGCAAAAACAGTATGGTTTTAAAAAACAAATGTTTTAAAAAAAAACACGCTTTTTAAAAACATTTGTTTTTTAAAACCATACTACACTCATAGCCCCACACTAGGATTATCTCCCGTGTCGTGAGTACTATGGACACACACAAAACGAATACAAACACCCAGACCCAGAACACGAATCTAAACTCATCATTCAAAGCTCCAACAGTACCTATCCTGAAAATGATCAATTAACGATTTGACTGTCAATACGTTAATCACTGCATAAGTATACATATGAAAAAAAAATTTTTAAACAAAAAATACAACCGACTTCCATGCCACATAAAAGTAAAAAATAATTTAAATACATGTTGGTTTAGAGCAAACACAGTACTTAGTACATAGTCCCGAAGTCGGCGCTCATATAAGATACATGTAGTTTTGTCATGATCCAGCAAAATATGGTGAGCGCCGACTTCGGGACTATGTACTAAGTACTGTGTTTGCTCTAAACCAACATGTATTTAAATTATTTTTTACTTTTATGTGGCATGGAAGTCGGTTGTATTTTTTGTTTAAAAATTTTTTTTTCACGCTTTTCAGTCACGATAAAATCAGTTATGGCTGTTGCTAGTCGTCCGCTAACCGGATGAATAAAATTAATTATTCGTCCGATTTTCGGATGAATAAAATTATGTGCTGACGTCATCATCTAAAAATAGACTTCTTTGACACAACCGGTCGGGGGCGCTACCGCGCCCAAAGAGCCGCGCCCGCGAGTTTCATTCCAAACTCTGTCGTGTCCGTCGGCGGCCGGAGTCAGCCCTGGTTTGATGCATCTTGTGCTAGGGCGAGAAGCCTTAAGCAGGATGCCTATCAAGCCTGGGCATCTGCGCACGCGTGCAAGGATCCGAAGCACCCCGAACTTCGAACCGCGCTCAATGCTGCCTCTCGTTCAGCAAAGAAGTATATGGCCAAGGCGAAGTGTAGGCACATCGGCAGAGTTGGCGAGCGACTACTAGGTTATCCCTCCGGGAGTCGAGCCTTCTGGTCGCTGGCCAAAGCTGTCGAGGGTAATTTCTGTCGCTCCTCACTACCACCCCTGCGGAAACCAGACGATTCTCTGGCCCATACGGCAAAAGGGAAAGCCGACCTTCTTGGTACCCTTTTTGCCTCAAACTCGACTCTTGACGATCGGGGGGCCACACCGCCTACCATCCCGCGGTGTGAGAGCTCCATGCCTAATATAAGGTTTACACAAAAGGCTGTAAGGCGTGCTCTATTGTCCCTCGATGTCAAAAAGTCGAGCGGGCCAGATGAAATCCCCGCATTGGTGTTAAGGACGTGCGCTCCCGAGCTGACTCCCATCTTAACGCGCCTATTCTCGCTTTCCTACGCGGCGGGAGAAGTACCGTCTTCGTGGAAGGTAGCCCTCGTTCACCCGATCCCAAAAAAGGGTGAACGCAGCGACCCGGCCAACTACAGGCCTATCGCAATAACCTCCCTGCTCTCAAAGGTAATGGAACGAGTTGTTAACTCACAGTTGCTCAAGCACCTCGAAGAGCACCAGCTGATCAGCGATCACCAATATGGTTTTCGCCAGGGCCGGTCAGCTGGTGATCTTCTGGTGTACCTTACTCACCGATGGGCACAAGCCATTGAGAGCAATGGAGAGGCGTTGGCTGTAAGCCTTGATATTGCGAAGGCCTTTGACCGGGTTTGGCATAGGGCCCTTCTCGCGAAACTTCCATCATACGGTCTTCCCGAGAGGCTGTGTAATTGGATTACCAGTTTCTTGTCTGAGCGGCAAATCAAGGTCGTGGTTGATGGTTGCTGCTCGGACACGAAGTCCATCAATGCTGGTGTCCCTCAAGGGTCTGTTATTTCCCCCACGCTGTTCATTCTGCATATCAATGATATGTTGCAACAAATCGGTAGCATGCATTGCTATGCAGATGACAGCACAGGGGACGCTTTGTACACAGGCCGTGCAAACACCTCTCGGATACTCGTGCAGGAAAGCAGAATCCGACTTGTGTCTGAAATCGAGCACTCTCTGGAGCGGGTCTCAGAATGGGGTCGACTTAACTTAGTTGAGTTCAACCCCACGAAGACGCAAGTCTGCGCGTTTACCGCTAAAAAAGCCCCATTTGTCATGGCGCCAAAGTTCCAAGGGACCTCTCTCACCGTTGAAAAAAGCGTGGGGATCCTGGGCGTTGACATCTCGTGTGATGTGCAGTTTCGGAGTCATTTGGAAGGCAAAGCCAAGTTGGCATCCAAAAAGTTGGGCGTTCTGAACAGGGCCAAGCGGTACTTCACTGCAGGGCATCTCCTCCTGCTTTATAAAGCACAAGTGAGACCCCACATGGAGTACTGCTCGCATCTCTGGGCAGGGGCGCCCCAATACCAACTTAACCCATTTGACTCCGTCCAGAAACGCGCGATCCGAATCGTCAACGACCCACGGATCACTGAACGGTTAGAACCCTTGAGTCTACGGAGGGACATAGGCTCCCTCTGCGTGTTCTACCGGCTTTATAATGGTGAGTGCTCCGAGGAACTTTTTGACCTGGTGCCTACGTCACCTTTCCTCCACCGCACCACTCGCCGAAGGATAAGGTTCCATCCACATCAACTGGACCCGTGGCGGTCCTCCACGGTTCGGTTTGCACGCTCGTTTCTGCCACGGACGTGCAAGATGTGGAACGAGCTTCCTTCTGAGGTATTCCCGGGGCGTTATGACATGGGGCTCTTCAAAAAAGGTGCGAAAAGAGCTCTCCTTCAAAGCCGGCGATGCATTGGCGACTCCTCTGGTGTTGCAAGTGTCCATAGGCGACGGTGACTACTTTCCATCAGGTAGCCCGTCTGCCTTATCGTTAGGTTTACGTATAAAAAAAAAAAAAAAAAAAAAATAAGTATGTTTAATATACAGACCATTTTTATTACGAATTTACCGTTTAGCGGACGATTAATTTATTTTATTCATCCGATTACGGGACGACTAGACACTTCGATCAGTTATACGAGACCGTGTAATACATAGTATCCATAAGACTGCATAGTGCATACATAAATGGAAACGGTAATTTAAAATCAACCTTAAATGACAAGTCAAACAAAAGCCTAAGCGATATCTTACATTACTGTCACAGTGCATGTGAACTGAGCGCAACCGCTCGCAGGGCGCTGCTGCGCCCTGCTCGCTTAGTTTCTATATTTTCTTTTAAGTTCCAACCTAACCTAACCCATCCTATGTAAAAAGGTTGGCAGTACTCCTGCATCGTCCAGGTAATTGTATTCAAAGTGGAATTTGTGATCATAATTATGTCCTTTCCGGAACTCATTGTTTGTATTGCGAACAATAATTACCAAACACACATACTTTAGGCAGGCTGTATACCTATATTATTAGGGTTAAAGAGGTGAAGGTAACTTTATTAATCGTTGCCTCTGTTTATGGAACTCCTAATATATTCATAAGGGCCATATTACTATCACCTGTAGGTTAGATAGGCAGTACCACTGAATAAAAGCCCAGTTAAAGATAACGGTTTTCATAAGTCATCTCTTCTTAGCATTTCTTCAATAAATCCTTAAACACTAAATAGCCAACTTCTATGGCTTGGGCTTACAGTACCCTGCATCATAAGGGTCGAGGAGTTAAAGGTCAATTTTCTTATCATACGTCTTTGCTTTGTTAATATATTACAATTCCATAAGTATCAAATGGCCAACGCCTATGCTTTAAGCCTGAAGTACCCGTGCAGCATCAAGGCTGGAGAGTTGAAGGTCAAAACTATCATGTTATATCTTTGCCTAGTAATCTCATTACATATACGTAAGCACCATATGGCCAACGCCTATGGTTTAGGCTTGAAGGACCCCAGCATTATCAGGGTTGAGGAGTTGAAGGTCAAATTTTTCATGCCATATCTTTTCGTAGTAATCTCATTACATACACGTAAGTAACAGATGGCCAACTTCTATGGCTTAGGCTTGCGGTACCCTGCATCATGAGGGTTGAGGAGTTGAAGGTCGATTTTAATATTATACGTCTTTACTTTGTAAATATATTACATACCCATAAGCATCAAATGGCCAATACCTATGGTTTAAGCTTGAAGTACCCCTGCATCATCAGAGTTGAGAAGTTGAAGGTCAAATTTTTCATTATTTATCTTTGCTTAGTAATCTTATCAGATATACGTAGCGATCATGTAGCTAACGCCTATAGTTTAAGCTTGAAGCACCCCAGCATCATAAGGATTGAGGAGTTAAAGGTCCAATTTTCCACCGTATACAACCATTTTTCTAATGTTCTACCTTACATTTTTTAAATATCATTTTGAATGCGTAAGGATGAAATAGCTAAGTTTTATGGCTTAGGCATTCAATACCCCTGCATCATCAGGATTGAGAAGTTGAAGGTCCAATTTTTCGTCGTATACCTTTGCTTAGCAATGTTATTACAAATCCGTGAGCAACAAATGTCTATGGTTTAAGCCTGCAGTACCCCTGCATCATCAGGGTTGAGGAGTTGAAGGTCAATTTTTTTGTCATATGTCTATGCTTAGTATTGTTATTACACATCCATAAGCACCAAATGGTCAACCCCTATGGTTTAGGCTTGAGGCACCCCTGCATCATCAGGATTGAGGAGTTGAAGGTCAAATTTTTCATCATATGTCTTTGCTTAGTAGTCTTGTTACATATATGTAAGCACCAAATAGCTAATGTTATAGTTTAGGATAGCTGTAACCCTGCATCATCAGGATCGAAGAGTTGAAGGTAAAATTTTATGTCAACCTATATAAGCATAGATATATAATACATATTCCAAGTTTCATAAGAATCGATTCGGCAGAAGCCGAGTTATCTCAAATTATCTAAAAATCTTGAGGAGTGGTGGTGGTTTCCACCCAATAACTCAAAGAGTTAAGCATCACAGCATACCCATGTCCAAGAGAAAAAGTTGCGTGACAAAATTTCCTATCAAATGAAAGAAAGAAAATGGAAATCGGTTTAGAAACACCCAAGTTATTTAAGATTTTAAGAAACCGACATTTTCCAATTTTCCGGGAAAACCGCCGGAAGGTTTTCATTTTCCTCAATATGGGACTGCCTGTATAATTGGCCGCATACAATGTCGTATGAATCGTGTCGGTAGGTCGACGATTTCTAGCCATTTCGCCCGAACATACATAAAAAAAAAAAAAAAAAAATAAATAAAAAAAAAAAATAAAAAAAAAATATATATATATACGTGACGAATAGATAACCTCTTTCCTTTGGGAAGTCGGTTAAAAATGTTGTAATTGATGTAAGTGTAATTTTGACTCCAGTTATTTGAATAAATAAATAATAATAATGATTATTATTATTCAGATAACTGTCTGGCCGGGAATCGAACCACAATCGGTTACCAATCGACCCGCCACGCAGGCCGTCAAACAGTCGTGTCTGTGAAAAATATAAAATACCTATCTCCAACATTTGCAGACAGTTTTCATAAAAGAGCTATATTTCCGCATGAGCACCCTGTAACGATTGGCATCGTATAAGTCATTATATTTAAGCACTTATAAGACTTATGAACCATAAAAACGTTATATTTGGTAACTTAAATATTTTCTCTACACGTATTGTGGATATATAGGCTATAAATGCATAATGTACATATGCAATAAGATCATTTAGCTTGTTCGTTGTTATATACGAAGCTATTAAACATTTTGTCGTCTATAAAACATACAGGAGTCTTTCACTAGTCTTTTAGGAACTATTACATTGTTACGATTAGAAGTAGCATATATTTAGAACGGTAAATACGTTTTAATTAACATACTAAAACCCCCAGTGGGTTTGGCGTTACGTTCGGGATCTCCTATGAAACTCTCATAATTAATCTATTATTGTTTCACTGTATCTCCCTCTTACAAGCTATTTTGAAAAAAAGATTAATGCACAGGTATTTTGACTTATAGAAATCTGTAATCGACATCATATACGAGTAGGATTTTTTTTTTTATTTGACTGAAGTAGCAAACGAGCATGCAGTCCACCTGATGGTAAGTGGCTACTGCCGCCCATTGACATCTGTAATCAACTTCATACAGAACATGGGTTCCATCTGAAGTCAATCACAGATGCGTTGCTACTCCTGAGAACTATGATGGTCGCCTCATGTGAAAGTGTGCCGGCAACCACACCCTTCTATCGAAACGCAAGAAATGCTTCACGCTAGAAATAGGTGTGGCGGTGGTACTTCCCCGGTCGAACTACACTGGTTCTACGACCTTGAAGGATAGAAGGCATCTGTGATAGACTTCATGTAGAACTCTTGTTTTGTTTTAAATTGGTTACTTGTGTTCATATACGTTTTACCACCTCGCAAAAAATACATTGGTGACTAGTCTACCTAGCGAACTTCGTTCCGCCTTAAAGTCAAAATTCCAAAATTATCAATGTTACTCTACTATATTGTGCATGTATTATACATTAAAACCTTCCTCTTGAATCATTCTATCTAGTAAAAAAAACTGCATTAAAATCCGTAGCGTAGTTTTAAAGATTTAAGCGTACATAGGGACAGACATCGGGAAGCGACTTTGTTTTATACTATGTATTGATGATTCACAAAACATTTCTTCGCTTCACTCATCATTCGAGAACCGGCCTCAAAAGGCTGCCCTTCATACATCAAGAACATTTTTATTCCACATAACCAAACATTCGCGTGACCCAATAAAAACAACCCTTCGGATAACCAGATTCGCTGAGCCATTATACGCATAATTAGGCTAATGAAAAGAATAATCGCTCTCACGAGCAAAACCATTACATATGAATTATGATACCCTTATACGGAACCCATAATAAGAAAATGGGGATGAAAGGCTATACCAACCCCATTGAAAGGATCTTATTTGAATGGTATACTTATTTTCCAGGATCGGAGTGGGGACTGTTAAATGGACGGACACAAAGTCAAGTAAATATCCAGGATTAGGCTAGGCACGGGTCTTCACTCAGAATGAGAGAGTTTAGGCTGGCCACGTGCGAATTGGTGGATTTCACACACCTCCGAGAACTTTTTTTTTAAAGAACTCTCAGGAATTTAGTTTCCTCACGATGTTTTCCTTCACCGAAAGCTATGATAATTAATTTCTAATACGCACATAATTTTAGAGGATGAGTTTCAACCTATCTATCAGGGATTTAGACAACTTAAATCAATTGAAACCAAGTAACACCCAGTAAACATTGGCTTGGTGCCGATTCATTCAACAAATTCCATATACAACCTTCTATAATTTTCAGCTCTGAGTACTGTTTGCTTAAAGTTGACTATTCATGTACATAAAAGGGTACTAAATGGATTTTAACTACGGGATAAAGAGCGACAGGTCAACCGCTGACCTCCGACACGGAGACCGTTTTATTTAACCCACTAGTAAAATATGTCAGGTTTTGTTAATTAATTGTTTGTGAAATGTTTTGGATAAGGTAATTTTATAAAAAAAAACTCGCCCTTTCGATCTGGTTCAAGGTTCAAATCCCAGGGTACCTCACCTAGATGTTTATAAACTGATATGCGAATTAGAAATTAATTACTACTTTTTTTACACATTGTAAGATAACATTCACTCTCGTGAAGTTGTTAAAATGTTTTTAAAGGATTTTAAAGGTTTTGTGAGGTGGGAGAACTAGTGTAGTTCGACGACGACGATGGAAAGTATTAACGCCACACCTATTTTCAGCGTAAAGCAAGTCTCATATAGAATCTATAATTATATCTGTTCTATTATTATGAAATTGCTAATGCTATGCTATGGGTGGCAGTGACTACTTATCATCACGTGGACTGCGTACTTGTTTGATACTTCAATCAGATAGAAAAAAGTTATAAATGTCTAGGGGTGGCAGTGACTGTTTACTGACATGTGGTGTAAGCTCGGTTGTTACTACATTTTAATAAAATCGGCTAAGTGCCAGTCGAACTCGCGCGAAGGGTTTCGTATCACTATATATAATAACACAAAAACATGTTTGTTGCATGGGCACCTTTAAACATTTATATTATTCTGTTTTTAGTATTTATTGTAAAATGCAGTGATAGCCTTATGGTTGAAACTTGCGCTCTCAATCGGCAGGTCCAAGGTTCAAACCCAGGCACGCACCACTGATTTATGTGCGTATTAGAAATTAATTGTCACTGCTTTTCGGTGAAGGAAAACATCATAAGGAAACCTACACACCCGAGAGTTCTTTAAAAAAAACTCGGAGGTGTGTGAAGTCTACCAATTCGCACTTGGCCAGCGCGGTGGACTAGGGCCTGAAACTCTCTCATTCCGAGAAGGGACCCTTGCCCAGCAATGGGACAATAATGGGTTGACAATATATAGTATTTATTGTTATAGCAGCAACAGGAACGATGTAATACATAATCTGTGCAAATTTTAATTATCTTGCTATCACGGTACAGATACAGCCTGGTGATTGTCCCTGTAGTTCCGGGACCAGAATAGGGCTACGGTACCCTCTGCCTGTCGTAAGAGGCGACTAAAAGGGGCTTCCGTGGTTGCGGGCGGGAAGAGTGGGAGCTCGAACCGTCCGGTCAAGTGACCCCGGGAAGGACGGCGGCATGTGTGGTTGCATGTTGCCGTAAAAACCAAAAGGTGCGGTGAGCAGTTCACGCCCACTAGAGAAGAGCCCGATGGGGCACACGCTGAGGACACCGGCGGCGGTCAACTGGAGTTCCCGGAGTCCTCTTCGCAGCGTCGAGGTCGGCCACCGGGGGGAGTTTTAGTGCGGTAAGAATCCCACATAACCCGCGTCGCTCCCACAACGTCGGGTACTTTTTGAAAATTTCCCCCTCGAAAAAAAAAAAACCAGCCTGGTGATAAACGGACAGACAAACAGTAATACGGTTAGACAGACAAACAGTAATACGGGAATCTTAGTAATACGGTTCCGCCTTTCCGGTTTTAAGCCTTTGAGTACCGAACCCTAAAAAAACAAAGAATATGAAATATGAAAGGTATTTGAACCTAAATGGCGTCAGTTTTTCCTGTGTTCACCTTTAGGGTCCTAGCCCTAAGCCTTGTCTGTAATTAATTATTACATTCGAGTATAAACAAGGCTCATTTTCTTGAAGCAGAAATGTTAATCCTTCTTTACAAGATACGAAATGTTGAGCATGTACAAGACATTAATTTGAGGAGCGTAATTGTTTATTTTTGAGCAAGTAATATTTAGACCAAGAATTTATGTGTACCTGCTAATTAAATTAATCTAATTTGTGGTACACTCAAGTAGTGAAGTTATCGAAAGTTAATCAGAATAATTTATCGAGCATTAAGGAGAATTATATTCCTGGCGATAGGTTTATTTTGGCGATGAATATTTATTAAATATTTGCCTTATTTTAAGCGATAAATCTCGTTCATAACGATAAGTACAAAGCGAATAAATTAATTGGAGTATTTCGAAATTATATTATTGAAATTGATTTCTAGATATTCAGCTGACAAATAAATGTACAAGGTTCATTAATAATAAATTATAAAGTTATAGAAATGAATTAATGATTCATTTCTACAACTTTATAATTTATTATTGTTGGCAGTTATAAAAATATTTTGACAATGTTGAATTATAAACGACTCAGTAATTGTTTTATTGTGAAGGGAAAACACTAGGTACATGGGGTACACTTTCACATGAGGCGACCATCATAGTTCTCGGGAGTAGCTACGCATCTGTGATTGACTTCAGATGGAACCCATGTTCTGTATGAAGTTGATTACAGACGTCCATGGCGGCAGTGACCACTTTCCATCAGGTGGACTGCGTGCTCGTTTGCTACTTCAGTCAGATAACACCGTCACCATACCGGTCTGATACGCAGTGGTTACTGGGTTCGATTGCGGGCTAGGCAGGTATCTGAATGATAAATTAAGATTTCTGTTTTGGGTCTGGGTGTTTGTAGATTTATCTTTGTATGCCCATAGTTCTCACGACACAGGAGAAGATAATCTAAATTCATCATTCAGACATCTGTCTAGCCGGGAATCGAACCCAAAACCCACCGCGTGTCCAACTGGTATGGTGACCGCTCCGCCACGCGGGTTGTGTAATTATTATATATTTGTATGTCAAAACAAATGTTTTTAATGGAAAACGTTTTACTCAAATTAGTTAAGTTACTTACGTGTAATATTTAATAGGGTCTACTATGAAATCACACACAGATTTATATTTATATCTCATTTTTTTCTCTATATCAAACCATCTTTATAATATTTATACGCTTTTGATGTGCTTGTATGCAGACAAGAAAATAGCGTACTATTTTCGTAAATTACCATTTTCCTCGCAAAATGCCGTCGCAAGTCGTTTGGAGGTAAAAATTTAATAAATCTCGTAATGTGTCCGTGGGGCGTTGAAAAATACGGCGCGCGTCGCTTGGCTAAGTGCTCTTATAGAATTCTGTTGCCACAGAGCAAGTTGGGTTAGTATTTGGCTATGTTAGGTTAAATTTTGAAGATAAAAGGCATCTCGTAAGTCGCAAGGAGGGAAAGAGAGAAGTCGTCAGTCCTTAGATACCCCACGCCCATCTCCTACCCCCACAACGGAGGCATTGTCGTAGAATAAGAATGAATCCAACGTCAAAATAGCAAGTTCAAAGATGACGACAACATGGCGGAGTGGTTACCATACCGGTCTGACGCGGAATGGGCCCCGGTTTCGATTCCCAGCTAGACAGGTATCTGAGTCATGAGTTTAGATTCATGTTCTGGGTCTGGGTGTTTGTGTATTCGTTTTGTGTATGTCCATAGTACCCACGACACAGGAGAAAATCTTAGTGCGGGGCTATGAGTGTAGAAAGCGTTTTTTTTTTAATGGGATTGAGAAACTTCAACCCTATTCTAACCAAAATTGCCCCCGACGCGGGCAACAGAACCGCGGATGAGTGATATTAACGTACCCGATAAAACACGTCCAGAAGAACACCGTGAAGTTTAAGCCAATACAGGTCTGGCGTGTCCTATCCTTTGCCGTTCTTATTGATAGATTGTATAATTGAATCCATGTAGAATCCTATGAAAAAGGACGAAATATAAAGGTGGTAAAATCTCTTTGACTCTCTCTTACTTTTCGAGCTTTTCGGTCACAAACATATTTTTATATCGCAACTAACTTATCCTAGCAGCTCCACTCGTTAGATTCAGGTTAACTCTACATTACGTAATTCAGATCTTAAACTATCTGTATGCTAAATTCCATCCACATTCGATCAGTAGTTTTTTTTTGTATAATATTGAAGTAGTAAACTAGCATGCAGTCCACCCGATGGTAAGTGGTCACTGCCGCCCATGGACATTTGTAAGCAACTTCATATGGAACATAAGTCCTATCTGAAGTGAATCACAGATGCGTTCTTACTCCCGAGGACTATGACGGTCGCCTCATAAAAAAGTGTGCCGGCAACCACACCCTTCCATCGTAACGCAAGAAATGCTTCACGCTAGAAATAGGTGTGGCGGTGGTATCTCCCCAGGCCAACTACACTGGTTCTACCACCTTTTAGAGTAGTTTTTAAGCGACTTCCCAAAGGAAAGAGGTTATCTATTCGTCACGTATTTTTTTTTTTTTATGTATGTTCAGGCGAAATGGCAAGAAATCGTTGACCTACCGACACGAGTCATACGACATTGTATGCGGCTAGTTTCATAGGCAGTCCCATATTGAGGAAAATGAAAACCTTCCGGTGGTTTTCCCGGAAAATTGGAAAATGTCGGTTTCTTAAAATCTTGAATAACTTGGGTGTTTCTAAACCGATTTCCATTTTCTTTCTTTCATTTGATAGGAAATTTCATCACGCAACTTTTTTTCTTGGACATGGGTATGCTGTGATGCTTAACTCTTTGACTTATGGGGTGGAAACCACCACCACTCCTCAAGTTTTTTAGATAATTTGAGATAACTCGACTTCTGGCGAATCGATACTTATGAAACTTGAAATATGTATTATATATCTATGTTTATATAGGTTGACGAAGAATTTGACCTTCAACTCCTCGATCCTGATGATGCAGGGTTACAGCTATCCTAAACTATAACATTAGCTATTTGGTGCTTACATGTATGTAATAAAACTACTAAGCAAAGACATGTGATGAAAAATTTGACCTTCAACTCTTCAATCCTGATGATGCAGAGGTGCCTCAAGCCTAAACCATAGGGGTTGGCCATTTGGTGCCTATGGGTATGTAATAACAATATTAAGCAAAGACACATGATAAAAAAAATGACCTTCAACTCCTCAACCCTGATGATGCAGGATGCTGTAAGCCCCAGCCGCTTAAACTATACGTATTGGCCATTTGATGCTTATGGGTATGTAATATATTTACAAAGTAAAGACGTATGATTAAAAAATTGACCTTCAACTCCTCAACCCTGATAATGCTGGGGTCCTTCAAGCTTAAACCATAGGCGTTGGCCATATGGTGCTAACGTATATGTAATGAGATTACTGAGCAAAGATATAACATTATAGTTTTGACCTTCAACTCTTCAGCCCTGATGATGCAGGGGTACTTCAGACTTAAAGCATAGGCGTTGGCCATTTGATACTTATGGATATGTAATATGTTTACAAAGCAAAGACATATGATAAGCAAAATGACCTTCAACTCCTCAATCCTGATGATGCAGGGTACTGCAAGCCCAAGCCATAGAAGTTGAGCATCTGTTGCTTACGTGTATGCAATGAGATTACATAGAAAAGATATGACATGAAAAATTTTAACTTTAACTCCTCAACCGTGATAATGCTGGGGTCTTCCAAGTTTAAGCCATAGGCATCGGCCATATGGTGCTTACGTATATATAATGAGACTTCTAAGCTAAGATATGACATGATAAATTTGACCTTTAACTCCTCAACAATGATAATGCTGGAGTCCTTCAAGTTTAAACCATAGGTATACAGCCTGCCTAAGCTATGTGAGTTTGGTAATTATTGTTCGCAATACAAACAATGAGTTCCGGAGAGGACATAATTATGATCACAAACACCTGGACGATGCAGAAGTACTGCCAACCTTTTTACATAGGATGGGTTAGGTTAGGTTGGAACTTAAAAGAAAATATAGAAACTAAGCGAGCAGGGCGCGGTAGCGCCCTGCGAGCGGTTGCGTTCAGTTCATACGCATTGTAACAGTAATGTAAGATATCGCTTAGGCTTTTGTTTGACTTGACATATAAGGTTGAGTTTAAATTAACGTTTCCATTTATGCATGCACTATGCGACTGCATAGCTCATATAAGATACATGTAGTTTCGTCGTAATCGAGCGAAATATGGTGAGCGCCGACTTCGGGACTTTGTACTAAGTACTGTGTTTGCTCTAAGCCAACATGCATTTAAATTATTTTTTACTTTTATGTGGCATGGAACTCGGTTGTATTTTTTGTTTAAATTTTTTTTTAAAGAATAACAAAAATCCAACCATCCTCGCAAACTATGGCCTTTATATTATCAATGAGAAAACATATGTAGTCTCTATAGCGCCCCTACACTACACTACATAGTAAATAAGTGTTGGTTTTAGAGTAACAGCTGTATTTTCATTCACCTGTAAAGACTACGAGGTCTTTGAAGTATGTCGTCAATTGTCCCACTGCTGGGCACGGGTCTTCTTTCTGGGAGTTTTAATATTGTTTACGTATAGTATTATAGTTTTATTAATTTCTATGTTTTAATTTGTTATATTGTTTTACTTGTATTTGTGTATTAATTTCTATGGGCCTTTGTAGCCTGATATAAATAAATTAATTAAGCCATAGTCCACCGCGCTTATCACGTGCGAGTTGGTAGACTACAAACACCTTTGAGAAATTTAACAACTTTTAGAGAACTCATAGGTGTGTAACTTTGCTCCGGATTTTTTTCTTTACTGTAAAGCAGGGTTTCACAAAGTATGGTTCGCCAACCGATAGTTCGCACTCGATGCCAGGGTGTCGCGATAGGCTTTACGTAATAAAAATGCAAAATAATTCCTAGAATTGACTCCATCTGTGATCAAAAAAAAATTATTGAAATGAAAAAAAAAATTCCTCAACAGTCAATTTTATTTTTTCTTGGGGGGGGGGGATTTAATTAGTTTAATTAGTTAAGGGGGTTGCTGTCACTTGGTCAACTTTAATAGGGGTACGTGGAGCCGAATTTTTGATACACACATCATTTTGGATAATCAAGGTATCACAACATACAAATCGTGACTAACAGAATTTTAAGTCAAAATAATATGCTAAAAAAGAAGTTTATATGCTGAACATAAACAAGGTATTCCATGGTATGTAAACCAAGATATTGGAGCTATCTTTTTTAAAAGAAATTAAATTAAATTAAAATGAAATGAAATAAAAGAAAAAAGACAAACCCCCTTGCCGGATCTTCTCAGTTTAGGTCGTGTTCCGTTTCGGTGGTAGTGTAAAAAAAAATGTAACTGACAATTTGTAAGTGCCCCCGTAGGCCTATGCAAATAAAGTCATTTCATTTTATTTTATTTCTTTTCATTTCATATCACCACTTTTGTGCCTTTCAGAGCAGAACATAGCGTTGCATTAGACTGCTATTAGGCAGAATTACGCAGAAATAAATTAAATATTAATACGTTAAAATTTATTAGGCTATAAAATAAAGCTGAAAGTACATAAAGAAAATAAATTGCGTGGTTATTAAAATATTTATTGCCCTAACCTGTGTGCACTGCGATTTATGTCAGTACCCTACTGCGTCACAAGGAAGACTTGTTTTTCAAGCGTCTGTGTGTGTACATGCCGGCACACTTTTACATGAGGCGACCATCATAGTCCTCGGGAGTAGCAACGCATCTGTGATCTGTGTGTTCTATATGAAGTTGATTACAGATGTCCATGGGCGGCAGTGACCACTTACCATCAGGTGGACTGCATGCTCGTTTGCTACTTCAGTCAAATAAAAAAAAAAAAAAAAAAAAAAAAAAACATACGAATGTATGTAATAACTTAACCTTATGAGTATAATTAATACCATTTGCCATACGGAAAATTAAAATGGCAACTTACAGTAATAACGATGTAATCAGAGTATTCTTAGAATTATATGCAATAACTTAGAATTATATATAAAGAAGAAAAATCATAACACATACATCTATATACAATGTACCAAATTATACATACCAAAAAATGGTCCTATATAATAAGCGTCCTATATGTTAGATTTCCTAAACAGCCAACGATGCCACCACCACACGACAGTGTGATGGTGACAGCGATGGCCTAACGTGGAGCTAAGAAATAAAGGCTAATTAAGTTAAAAAAGAATTATTGTGAAAAAAAGTCACACCCGATCAGTCTGTGGAGTATATGTATTGTAATAAAAAAAAAAGCATGCGTGTGTACAAAGTACACATGTCAGAAGTGAAACTTCTTTGGCGAACTAATTTATAAATCTTGTTTATATTAATACAAATCTGAAACTTTAAATTTCCAAGATTAAGAGGAAGGGAAAAAGGCGTGATACGACGTTCGCTCTGTCTCACTTTTTCTCTCAATCTTTCTCACTCGCTTGCTCCCTACTCTCACTCCACGGCTAGTTGCTCATGCTACGTTCGCCCTGTCTTACTCTCTCAATCGGTCTCGATCACTCTCTCTCTCTTTTCCGACACTTCCGTTGCATACCGGCGTGACGTTTCATCTGTAAAAATTTTACCCTCATGGGCCTAAAGAAGTTTCACTTCAAAAATACCATTTGCCAAGCACGAGTATTTTGCCACCGAGGAGGTACCACCAGCACCTATTCCTAGCGTGAAAATCTTCAAGCGACTTTATACAGAACAAGCGTTCTATCCGAAGTCAATCCTCGGCCGAACAGTAAATGACTATAAACAAAATATTCTTTCACTCTTCATTTAATTTCTATCGACAGGATATTTAAACAAGCAAGCATGTAAAAGCACTTAACAATTTGGCTACAACGCTGTCAATTGCGAGGAGAAAAACATGTTTTGATATTTCGTAACTCCTTAATGTGCAATTGTTTTCGAGCTGCTCCACTGCCTTGGAGGAACTCTTTATATTTTCAGGGTCATATTATAATATCATTTTATAAACCGTGGATGCAGGAGAATTACATTAATACATGAATATATGTGATTTCATTGGCGATCCATATGACGGAATGGTCGTTATACCGGTCTGGCATGCAATGGGTACTGGGTTCGATACCTATTTATCGAGGGTGAAACCTTTATAAGTTATCACGCTGTGAGAGCGACTAGAACCCTGGTGCTGAAACCCCCCTGGTGCTGGTGAACGCATCTAAACCCAAATCTAATCAGTTGAGCGGTAGGACCCATTGCCACACCGTCCTTCCTGGGGTCGCTTGGCTGGACGGTTCAAGCTCCCGCTCTAGCCCTCTGCAACCCGGAAGTCCCCTTTCAAACGTCTCTTACGGCAGGGGATACCGTGGCTTTATTCTAATCCCGGTAGTACAGAGACGACGGATTTCCTGCCTGGCATGACCAGTTCTGAACATTTAATGCCAATTTCTGGTTTTCTGTATTTGTCCACGTCCTTAACACGACATGTCACTATACAGGAATAAACCTAAGCGTGGGGCTATGAGTTTAATAAACGCTTGTTAATGTTAATTGCTGTTGTTAATGTTAATTACTTGTTAATTTTAATTACTGTTAAACGCTTGTTAATGTTAATTGTTGTGCTAAAAAATTCACAAAGATCCTCGATAAAATTATATGGATTTTTTTCTTTATATTTCTCCCATAATATTATTATCCCACTGCTGGGTACGGTTCTTCTCTCAGAATGAGAGAGTTTAGGCCACCGCGCTGGCCAGGTTCGAATTGGTGGACTTCACACACCTTTGAGAACTTTTTTTTAAGAACTCTCGGGTGTGTAGGTTTCCTCACGATGTTTTCCTGCACCGAAAAGCAATGATAATTAATTTCTAAAACGCACATTTTAGAAAAATCAGTGGTGCGGGTGTTAACCTCGGACCTCCCGATCTAGAGGGTAAATTTCAACCATTAGGCTATCACTGCTCTTTGTATGTATTTATCTTAATTAAATCAATGTGAAGTTTATCGTTTTTATTAATATTCATAAATATTAAAGCATATACATATTCATTAATGTTATGTGCAATTTTTTGAAATCCCTAGCAAAAACCTGTAATTTTATCAAATTAATTTCCATCCATCAGCCTTTTGATGTCCTGTGCCCTCTGAATCCAACGGTTTCCCGCTGTCTTCTTCAGGTCATCGGTCATTGGGGGTTTTTGCCGATAGTCACCGCGCTTGGCAAGCGTGTTGGTGTCCGCAGTAGATGTAAGTTACACAAGGAGATGCTGCTGCCCATCTCTTGGATTTATGTTCCTTAGTCGCCTCGTACGACATTCACGGGTAGAGAGGAAGTGGTGCTATTCAAAAGACCGACACCACACGGCCAAATTAATTTATTAATTCACATTAACTAAATAATAATACAAATACATCAAACACTTTATCAGTGTTGTCGTTATGACACACCAAGTTATCATACAGATTGTAACATAACCTCTCTGTATAATATTTTATTTGCCAAGTAGAAGAACAATTGTGGTTTGGTCAGAAGTTACCACCACCACGCCTATTTCTAGCGTTTTTTTATCTGATCGAAGTAGCAAACGAACATGCAGTCCACCTGATGGTAGGTGGTCACTGCCGCCCATGGACATCTGTAAGAAACTTAAAATAGAACATGGGTTCTATCTGAAATCAACCACAGATACGTTGCTACTCCCGAGGACTATGATGGTCGCCTCATATAAAAGTGTGTTCCGCCTACCACACCCTTCCATCGAAACGCAAGAAATGCTTCACGCTAGAAATGAGTGTGGCGGTGGTACTTCCCCGGTCGAACTACACTAGTTCTACCACCTAACAAAAAGCGTGAAGCATTTCAATTTAATAAAACATATAGAGGAATTTTATAAGGAACTATCATATATGATCTCCAGGTCTTTGCGTATTAATTAAAACGCGACGCACGCCCGAGAACACGCGAGCGGAGGCGCGTCCGGGAACTCGTGTAGAATACTGAGTGTGCACTAATTAATGGAAGTTTCTCCAACTTTTTGCGGATAACGCCAAGCTGTCGTGTAGTTTTCGGAAAACTTTTGGGTCAAATAAGTAGACGATACCACTTTTATGACGGCTTTGGACAGCATGTAGTCAATGTGGAGAACAGCGAAGTTAACACTAAGTTGTTCTTTTTATCAACCTGAGAATCCGAGGATATAGTCTCATTCTAATCAGATTATCCGATATTTAAGTTTGTCGTCAACCCATTATTGTTTCATTTCTGGGCACGGGTCTTTTCTCAGGAATCAAAGAGTTATAGGCCATAGTTCACCGCGCTGGATAAGTGCGAATTGGTCGACTTCACATACCTTCGGGTTTTTTTTTAAGAACTCTCGGTTTCCTCACGATGTTTTCTTTAGCCGAAAAGCAGTGATAATTAATTTGTAATACACACATAATTTCAGAAAAAAAAGTTCACAGAGAAGTAGGATGTCTACCAATCCGCACTTTATGAGCGTTGGACCATGGCCTAAAAGCCTCTAAGAGATGGAAGGTCCTCGCTCAGTAATAGGGTAACAAAGAGTTGACGTTAAAGTGAATACGGTACTATTTTAATTCATCTGAATTTATTTGGTCATTACCATAGACTATAATCAAACACAACTAGGCTTGGAGTACTTACTGAAGTTAACAACAGACAGGTACGCGACACATTATTGCTGTCGATCAACTTATTGTTTGATGTTTCTGCTATCTGTATAAAGGAGATACGTCAAATTAAAAACGTAACATTAAAAATATTAGAGTTTTTTTTATCTAACTGAAATAGCAAACGAACATACACTCCACTTAATGGTAAATGGTCAATGCCGCCCATGGACGTCGGCAATCAACTTCATACAGAACATGGGTTCCATCTGAACTCAATCACAGATGCGTTGCTACTCCCGAGGACTATGATGGCCGGCTGTGAAAGTGTGCCGGCAACCACACTCTCCCATCGAAACGTAAGAAATGCTTTACGCTAGAAATAGGTGTGGCGGTGGTACTTTCCCGGTCGAACTACACTGGTTCTACCACCTTCAAAAAGGTGAAAAGAAATCAAAAAGAATAAAGGTTATTTATATATTTTATTTTATACAGACGTCCAAGGGCGGCCGGAACAACTTGACATTCGGAAGACTGTACTCTACTTCAATTATATACAAATCCCAAGAGAAAATCGTGTAATCACTTAACACTTAACAGGCACTCCTCGTCTCCAAAACGAAACACTCCATATTTCAAGCGTTCGTACCGGGATTCCCCTGGAGAGCTCACGTCGAGTAAATTATAAACACAGTGCTATTTACCTCTTCGTTTTACCGATTCGGTCCGGAATTAAATTACGATTCGATATTTTTTCCGATACGAAGATTTGTAGCGTGGCGGCGTTAATAAATTAGTTGGTTTCACTGTCCCTGTTTGGATTTATGACTGCGTGGGACCGGTCACGTGGGTATACCTTTTTATTAACTCTTTTCTGTACCAATGTCGTTTGTTACTGTTAATTAAGTTTATTTCATTTTTATTATGTGATGTTAAAGTAGCAAACGAGCATGCAGTCCACCTGATGGTAAGTGGTCACTGCCGCTCAAGGACATGGATTCTATTTGAAGTCAATCACAGATGAATTCACGCTCGAAATAGGTGTGGCGGTGGTACTTCCCGGTCGAACTACACCGGCTCTACCACCTTGGTAATTGAAGTCCTACGAGGTTAGGTTACAATGTGTTGCTACCTTTGTGCCTAAGGCTGTGCCCCCAGTAGGAAAACTGTTCGCGTCCGACTGAATTTGTGACGTATCGGTTTAGTACGCCCGGCCATATATTTGAAATGGAGTGTCCAAAAAAGACCCTTTCTACATCATAGCCCTGTATTTTCTCCTGTGCCGTGGATACCACACACACACAAGACGAATACACAAACACCCAAACCCAGAATATGAATTTAAACTTATCATTCAAATACCTGTCTGGCCGGGAATCGAACCCGGGACCCGTTGCGCATCAGACCGATATGATAACCGCTCCGCTACGCGGGTTGTCGAATTTGCTATTTTGCTAGTTTGCGCTCACTGTACGCTGTAACGCTGCAAACTGTCACAAATTCAGTACGCCGCTAAGTTTTCCTATTGGGGACACAGCCTTGAGTAAATGTTTCAAATAAGATTAAAATATTTAATGACAACTTGTAGAAAACCCGATGGCAAGTGCCTACTGTGGCTCATAGACACATTCAAATTATACCAGTGTTTATCTGAAGTCAATCACAACTTCCCTGTAGCTCCGGGATTAGAATAAGGCTACGGCATCCCCTGCCTGTCGTAAGAGGCGACTAAAAGGGGCTTCCGTGGTTACGGGCGGCTAGAGTGGGACCTCGAACCGTTCGGTCAGGCGATCCCGGGAAGGACGGCAGTACGGGTGGTCGCATACCGTCGTAAAGACTAGACGGAGCGGTGGGCCCAGCCGCCCATCTAGGAGAAACCCGATGGGGCAACGCGCTCGGAGGATTCCGGTTGCGGTGCTATGTAGATCCCGGAGTCCTCTTTATAGCGCCAAGGACGCCCACCGGAGGGTTTTAGTGCGAAGTCTAATAAGTAAGCAGTGAACAGTGAGAGCAGTGATAGCCTAATGGTTGTAACTTGCCCTCTCGATCGGGAGGTCCGAGGTTCAAACCCAGGCACGCACCACTGATTCATGTGCGTATTAGAAATTAATTATCACTGCTTTTCGGTGAAGGAAAACATCGTGAGGAAACCTACACACCCGAGAGTTCTATAAAAAAAAATGGTTCTCAGAGGTGTGTGAAGTCCACCAATTCGCACTTGGCCAGCGCGGTGGACTATGGCCTAAACTCTCTCATTCTGAGAGAAGACCCGTGCCCAGCAGTGGGACCATAATGGGTTGACGAGAGAACAGTGAGAGCCTAATGGTTGAAATTTGCCCTCTCGATTGGGAGGTTCGAAGTTCAAACCACTGATTTTTCTAAAATTATGTGCGTATTAGAAATTAATTATCACTGCTTTGAGGTGAAGGAAAACATCTTGAGGAAACCTATACACCCGAGAGTTCTTTAAAAAAAAAGTTCTCGGAGGTGTGTGAACTCGCACACGTAAGTATTAGGCCATAGTCCACCAATTGGCACTTGGCCAGTGCGGTGGGCTATGGCCTAAACTTTCATTCTGAGAGAAGACCCGTGCCCAGCAGTGGGACCATAATGGTTTGACGACAATAAAAAATAATAAATTTAGTATGAATGGACCCAAATATTATAAAGGATATCATTAATTTACAACGTAAGTAATATATATCGGTCATTAAGTGATACGGTACATTTTTGTACAGGATTTTCTATATTACATATTTTTTTAAGAAAATATGTCTAATAACAAATCTTTTCAATTTGTCCTCTTGGTTTTCGCGACGTTTTGTAATGTAACATAATAAATTGAATTTTTGTAAATCCAATATTGCCTTGAGGCCTTGGAAGAGCTATTCCGTAAGTTATTACTCCTATTATTATTCAGTTATTTAACGGTAAATAACATTTTTTACACATGTATGGACTCAAATTTGGGTCCAATAAACAGAACTTTATGAATTGTAATACTCGTATTATTAATTGTAAGGTAATGATTTTTTTCATTTTCGTATATGTAATTTTTTTTTTATTTTTTTTTTATTTTATTTCACTGAAGTAGCAAACGAGCATGCAGTCCACCTGATGGTAAGTGGTCACTGCCGCCCATGGACATCTGTAATCAACTTCATACAGAACATGGGTTCTATCTGCAGTCAATCACAGATGTGTTGCTACTCCCGAGGACTAAGATGGTCGCCTCATATAAAAGTGTACCGGCAACCACACCCTTCCATCGAAACGCAAGAAATGCTTCACGCTAGAAATAAGTGTGGCGGTGGTACCTCTCCGGGCGAACTACACTGGTTCTACGACCTGTAATTGTGCCACCTTTATCTAATGAATATCATAATTGCGAAGTCAGATTTCGCTAAAATATATATTTTCGTTAAAACATAGTCGCTTCCCGTTGTCTGTCCCTATTGATGCTTAGATCATTAAAACTACGCTATGGAATTTAATGCAGCGTTATGTTTTAATTTTTATGCTCATATAGGTAATAGTGAGACGGCAACCACACCTTTCTACCAAAACACAAGAAGTACTTCATGCTAGATAGATGTGGCAATGGTAGCACTGCGGTTCAAACATATACGTTCTACCACCTTTTTACACTTAAGCGTTATCAAACATTCAATCAGTGAGTTACAGAACTCTACAGGCGTCCTCCATTAGCAGAGAACACACACATAAAAGGGCTTACAACTGTAAGTAATAAAATAATAATCCACTGATACAACATATATTACCTTAGCAGTATGTCGGAACAGAAATCTTTCCCTGTAATAACAATTTGGTCCCGGATAATCCCGGATTACTCCTCTCACTAATTTCTCTGAGGAAATCGCCTGAAAATTGTTACATATTAGTTTAATGCTTAAGAAATATAGTGATTGCCTTCGACTTACATCGCTTCTACACTTCAAAGTAAGTAAACAAGTAGGTACTCCACCAATTCGCACTTGTTCAGTGCGGTGGACTATGGCTTAAAACTCTCTCATTCTGAGAGAAGACCCGTGCCCAACAATGGGACAATAATGGATTGACGAGAGAAACAAGTACTGTTTTGATTGTGGTGGAATTCTCCATTACGTCCGAATAGTGAAGAGTCCAGCGGACCCTTGTGGCTCGCTATGCGTATTCTTTCTTACAAAAGGTAGAAAGAGCTTCCTAATGACGTTGATCAAAGGGGAGAAAGTTTTACTAGAGACAGATAGAACTAAGTAACGTTACTGAACAAAAAACAATCTTTCTATGTATGGACGTATTTATTTTACGTATTTTGTATTTATGAATTTTGCGTTTGTTATATTTGTTTTATAATAAGTCTTTACTTATGTATGTAATATTATATATACGTTTAATATATTATTATTCTTTTTTGTTATACCGCCTTCGATATGTCTCTGACTTCCTGACGGTTGACTGGCAGAGAATGCTTATAGCATTGCATTAAGTCCACCTGTGCGAGAACCGCCTTCCCGTAAGTCCCGGGGAATTAAGAAACTGTCAAACGAGACCTCGGGTGGTCATAGGCAGATCCACATCATTTTGGGGCTACCTAACTTGCTGTCGGAATACGGATTCTACTTACGATTAGCCACGTACGGTCCGCCCGTGGCTCCTCTTTCTTCCAGGATCCTGGCAAGGCTCCACGCGGTCCATACAACACGTGCCCACACATCAGCGAAGAATTTGAAGGCTTCGATTTAGTCCACACGCTTAGAGTACACAAATAGTTTATATCTTCACAATACACACGAAAATTAAAGGTATTAAGTTCCACACATACGAATTTTGTCCGAGCCGGTTAGCAGCGGTCGCTTCAACAACGCTCCCGCCGCCATACTGCTTTACCGGAGCATGGTGAGGGATACTACCCTCCGATTGGACGGACCGTATGAGCACTGTAAATAATGCTTTGCTATTGGTTGAAGAATCCAACCCCCACAGCAAGTTTAAAATTATTCGATTGAAATAAGCTAATTTGATTTTAAACAACGGTTACGAAACACCACCTATGTACTATTATTGATTGTAAGGTACAAAAAGAATAAATAAATAAATATTTATTGTCACTACACGGTGTGTAAAAAATATTTTTCTACCAATTAAAACCACAAACGAAATCTAAAATGTAATTATGTTATGACGTTTTGCCTCCAAATGAGATAAACTGCCATAATGAAACGATTATTCAGTAGAAAAGTTTTAATGACATACAATTATGAGATTTCGTCCTCCGAGAATAATTATATTCATGAGGACAAAGTGGTTATAAAAATATAATTGGAACCATTTAATATTTGTCTAATTTTGCGAGGTGGTAGAACAAGCGCCCTTAGTACAAGTTTTTTCTGTTTTTCAAAACAATTATTGTTCACGTAAAATCCCATCATTGCAAAGTAATCATCGCTAGGTGTGGTCAAAAACGAAAAGGTGGCATGTACATTATGGTAAAAACGTTAATAATGTTTTTTTACTGTGGAGTAGATAGGGATTTGAACTTCTGGACCTGGTAACGTAATCCGTAACAATTAAATTAAATGTAGTTGCCGGCATACTTTTATTTGAGGCGACCATCTCAGTCCTCGAAAGTAGCAACGCATCTGTGATGGACTTCAGATAGAATCCATGTTCTATATGAAGGTGCTTTCATGGGTGGCAGTGACCACTTAACATCAGGTGCATTGCAGGCTCGTTTGCTACTTCAATCAGATAAAAAAATAAAAAACATGTCAACAATTTTTTATAAACTTAACAATATTTATCATTTTGTTTGAATTATTTCTATGCTCATAAAAATATATTGTAATAGCAATAAATAAAAGCTTTTAAAATGAACACTAATTACAAAGCATTTTCTAAACAAATGATGCTTCAAAGTACCTAATTTCTAGAGCCGTTAGATGTCTAATTGGCAAATTACTGTGACTCAAGTTTTAATAAAAGAGCTTGTTAGTTTGGATAACATAATCTAGGTCAAAAAACAACTCATTCAAGGACAAAATTTGTCAAGGAGGAGTGAAGGTGGTAGAACCAATGTAGTTCGACCGGGGAAGTACCACCGCCACACCTATTTCTAGCGTGAAGCATTTCTTGTGCGAGATGGAAGGATGCGATTGCCGGCACACTTTTATTTGAGGCGACCATCATAGTCCTCGGGAGTAGCAACGCGGCTGTGATTGACTTAAGATGGAACCCATGTTCTGTATGAAGTTGATTACAGACGTCCATGGCCGGCAATGACCACTTACCATCAGGTAGTCTACCTATTGTTTGCTACTTCAATTAGATAAAAAAACATCCTTTGGTGACTCGTTTATTTGTTTTTAAACAGTTATTCATTGCTTGCCCAGTTTGTTTGTTTATTTATTTGTTTGTGTTTGTTAAAATTGTGCGATGCAAAAAATTATAGGTTTGACTACTATAAAATTATTATTTATTTAATCAGTGCATTGAAATAAAAGCTTGTTTTAAAAAAATAATATTATTATTATAGTATCCATCATCATCATCATCCATAAAAACGTTATCTTTATCTTTCGATTCCTCACAAATTTAAACTATTTAAAAAGCTACCCTTACGTGCAGACGGAGTCATGTTCAAAAGTTAGTCTTCAATAAAGCCATTCTGTAGCAAAAGCTGTTTTTATTGACACGACTCAGCTCCTTTATTAAACCTTAAATCCTAGACTTTAATTTCGTGATGCACTTGGACGGTGTTTAAAATAAACCGTTCGGGGAAAGTTTAATTTTACTTACGGTAAATTAGAAACAGGGAGTCGCTGGTAAAGACGGTACAGAATATTCTGTAAGTTTGTCTGTCTGGTTGTCTGTCCTACCATTAAATAGCCTGCGTCCATTGGCTGCGTGGTATCATGGCATCCTTGCAACCTCTTCTGATACAAACGCATAATGATGACAACCATGCCGCGATATTCTGAGGTATTCCCAAGCAGACCGAGGGATACAGAGGCATTCTAAATAATATCGAGGCATTTTGAGAGATATCAAGCCTAACGCAAGCTAAAATTGGAATTAAACTTAGAACAGGTGGTAAATCCAGTGTAGTTTGAGCGAGGAAGTACCAACGCCACACCTATTTCCAACGTGAAGCAACGTTTCGATGGAAAGGTGTGGTTGCCGGCATACTTTTATATGAGGCAACCATCATACTAATCAGGAGTAGCAACGCAGACGAGTTGCTCTCAGATGTCCATGGGCGGCAGTAGCCACTTACCATCAGGTGGACTGCATGGTCGTTTGCTACTTCAATAAGATAAAAAAATTAAAGACTAATAACAGACTCCATGATTAATATTAAAGGTGGTAGAACCAGTGTAGTTCGACCGGGGAAGTACCACCGCCACACCTATTTCTAGCGTGAAGCAGTTCTTGCGTTTCGATAGAAGGGTGTGGTTGCCGGCACACTTTCCTATGAGGCGACCTTCATAGTCCTCGGGAGTAGCGACGCATCTGTGATTGACTTCAGATGGAACCCATGTTCTGTATGAAGTTGATTACAGATGTCCATGGGCGGCAGTGACCACTTACCATCAGGTGGACTGCATGCTTGTTTGCTACTTCAGTCAAATAAAAAAAAAATGTAACTATACTACCAAATAGAAGTAAGATTGACATATAAACACATAGTAAAACACATAACGTCAAAAATTTCTGTCAGACGTTTACAAAATTACCGTTGTTTAATGCAGCTTAGTCAATTAATTCTTTTTACTTTTGACCGATTATTAGGATAGCCCCAGAAGTATACTTATAATGACTTTAATATTTTCCTTCTTGCAAAATATAAGCTCAAGGAACCACTGTAAATAAAATAGTCTGAATGGAAAAAAAACTACGTGTATTTCAATTTTATAATAATTAATAACACCGGCTAATTGCGCAGTTACAATTGCGTTATAATTTTATTTAGCGAGTGAACATTCGAACTATCGACCGTCAATTGTTTTTTCTCGAATGTTCCATTTACAACTTTTCTCTTTTGTCTATACTGCTATTCTATATCTATGGCTATCGATACATTGTTCGCTTATTATAAAATACCTAGCTGACCCGACAAACATTGTTTTGCCATATAAAAAAAAACCAAGTTAAGGGTGGACAACCCTTATCGCTAAGGGGTATGAAAAATAGATGTTGGCCGATTCTCCGACTCATATTATAAATTTCATGAGAATCGGCCAAGCCGTTTCGGAGGAGTATGCAACAAAAACTGTGACACGAGAATTTTATATATTAGATAAAAATATTAACTACTAGCATTTGCCCGCGGCTTCGCTCGCGTGGTATTTAATCTGCCACATAAAGTTTGCAAAGTGGTAGAGCAATGGTTCAACCAGGGAGGCATCACCGCCGCACCTATTTCTACCGTGAAGCAGTTCTTGTGTTTCATTTGAAGGGTGTGCCTGCCGGCTCACTTTTGTATGAGGCGATCATCATAGTCCTCGGGAGTAGCAACGCATCTGTGATATACTTCAGATTGAACCCTTGCTCTACTTCCTAAGGCGATTAACATACGGTACCGCTCACTGCCACGGTAGGCGGTGAAGCAGATCTCATGTTGTATTGGGGTCTAATAAATCCGTTGATGCCTCACAAACGTACACCGACTTGCCGCGCGGTCCAGCGGTGTTCTCATTACCACCGTGTCTCCGCGCGAACGACAGTGCGGGGGGTCGGCGCCTCACACACGGGCTGGCGCCTAAGCGCGCGGATCATCGTTGAAGCAAAAATGCATTTCGATGTCGAAAAGTTTATTTCGATGATCGGTCCATCCGCGCGTACAGGTGCGTAAACCGCCTTAGCGCGCGGGGCACCGCTATTTGCGGCGGTGCGCGGTGCCGTGTGTTAGGCTACGTACTCACGGAGCGGTTTTCACCCGCGGCCGCCGCGGTTGCGGGCCCGCAGCTTCTGTAAGATGCAGATATAAGTGTAAAAAATTAAAGCAATACTCACGACGCGTTTTTCGCCCGCAAGGCGCGCGGTTGTTTGCGGCTCCCGCTGCACCGGCGGGCAATCTGTAGAACCGCGCGGGCCGCGGTCAGCTGCAGCCGCGGCGGTTTGCGCCCGCGCGCTCTGCGGTCAGTTGGCGGGCGAGTGCAGTAGTCAGGACCTCAACTGATGGTAAACCGCCCGTCTTGCGGTTTTCGCCCGCCACGTTTGCGGTCGATAATCGCAACCGCGACGACAGCGGAACCGCAAAAATAGGCGGTCTCGTGAGTTTCGCACAGAAGCTGCGGGCCCGCAACCGCGGCGGCCGCGGGTGAAAACCGCGCCGTAAGTACGTAGCCTTAATCGCCTAAATCAGTGTGTTCAAATTTCAAATCACAGGCACGTATTTGAATTACTTTTGTCGGCAACAGATATTAATGCTTACTCTGAAATTAAAAGTTTTAAGAAAGGGTCTCAAAACCCGTGACGGTTACCAACGCGCAGTTGGCTAGCGTGGTCAACTACGACCTAAACTACTGCTAATCTGATATATGTGCCGAGTTGTATTACATTAAAAGGTCAATGACGATTGAATAACATATTTAACCTTTCCGCTGTTTCATTCTCATTGACTTTTTTTCTTTTTTGTCGAGGGAGAAACCTTCAAAAGGTACGCCGTGGGAGCGACGCATGGTTATCTGGGATTCTTAAAGCACCAGGACTCCGGGATCTTCAAAGGAACGCAACTGGAGTCCTCTGAGTGCATTGCCCCATCGGGCTCCTCCAGAGTGAGCGGCTGGGCCCACCACTCCATCTGGTCTTTACCACGACATGCGACCACACGTATGCCACCGTCCTTCCCGGGATCGCCTGGCTGGACAGTTCAAGCTCCGTCCATCCTGACTCTCACGATAGCATGCGACCACACATGCTGCTGCTGCATGCTGACATCTTTCCCGAAGTTGCTGACTGGGTGTTTGGAGCACTCCGTCTAGCCGCCTGCAACCCCGAAAGCTCCCTTTTAGTTGCCTCTTACCACAGACAGGGGATACCGTAGCCTTATTCCCGGAACTACAGAGACGTCATTGACCTTTCACATTTTGCTCCGTGTTTTATAACCATTAAAATATTAATATCATACAACTTCGTTGTATACGGCGGCGGCGCATGGCGCTTACTGCCGGTCAATCAATTGACTACGCAATATGTTATACTCGTAATATCTTCTAAACTACTTATCCAATTTATATGATGTAAAAGGCAGATTCAATCTTTATTAGATGCTTGATTTTTTGAAATCATTTATTTTGATAAGGATTAATATTTAGTTTGTATAAAACTCATGGAAACATCAACTTGATATTTTTAAAATTTTCAAAGTATAAAAAGAGTTATTATGGGTTATACATAAAATATAGACATATGCTGTCGCGGACTTTTATTTAGATCTATGTGAGCCAAACAATCCCATGGTACATTATATTTGGATATCTCCAAGGGTTTAGGCAGCGTACGCGAAGATAGCTCTCAGAGCACAACTTTTTTTGCGACTAACCTGATATTTCTCGTTATATTATAACCTTATAAATAAAAAATCATTACAAATTATAGCCCATGTGTTATTCTGATGTATAACCTATACTACTGTAAACTTTCAACCTAATCCGTTGAGTAGTTTTTGCGTGAAAGAATAACAAATACACATACATCCTCACAAACTTTCGCATTTATAATATTAGTAGGAAGTAGGATGGTAGACTTAAATATAAATGGCAACGTATGCCATAGGCTAACAATAGGCTAACACGATGTATTTAAAATAACTGGAAAATTAATACAATTCAATTGAATTTGAGAAATATTCGTGCTACTTTGCGCAATATCAAGTTTGTTTTTTTTTAAAGTGGGTAATCCTCATGGATACCAGCCACTCGGGGTGGCAGCTGGGTTATGCCGGACTCTTACCGGCTAAACTCCCACTGTGTTTTCTCCTCGCGCCGTACGGCGGGAACACGGGTAAACTTTCGCAGTCATCCGCGAACCCGCCGATGCCTGGCCGCTCCCGCAGTGGAGCATAAAGCTCCCCTCCAACAGCAAGGCGCGCCACAAAACACAATCGCGCGCCTTACCTCCAAGGCCCCATCCGCAGGGCGACGGTCCAGCCCCGAGACCGCCACCCAGGGGCCGTGGGCATGGCAAGTCGACACCCGCAAGGCATCCCTACAGGCATCGACCCCCCACACCCAGCGGCGGATCCGTTCTTTGGTTCCGCCGCTAACCACCAAACGGCCGCAGAGGATAGGGAGGACGGCATCGACACACCGCATCTCCTCTTCCTCTGCGGCCCCACCGCCAACGCATCTGACGGTGCGCCCCCGTTCGGTCGCGGGAGACAGGGTGCACGGCAACGACACACCGAGACACCTCTCCTCCCGCGACCTCTCCTGGCTACAGAGACCGGAAAACACCGACCTCCATAGCCCCCTCGGATGCGTCCGGAGCGGGCCCTCAGCCAAGCCAGCTCGGAGCGCCCCTCCTTGGGATCCCTCTTGGCTTCACCGCGGCGCCCCAAGCCACAGTTACTGAGCCCCCTCACCACGACAAGGTGGAGATCCCTTCGAGGGAGGCGCAATATCAAGTTTAGTTTTTGAGTTGAATTAGTTGCGACTAGTTACTAGTACTAACTATAAATATGACTTCCATGGCAGTTATCAAACGAAAAAAATAAAAAAGTGACAACAAATAAATTTCACCACTTCAGTTGCGGAATTTGGCAAACATTTAAAATCAAACCGTAGCTGAAATCGGTAACGAATGCAACTTATTCAATTAAACAAAACATTCATGATTCGTTTACGCTCAGTTGGAATACTCCGAAATAAATAGTAACTTTGTACATTCAATTTTAGTTGCTTCCATTCTTCTCCAAACATTCCAACTTCAGTTTCATTGGTACAAAGTTAAAATTAGTGCTATGCAAATTGTTGGCAACTATTATTAGTAGTTGTATTTAGTTATTCCGTTGGTATTTCTCTTAATATCTAGAATATAATGGACAATCGAGATAAAAACCTGGGTTCAGGATAAAAATCTAAATTCACTAGTCACCCGTCGCAGTGGTCGAAATTCGACCGTAACTCAACACAAAAACTAAACTTAATATTGTCCAAAGTATTTCCCAAATTCAATTAAAGTTTATTTATTTTCAAGTTATTATAATACACTCGAAAGATAAAAAGAGGTTTAATTGACATAGCATTTAAATTTACGGGTATTTTGTCAAAGACGTCTGACATTTTTGACGTTCTTTAGTTTCATAGTAAGATATTGAATGTTTTATTTCGTTTATTATGTATGTGTATGTGTCAAATGCACGGTAATGTGTGTAATGTGTTTTTAGTTGATTTTATGTATGTTATATGCATTATTTGAAAAAAATATTAGCATTTTATTTTTATTTTATTTAGCATTCCGTACTCCTTATCTACATCAACTACTTATAACTATGCAAAATTTCATACTCCTCCGTCCGCGGCAAGTTACTTAAAAACGTACCCCAAGTTTTTGCTTCACGTATTAATATATAGATTATTTAAATTCCAGGCAATCGGCCCTGTCATGGACGCAGCAGGTTTGTTAAGGGGAGGGATCCAACAGGTGAGGTGGAACTAAACACCATAGAAACTTCAGAGCAACTCCATGACATGACTCGAAAACCGCCAGTTTAAAATTTCTTACGTTATTATACTTTATATAATAACGTAAAAAATTCTAAAGTATTTTTCTACCTAAGATATAAATATCTTCGTTCTTCGTATGTAGAATGATCCTTTTTTTGTGTGGGATTTTTACCGCACTAAAACTCACCCGGTGGCCGTCCTCGGCGCTGAAAAGGAGGACTCCGGGATCTCGAAACGACTTCAACCAGAATCCTCCGAGCGCGCTGCCCCATCGGGCTCCTCCCAGATGGGCTGCTGGGCCCACCGCTCCGTCTAGTCTTTACGACGGTATGCGACCACACATACCGCCGTCCTTCCCGGGATTGCCTGACCGAACGGTTCGAGCTCCCACTCTAGCCGTCTGCAACCCCGGAAGCCCCTTTTAGTCGCCTCTTACGACAGGCAGGGGATACTGTAGCCCTATTCTGACCCCGAGGCTACAGGGACGATGTAGAAGGATCCTACCTGCGACGAAGGTCTGAAATAATAAAATTCTTTTCATAAAAGAATAGAACAGCTTAGGTACTACATATTATTATTTTAGTAAAAGTTTTACTTCAAGAACGTGTTATGTGATTCAATGTTTACTGTACAGGTTTACTTTACTCTATTACTACTTATGAGGGTGACTTCCATAGAATATAATAGAATAGAGTAGTCTTTATTGCACACTACAGTTGCACAACAATAAAATACAATGTAAATCAGTCTCAATAGACGGGTCTTACTGCAAAGCTGTGATTTCTTTCAGCAACCTTTGTGTGGAAAACGCTATAAAAACCAAACAAGGAAAGTCTGTTTAAAGTCAGAGAAGGCGTATGCTTTATAGGAAAAGTTTCTGTTATTTTATTATAAAATGGAATACAAATATTTTTCATACTAATATCATAAAGGCGAATGTTTGTGAGTTAGTATGTTCGTTACTTCTTCACGTCTAAACGGCTGGAGCGATTTTCATAAAATTTGGTAGGGAGTTGATACTTTGAATTAACATATAGGTTACTTTTTACTGTGGAATAATATCTTATTCCCACGGGACAATCGATTTTTGTCAACGCGGGCGAAGCTGCGGGATTCAACTAGTTCTTCCTCTAAACCTTATAACAGAGTAATAATTTTAAAATATTTTTTAAACAAAAAGTTATAACGAGTGAAGCGTAATATGTATTTTTATGTGAACGTTCATAATTTAAATTATATTGTACTTTTTAGTCTGTTATAGCAACGTGTTAAATGAAAATTATTTACCTCAAACTATTAAGTGCTTTATTTATTTTTTACATTATGGGCTGATGTTTTCACGAGTTTTTTTCAAAGACCGTGTCTTCGATATTAACTGAAACGCGTAAAAGCAAACGACACAAGTCATGTGTTAAAAAATATTTTTTCACACCTGAAGAAATTTAAGTAGCGCGGTGAGCTAGGTACACCCCCGACACTTTGTAGCGATGTTTGAACTAATAAACCTTTTCATATAAGACTAGCAGTTCCCGCAGTTTCACTCGCGTTTAAATATTTATATAGCCTAAAGCCTTCCTCGATAAATAGTCTTTTCGACATAACAAAAAAATTCAATTCGAACCAGTAGTTCCTGAAATTAGCGCGTTCAAACAAAGAAACAAACTCTTCAGCTTTATAATATTAGTATAGATTGAAGTTACAAACGAGCGTGCAGTCCACCTGATGGTTAAAGAAAAATGCCACCCATCTGCAAGCAACTTTATACAGAACAAGGTTCATATCTGAAGTCAGTCACAGTCACAAAACACTTTTTCAAACTCGTCGGCCGCGTAACATTAGTTTAAAGCGTAATTTGAAATTTTATTTTCAGAAATTCGCCACAGTTTGCAACAAAATTTGACCTTAAAAATCAGGCATTCATGTACATTTATTTTAACGCTCAACGCTGAAAACATAAGCTTCATGGGGCTTGGGTAAGATTCACCGCTCGCAGGCTACAGGCTTTCTTAGATATCTTTCTAAGATATCTGTAGTAAATTTAGCAAGTTATTACTCCTACCTCAAGAAACCGGCACCCTGAGCAGTCCTAAATGGATTCTCTACACTATACGGCATTTGCATATAGCCTAATGGTTGAAACTTGGCCTCTCAATCGGGAGGTCCGAGGTTCAAACCCAGGCACGCACCACTGATTTATGTGCGTATTATACTTTAATTATCACTGCTTTTCGGTGAAGGAAAACATCGTGAGAAAACCTACACACCCGAGAGTTCTTTAAAAAAAAAAAAAGTTCTCGGAGGTGTGTGAAGTCCTCCAACTCGCACTTGGCCAGCGCGGTGGACTATGGCCTAAACTCTCTCATTCTGAGAGAAGACCCGTGCCCAGCAGTGGGACAATAATGGGTTGACGACATACGGCATTATGAACGGGGCATTGCTAATATTTTCACACAAACATATCCTTTTTTGTATAGTTACATTACAACAGTAGAGCAGTGATAGCCTAATGGTTAAAACTTGCCCTCTCAATCGGGAGGTCCGAGGTTCAAACCCAGGCACGCACCACTGATTTATGTTCGTATTAGAAGTTAATTATCACTGCTTTTCGGTGAAGGAAAACATCGTGAGGAAATCTACACACAGGAATCTGAATGATGAAATCAGATTCTTGTCTGCCAGGAAATCGAACCCGGAACCCACGCCACGGCGTGTCAGACCGATAACCGCACCGCCACGCTGGTCGTCGAATCATTATCACTCCAGATTCGCGTAAAACTTTCCCTACAGTGTATACATATGTATTACAGACACCCTTGTCAAGGAACCCGTACAACAACGAGATAGATTACTGAAGCTTGACAAGTCGGGCTTGTCCATTAGCTAACACGTGGTAGCACGGTGACAGGAAAATGGCGAGATTTTGTTCCACGGTCAGGGTTGCCAAGTTAGAGATTTTTCTCCTAAATTTAGGGGATAAAAAAGCAGGATGGGGATTTTTTAGGAGTGTAATATTTGATTTTTAGTGTGTAATATTGGATTTTTAGGAGTGTATTTTATAACTTCAACATATAGGTTTAAAGGGAAATCTCCCGCCAGAATATACAACACTTACACCACTTACACCCGATGACCTATTTTTTTCGTCGTCGTCAGGGAAAAACCTACGACCTGATTCTGAAATACGGGAGGTTGCCAGGAAATTTTAGGAGCTTTTATGAAGGTTTTAGGGGCATACGGTATAACGTCCTTTGTTGATTATGATTCGAAACGACCAACGTTTGCGTTTGCGCAAGTACATCGCTAGATGTAGCCGGAAACGTGCAATAATAAACGTTAAACGCGTCCTGCACTCATAGCCCCCACACTAGGTTTTTCTCCTGTGACGTGGGTACCATGGACACACACAAAGATGAAACATGAACAGCCAAACCCAGACCGAGAATCTAACTTCGTTCAGTTACTTGTCTGGCCAGTGGCGGTTTTATAGATTTACCGCCCATAGGCTATTCAATTTTTGCCGCCTCTAAATTTTGATATCTTAGTCTACAATCATATCAATTTTCTATCAATGTAATTTCAACTTTATAATTTGTGCTCCATCATCCTCGTTACATCAACTTTTCCCATATAGTTATTATTATTGAGAACTATGGTACCGTGTTAGATCCTTGGTTATTTTTATAGCAAAGAATTATTAAAAAACATTATTTTAAGGAAAAAATATCGAAATTACCGAATCGTCATGTCGTTTGATCTGGCGTTACAATACAAATACGACTACGCAATTGCATGCCTTAAGTGCGAAGCGCGTAGTGGGTATGCTCTATTCTTGCCTAAAAATCTAAATCCGATATTTTCTCACATTGAACCGTACCTAACAAATATAATGTACGATGATGAATATTATTTAAAAAGCAACTTATCAGAAAGAAAAATAATCGCTGAGCTTAAAAAAAATATTTTTTCGGTTATGATTAATTATTTTTTATTTAAAAGAAAGTAATTTTAATGCCATATCGTATGGATTTTGGATGATCGTGTTCACAGTAAACACGATAACTTTCGAAAAAATCATTTTTTCACTTCAATTTTTTTTTAATATACTTATTTAATTGGAGAGAAGCCGTTGAATAAAAAATTGCAGCTAAGTATTGTTTTATCTTAATTAATTCATTCCCATTGACATTTTCTGAAAAAGTTAGCTTTGCAAAAAAGTTATGAAATCTACTGATGTAAACATTTAATTTAGATAATTCGTGTACGACATGAGCGCTTAAGGCCTGCTCATTTGGATTTTCAAAACTTTTTCTTACTACAAATAAAATAATTAACTGATAAAATGTATCAACTTTCTAAAGAGCAAATTGTCTCACTTCATATTTTGTGGAAGGAATTTTTTTATTGTCAAGTCACAGTCGTTCAACTATCAGTTATTCGATTAATATGATCTCTATAAGATATTGAACTAGTTTTTTATTTAATAAAAATTAGTAAATTTTACTTTATTTTACAGAAATTACTTTCTGAAATTGAATTTGACAAGTTGCAAACTTGCTGCAGCAATCATGGTTAGACCATCGATATTATATCAAGATTGAATTGGGTAAGCAGATCTCATAATTATTAGGTACACGGAGAAAAAATTATAGCAGTTATCAGTGAATATATGTAAAATTACTAAATTTCGATTATAATATCGAATCGCTATTGCGATATTCTAAAAGTTCATAATCAGTAATGTATAATTAGTAAAGCGTTTAGGAATTGTTCATGCAGAGATGTTGAAATATTTATTAATTAGCACTGGATATGAGAATATTTCGATTTTTGTTAAATATTTTAATTTCTCTCCAATTTTCGAAATTCGTATTATGTGTGTATAATATTTTTTTTTTAATTTGTAAACCAAAATAAAAAAAAATATGAACTAAATTTGCCGCCCCTTAAAATTTGCCGCCCTAGGCTCCAGCCTACTCAGCCTGCTGGTAAATCCGCCACTGTGTCTGGCCATAGATAGAATGCGGAACCCGTTGCGTGCCTAACCGCTATGGGAACCGCTTCGCCACGCGGATCGTTAAATGCTTCAACCAGTGTAATGTTGGTGTGCTTTTTATATAAAACTAAAGCACGTAGTTCACTCAACAGTAAATAGTTGCTGGTACAGTCGAAAGTCTAAATGCGTAGCTACTCTCAAAGACTAAGGTCGGTCGTCTAGTATGAGAACGAGCCGATAACCGCATCATCCCACCGAAACACAAGAACTGCTTCACGCTAGAAGTAGGTGTGGCGCAAGTTACTCACCGATTAAAACATGCTGATTTTAGTACCTTTCAAATATTAGGTCTCAATTTCAATAACATCTCAACAAGACAGTTTACCTGACTGCATCAGAAAAAGCTATGTATGTAAGTATGTATGTATGTATGCATGTCTCTATGTATGTCATTTTCTTTGGTACGCGCTACAAACATTCATAGCAATGTTTAACCCTAAACATCAAACCTCAAACGGCTTGACGGATTATAACATACAATTTATCATAGAAATCGACTTACTTTACTTACTTTTGCCCTACTTTTAACATAGAGTATATATTTTTTACGTTCTGTAAGCCCTCTTACGCACTAGCGGTTAACCGCGCGGCTAGCCGTTTTTCCAGTTTAATATGAAACTGCCCCAAAATATCAACCGCAGCGGTTTAAATTTTTGGGGCGGTTTCATATTAAACTGGAAAAGCGACTAGCCGCGCGGTTAACCGCTGGTGCGTAAGAGGACTAAATAAATAAATTATTACGAAAACAAAAACCCAGTTGGGTTTGGCTTAAAAACATTCAACTGAAACAGAATGAAATCAATCGTTTATAAGCGTTTGGGATTTTTGAAAATCGTTTAACTGTTACGTGTTGCAAATTATTTTTTATATTCCCGCCATTGTTGAGCCACGTATTGTAACTTTAATAGCAACGGAGCGAATATCCTTGTTGGATTTTATTGGCAGAGTGGTAAATATCACGAGAAATGAGGGTATATTAACATTACTCCTGGATCACTGCTTTATTATACCCGTAATTCGTCCCTGTAGTTCTGGGATCAGAATAGAGCTACGGTATCTTCTGCCTGTCGTAAGAGGCGACTAAAACGGGTTTCCGCGGTTGCAGATTTCAATCAGACGACCCCGGGCAGGAAGGCGTTGTGCATGGCCGCATAACGTCGTAAAGACAAGACGGAGCGGTGGGCCCAGCCGCTCACCTGGGAGGAGCCCGACGGGGCAACGCGTTTAGACGACTGCGGTTGCGTTCCTTTGGAGATCCCGGAGTCCTCTTTTTAGCGCCGAGGACGGCCACCGGGGAGGTTTTAGTGCGGTAAAAATCCCACATAACCGCGCGTCGCCCCGACAGGGTCGGGTAAATTTTGAAGGTTTCCCCCTCGAAAAAATAAATACCCGTAATTAGTATTGTGTAGGGCTCTTGGAACTAAGGATAGATGTGGCATTATCTTCACTAGTGGATATATACTTACATTAGATTTTTGTTGTAGTCATATTTTTGTAATATTGAAGCAGTAAACGAACATGCAGGCCAGTAGTTACTGACGACCATGGGCATCAGTAAGAAACTACATACAGAACAAGAAAGTATATTACTATCTGAAGTTAATCATAGATGCGTTGCAGCTCGCAACGTTGAAATGAAATAAAACGAAATGTCTTTATTTTATATAGGTCTACGGGGGCACTTACAAATTGTCAGTTATACATTTTTTTTTACACTACCACCGGATCGGAACACGACCTCAACTGAGAAAATCCGGATTTTCTCAGTTGCCGGGTTTGTCTTTTTTATTACGCTGTATTTTTCAATTATATTCTTTTAAATTTTTCCATATTTTTATATTTATTATATTTTTCTATGATGGTCGCCTAATATAAAAGAGATCCGGCAACCACCCCCTTCCACCGATTGCAAGAATAGCTTCACGCTGAAAATGGGTGTGGTGTTCCTCCTCAGTCCCCGTTCAACAAAAATTCCACTTAAATGAAAAATTAAGTTTGGGATTCCTTTTCAAAATTGTAAATATTTAACTATACAGGCGGAACCCATGTGGAATGCTAGTTATGATATAAATACCATGGATATCTGTAAAGCTTATAATTGAAGATTTAACTTAAACGTGTAATCCAATTTACGTGTCTCTGTACACGCACATGAGATTATATTTTACATATAGTTTGAACTACCCTCCGATATGTATAACAAGATGGTAATAAGGCTACAACTTAGTCCAGGAAGCAGCAACGCATTTGTGCTCTACATCAAGTCCAAGTCCAGGAGTCGATAAATTATTACAGAAGACGTCAATGAATTTTCTAAATATTTTCTTCCATTAGATGGAGTGCCTGATTGTTAATGCTACTATTATATGAAGCTCTATACTAATATAACATTGTAACAGAGCTGGCATTTAAATATTTTGAGTATGAATATGAAAATTGAGTTATATCCACATTTTAACAGAAGTTTTAAAGAGTTTAACAGTACAAGTTTGCAAAACTATAATGATTGGTGGAGGTACGACAGCCATACCTATAGATACAAGTATATGTATTTAAACCGACGTCCCAAAGAAAAGAGGTTCGCTGGATCACGATGAAACTACATGTGTCCTATATGAGCACCGACTTCGGGACTATGTACTAAGTACTATGTATGCTCTAAACCAACATGTATTTAAATAATTTTTTACTTTTTTGTAGCTTGGAAGTCGGTTGTATTTTACGTTTATTTTTTTTTTACAGTAAAGCTGTTCTTGCGTTTCGGTGGAAGAGTGTGATTGCTGGCTCGCATTTAGATGATCATAGTTTTCGGGAATAGCAACGTATTTATCATTAACTTCAGATAGAATCCCCATACAATATGAAGTTGCCAACAAATGTCTAGACAGCAGTGACTACGAGCGAGCGTGCTCATAAGCTACTTCACTACATAGTATAAAACAAAGTCGCTTCACGCTGTCTGTCCCTATGTACGCTTAGATCTTTAAAACGACGCTACGGATTTTAATACGGTTTTTTTAATGGATAGAGTGCTTCAACGGGGAGGTTTTTATGTATAATACATGCATAATATAGTGGAGGAACACTGATAATTTTAGATTTTTGACTTTCAGGCGAAACATAGTTCGCCGGATCAGCTTTCAATAGGTTCAATAGGTTTGCACCCTGTAGTTCCGGGACCAGAATAGGGCTACGGCATCCCCTGCCTGTCGTAAGAGGCGACTAAAAGGGGCTTCCGGGGTTACGAGCGGCTAGAGTGGGAGCTCGAACCGTTCAGTCAGGTGATCCCGGGAAGGACGGCGGTACGTGTGGTCGCATACCGTCGTAAAGACTAGACGGAGCGGTGGGCCCAGCCGCCCATCTGGGAGGAGCCCGATGGGGCAACGCGCTCAGAGGATTCTGGTTGAAGTCGTTTCGAGATCCCGGAGTCCTCCTTTTTAGCGCCGAGAACGGCCACCGGGGGGGTTTTAGTGCGGTAAAAATCCCACATAACCCTGCGTCGCTCCCACGGCGTCGGGTACCTTTTGAAGGTTTCCCCCTCGACAACAAAAAAAAAAAAAAAAAGGTTCAATAGGTTTCAATAAATTTTATGTATGGCTCAAAACCTACTTAGCGATTTTAATATCTTATGTGAAGCGTATTGTCATGATAAAATATTGCCATATATTCTGATATAATTGGAATATGTTTGATTAAGGTCGGTTCAGTGAAGTTTCGGAATCGACACAGCCTCTTTGCAATATCCGCCCTCACATCCGTGGAACGTTAATGAAAGTGACTTTTTGTTTTATCGTTTTTAACAGAATAAGGGATCTTAAATCATTTAAACTTTTTTTCTGTTTCTTTCGAATCGCATTAACTATTGTTTTTTCATAATATTAAAAAAAAACAAGATTCACCCCCCATACACATATGTAAGCATCGTCATACAGAACAAGAATTATATCTGAATTCAATCACAAATGCGATGTTACTCCCGAGGTCTAAGGTCACCTCATATTAAAGTGAGCCGACGATCACACCCTTCCACCGAAACGCTTCACGCTGGAAATAGGTATGGCGGTGGTACTTCCCCGGTCGAACTACACTGGTTCTGCCACTTTTCTTCTGTCGTATGCAACGCTCAGTCCAAGGATCAAACAGCGCAGTGAGAGCCCGAACACATTAAATTCTACAGTTTTACTATTTGCACTGAGCGAGTAAGCAGGTACTGTTTACCGTTATTAGAGTGATATATTGACTGTTATATAAACTGATTGATATATTGACCTGAAGCGATATATTTATTGATATGACGGAGGGGGTGGTTCTTTTTCGCTCATCGTATCAGGATAACCTACTGTGGGCTCTGATAGGGAATGTTAGCACGAGAATAAATTGCAGACTTGATTTTAACACACAGTATATTGCCGAATTAAACTTGTTACAATCGCTGAATCAATCAAACTAATTTAAGTAGGTAAGTAATCGTAGCACTAAGGACGCGGGATGATTTTAGAGTCGTCTGCTTCGGCCGACCGTCAACGATAGACTGAGGTCGGCCATTAAACTGGTACAACCCTAACTTCATCGAACGCCACTAGATGGCGCTGGCGTTCCGGTGTTGCCACAATACCGCCATTTTATAAGTTTTTGTTAAGTATAATTTAAGCAGCAAGTGTCAGTCGGCGAACGGTAACACTGCGGGCAGAACTTCTGGGATCGCGGCCTTAAAGCCTTCAATATGCGAGTGCATGAGTAAAGCTTGAGTGAAGGCCTGGTTAAAGCACCGCCATCTGATGGTCCGTGTTTCGAATCCCAAACATGTATATGTAATTTTCAAAGTTAAATACTAAACACGCTTTCTACACTGATAGCCCCACAGTAGGATTTTCTCATGTGTCATGGGTACCATGGACACACACAAGACGAATACGCAAACACCTAGACCCAGAACACGAATCTGAACTCATCTTTCAGATACCTGTTTGGCCGGCAATCGAACCCGGGACCCATTGCGCATCAGACCGGTATGGTAACCGCTCCGCCACGCGGATCGTCGTCAAAGTTATGTAGAAATTAATATTCACTTGCTTTAATGTGTCGTCACTTAGCGAACGCTTTGTGCTATGACCTGAAAACCCGTCAACCTAGAAGGAGTACCCAGCATGGCATGGGTTTATTAAGACTAGAAGTGCGGGCGTTCCAAAGACCCATTTCGATGAGATTTTTTTTAAGACTGAAGTAGCAAACGAGCATACAGTCCACCAAATGGCAAGTGGTCACTGCCGCCCATGGACATCTGTACGCATCTTCATACAGAACATGGGGTTCTATCTGAAGTCAATCACAGATGCGTCGCTTCTCCCGAGGGCTAAGAAAGTCGCCTCATATAGAAGTGTGCCGGCAACCACACCCTTCCATCGAAACGCAAGAAGTGTCGATGTCCTTTCTGCTGTAGGTAATATTTTATCATCGTGAATTTTATGACTTTTCATGAAATATGATTTTGCTATGTGAACGGGACTTTAACTTAAATGTAATACTATTTTTTACCTAAAACATCGGCGCTTCTAGGGTGCCAAAATGGTCCGCACTTCTAGTGTTAAGTAGTTACTGAATAAGTGAATAGTAGAACAGTTTGAGCACTCAATTATATCTTTCCTTTGAGCTATAACGCCTACTTTAGACATAGTTAAATTAGCGCACCGGTGCGAAAAGGCATTCGAAAATGAAACTAAGACGTTAAATTGAATTAGTCAAGAGCGTTCACGAGTCAGTTGTGACTAATTGGGACTAATGAAAATTTATTCATCAGTCTCGTTTTTCGTTAGAATTAAAACTTTGTGAATATCTTTAGTGTTTTGTTTAGTAACGGCTCAATTATACTATTGTCACAGTACAAATATGGAACAGTATGGAAACTAAGCCTGGTTGATAAAATAATTACCTTCACTCTATTGAAGCCATAGGGCTGTCTATATTATTTTTTAAATAATTCTGTTATTCATTTTTATTTTAGCATCTACTATACTGTAGTCATCAATAAATGGAATTGTAATATCTACGCAGTTTACAGTTACTAAATAATAAAAGAAGGTAATCTCATGGCGTCGGTTAATCCCAGGATGACGATAATTATTATTTTAGTTCTACATACGGAAAACAGTTTATTTAATATTGATCATTGTAGATCATTGACTTTTTGCACATCTTTAGCATGTTATTACGGTGTTATTTTTTGCCGGAAGCATACACGAGTCATGAGTTTTAAAACAAATAGCAATGTGAACCCGTCTTTGGGCACAAATATAGAAAAAAATCAAAGGTAACTAACGCCCTCCCGCGCCACGAGACGCGAAACAATGCGATAATCGCCTAAGCGTACAGCATTCTGCATTAAGCTGAGAAAACTGTAATAAGACGTAATTTTCACATATACGAGGCCATGCTATTTCACCCTTAACGACCCTATTAGCACTTCATTCAAGTAAACAAGCGAGCAAACGGGTTATACTTAGCCGTTTTACAAGAAACAGTATCCAATAATAATAAACTTCAATTTGTTTTACATTGAATGCATACAATGTTGTGGAGATCAAAGACATAAAACTGAAAAGTAATCACGTTGGGTGGGTGAAGGAAGGGGTTTTTGATACTTTATCTTGGTACGGTTGGAAATTCTTAGCTTGTTAGGGTTCCATACCCAAAAGGTAAAAACCGGACCCTGCTACTGAGATTCCGCAGTTCTTCCGTCCGTCTGGTGACAGAAAGACGGACAGAGACATAAGATCATAAGCCGTGAGAGCTATACAGTGGAAATTTTCACAGATGATGTATTTGTGTTCTCGCTATAACAGCAAATATTGCTATAAAATAGAAAAAAATAAATAATTAATGGCACCTCCATACAATAAACGTATTTTTTGAGGGATCTTAATAACGACAACAGGTACATACTTGATATGTCTATAAAATATTTAGTTGTGCCTATATTCTTAAAACATAAGTCATTCAATTTAAAAATAAAAATATTCAAGGGAGGCTTCCCTCAAAGAAATGTCGTTTATTGCCGTTTTTTATACATAATGGTACAGAACACTTCTTGCGCGTGTCCAACTCGTACTTGGCTGTATAAATATACTCAGATTTTCTTCTCAGATTTTGGCGACTAAGGCTATTTTGTAGTTCCAGCAGCATCTAAATACAGAAGAGAGATAATACTGCCACAGTCATGACACAAACATACAAGAACCTTCAGCAAAGCCCTACATTTTTTGTGACGCTGAGGAAACATTCAAGGTAGGTGTCAACCTTCAAGGTGGTAGAACCAGTGTAGTTCGACCGATGTACCACTGCCACACCTATTTCTAATATAGAAGGGTGTGGTTGCCGGCACACTTTCACATGAGGCGACCATCATAGTCCTCGGTCAACGCATCTGTGATTGACTTCAGATGAAACCCGTGTTCCGTATGTAGTTGATTACAGATGTCCATTGGCGGCAGTAACCACTTACCATCAGGTGGACTGCATGCTCGTTTGCTACTTCAGCTTTTAGCTGATCATTGATCCAGCGAGCCTCCTCAGTGATCTCAGTGAACTCCGGGATCCCCAATGGAACCGGTGCCCCCCAGCGCGGTGCCCCTCACGGGCTCATCTCTTGTGGGACGTGTAATTGTCCCCCTGGTCTTTTCAGTGTCTCCAACGACATGCAGCTACACATGCCGCCGTCCTTGGGGTTTCTTGTTGAGTTGGAGTTGCCACTTTAGCCACCCGCAACCCCAGAAGCCCCCTTTTACTTGCCTTCGACAGGCATGGGATACTGTGCCGTATTCTACTCCCGGCTACAAAGCTCTACATTTTTTTTTGTTCTCGAGGGGGAAACATTTAAAAGGTACCTGACGCCGTGGGAGCGCCGAAGGGTTATTGTCGCGGGGCGTGCGTGCCGTGCGCCCCACGTGCGTGTCGTGAGTGCGCAGGCGCGTCCGTCGGCTAAAGCGCGTCCTCACCGACGGCTCTTACCGCGACGGAGGGGTGCGGGCGTGATGTTGTTACGGACGGACTTTCGCTCGTCCGGCGCCGGAAGCCCGCTCGTGTGTGTACTTCGCGTCGGGGAGTTGCGCCGTTCTCTTGCCGCGTCGATGTAGAGGGTGCGGGGGGTAGGTGCGGGGGGAGGAGACGTTTTCAAAAGAAACAAAAATGACGTTTTTTGTCTAAGCCTTAATGGACCAGCCAAAGCCTAGCCCTAATCCCCCTTGCCTAGCCCTAATATATTCTTCGCTCTTCTGTCGCGGAGAATCTTCTTTCTTCCTGCTGCAGAAGGTCCTTCCGTCCTGCAGAGTTTCCAGTCTTCAGTCTTGAGTGTCTTGAGTCTTCTTTCTTCTTCAGAGTTTTCTTTCTTCTTTTTCTTCTTTCTTCTTGGGAGTGCTTCTCTCTGGAGGCCATGTTCGCAGCATACATTACGTGGGACGTCATACCCTCCGGGTCTCTCATATGCTAAGGCAATGTCAACATAAGGGCGGTGGGTAGGGAATTTCGGGCCTCGAGGGGTACCCTCTTTACCCGGGCAATTCTCAAGGAAGTAGAATACCTCCCGGATCTTTAACATTTATATATAACATTAAAATGTTAATAAAAACATTATAATTTTATATACAAGTGTAAAGGATATTTACCATCCCCACTGTTTAGTGGGTGGTGCGGTGTACTTCGGCGTCGCTTACGAGCCGACGGTCGTCCTCCTGGTGGTCGGAGGTCGCCAAGCCAGGGAGCTCCCGCGGGAGCGGCCGCCCCCCAGGTGGTCGATCGTGAAGAGGCGCGAACCCCTTTAGGTGTATATGTGGTCCAGCCTCCGCCCGCTCATACATTGAACGAGCTAGGCGGACCACAAACTCCTCGACCGTCTCGATCTTGAGGTCGCGCCGCAACACGTCGTTCCTGACGTAGCGACCAGCCCCTACGATTACTCGCAAGGCTAGGTTCTGCTGCACCTGGAGACGCTGGCGGTTCGACCTTGATACCAACGCGTACCATGCCGGCGCCGCGTAGGTAAGTCGTGAACGAATGTAGGTCTTGTAGACCATCAGCTTCGTTCTTAATGGTAGCCTAGAATGTAGTACCGGTCGGAGCATCGCTCGGGCCGTTCTGGCCTGGCGGAGGGATTCCTCCACCTGCGGGATCATGTGCAACGAGCGATCGATACTACATCCTAGGTACTTAACTGTTGTCTGCCAAGCTACATCCGTATCACGGATCCGTAGCGGCGCGGGCATGATACGCTTGCGGCTGAAAAGTATTGCGACTGTCTTACCGACATTGACAGCCATGCGCCACTTATCCAGCCACACAGGTAACAGGTCGCGTAACCGCTGCATCCTCCTGGCAGCAATGTCAGCTCGACGGGCTGACGCGAAGTACGCACTGTCGTCTGCGAACAACGCGAGCGTAACGTCACGTTCCCAGTCCTCCAGGTGACCGTGAAGGGTGGGAATGTCGTTAGTGTAGAGCGCGTAGAGCCACGGCGAGAGGCAGCTTCCCTGCGGAACTCCTGCACGTATGGGTCTAGGGTCTGAGGCTATGCCCTCAACCGAAATATAGAACTGCCGCTCACTTAAAAACGAAGCTATCAACCGTACCAGCGTCACCGGCGCGTGCAGCTCCATCATCCTGAATACGAGCCCCGCGTGCCACACACGATCGAACGCCTTCTCTATAATGTTCGCAGCGTTACGTTACGTGGGACGTCATACCCTCCGGGTCTCTCATATGCTAAGGCAATGTCAACATAAGGGCGGTGGGTAGGGAATTTCGGGCCTCGAGGGGTACCCTCTTTACCCGGGCAATTCTCAAGGAAGTCGAATACCTCCCGGATCTTTAACATTTATATATAATATTAAAATGTTAATAAAAACATTATAATTTTATATACAAGTGTAAAGGATATTTACCATCCCCACTGTTTAGTGGGTGGTGCGGTGTACTTCGGCGTCGCTTACGAGCCGACGGTCGTCCTCCTGATGGTCGGAGGTCGCCAAGCCAGGGAGCTCCCGCGGGAGCGGCCGCCCCCCAGGTGGTCGATCGTGAAGAGGCGCGAACCCCTTTAGGTGTATATGTGGTCCAGCCTCCGCCCGCTCATACATTGAACGAGCTAGGCGGACCACAAACTCCTCGACCGTCTCGATCTTGAGGTCGCGCCGCAACACGTCGTTCCTGACGTAGCGACCAGCCCCTACGATTACTCGCAAGGCTAGGTTCTGCTGCACCTGGAGACGCTGGCGGTTCGACCTTGATACCAACGCGTACCATGCCGGCGCCGCGTAGGTAAGTCGTGAACGAATGTAGGTCTTGTAGACCATCAGCTTCGTTCTTAATGGTAGCCTAGAATGTAGTACCGGTCGGAGCATCGCTCGGGCCGTTCTGGCCTGGCGGAGGGATTCCTCCACCTGCGGGATCATGTGCAGCGAGCGATCGATACTACATCCTAGGTACTTAACTGTTGTCTGCCAAGCTACATCCGTGTCACGGATCCGTAGCGGCGCGGGCATGATACGCTTGCGGCTGAAAAGTATTGCGACTGTCTTACCGACATTGACAGCCATGCGCCACTTATCCAGCCACACAGGTAACAGGTCGAGTAACCGCTGCATCCTCCTGGCAGCAATGTCAGCTCGACGGGCTGACGCGAAGTACGCACTGTCGTCTGCGAACAACGCGAGCGTAACGTCACGTTCCCAGTCCTCCAGGTGACCGTGAAGGGTGGGAATGTCGTTAGTGTAGAGCGCGTAGAGCCACGGCGAGAGGCAGCTTCCCTGCGGGACTCCTGCACGTATGGGTCTAGGGTCTGAGGCTATGCCCTCAACCGAAATATAGAACTGCCGCTCACTTAAAAACGAAGCTATTAACCGTACCAGCGTCACCGGCGCGTGCAGCTCCATCATTTTGAATACGAGCCCCGCGTGCCACACACGATCGAACGCCTTCTCTATATCGAGAAAGACGCCGACCGTATGACGCCCGTAATTGAGCTCGTATGCTAGATGATGGATAAAAACGTTCGCAGTTACGTTACGTGGGACGTCATACCCTCCGGGTCTCTCATATGCTAAGGCAATGTCAACATAAGGGCGGTGGGTAGGGAATTTCGGGCCTCGAGGGGTACCCTCTTTACCCGGGCAATTCTCAAGGAAGTCGAATACCTCCCGGATCTTTAACATTTATATATAATATTAAAATGTTAATAAAAACATTATAATTTTATATACAAGTGTAAAGGATATTTACCATCCCCACTGTTTAGTGGGTGGTGCGGTGTACTTGGGCGTCGCTTACGAGCCGACGGTCGTCCTCCTGATGGTCGGAGGTCGCCAAGCCAGGGAGCTCCCGCGGGAGCGGCCGCCCCCCAGGTGGTCGATCGTGAAGAGGCGCGAACCCCTTTAGGTGTATATGTGGTCCAGCCTCCCGCTCATACATTGAACGAGCTAGGCGGACCACAAACTCCTCGACCGTCTCGATCTTGAGGTCGCGCCGCAACACGTCGTTCCTGACGTAGCGACCAGCCCCTACGATTACTCGCAAGGCTAGGTTCTGCTGCACCTGGAGACGCTGGCGGTTCGACCTTGATACCAACGCGTACCATGCCGGCGCCGCGTAGGTAAGTCGTGAACGAATGTAGGTCTTGTAGACCATCAGCTTCGTTCTTAATGGTAGCCTAGAATGTAGTACCGGTCGGAGCATCGCTCGGGCCGTTCTGGCCTGGCGGAGGGATTCCTCCACCTGCGGGATCATGTGCAGCGAGCGATCGATACTACATCCTAGGTACTTAACTGTTGTCTGCCAAGCTACATCCGTGTCACGGATCCGTAGCGGCGCGGGCATGATACGTTTGCGGCTGAAAAGTATTGCGACTGTCTTACCGACATTGACAGCCATGCGCCACTTATCCAGCCACACAGGTAACAGGTCGAGTAACCGCTGCATCCTCCTGGCAGCAATGTCAGCTCGACGGGCTGACGCGAAGTACGCACTGTCGTCTGCGAACAACGCGAGCGTAACGTCACGTTCCCAGTCCTCCAGGTGACCGTGAAGGGTGGGAATGTCGTTAGTGTAGAGCGCGTAGAGCCACGGCGAGAGGCAGCTTCCCTGCGGGACTCCTGCACGTATGGGTCTAGGGTCTGAGGCTATGCCCTCAACCGAAATGTAGAACTGCCGCTCACTTAAAAACGAAGCTATCAACCGTACCAGCGTCACCGGCGCGTGCAGCTCCATCATTTTGAACACGAGCCCAGCGTGCCACACACGATCGAACGCCTTCTCTATATCGAGAAAGACGCCGACCGTATGACGCCCGTAATTGAGCTCGTATGCTAGATGATGGAGTACTCGCGTCAGCTGTAGCGTCGTTGAGTGGCCAGCGCGGAAGCCGAACTGCTCCTCCCTTATATTAAGGAAGGGTTGCATTCGCTTCAACGCCAGCTTCTCAAACAGCTTTGCTGTGGTCGATAGCAACGTTATGGGGCGGTAGTTGCCCGGGAGACGGCGGTCTTTCCCCGGTTTCGGGAGTACAATTACCTTCCCTAACTTCCAGATGGTCGGGAAGTGACCTGTGCGCAGGATCCCATTGAAGAGCCTAGTCACTGCGACCAAGGCCCTCCTCGGGAGCATGCTTAGCGCCGCGTTGGGGATTCCGTCGTGACCTGGAGCCTTGCGTCTGGGTAGACGCATGACCGCCTTCCTTACCTCCGTGGGAGAGATAAACTCTATCCCTTCGAGTGCCGGTGTCGGGCCACTAAGGAACTCCCCTACTCTGCGCTCCACGTGCTCGTGGTGGTCGGAGACAGACGGTGCTGCTGGATGAGGCGAGAATTGCTCTTCCATGTACTCGGCAAGGATCTCCGCGCGGTCCTTCGCTGAAGTTACCCTCCTCCCCTCGCCATCTAGGAGAGGGGAGGTTGGAAACTTGGATCGGGTCAGCTGTCTGCTCAGATGATGGAGCGACGTTTGCGACTCACCAGCCTGGTCGACTCTCGTCTCCCAGGTGGTCCCTCGCAACTCCGCCATCTCAGCAGACAACCGCTCCGCCAAAGCGTTTAACTCGCGCTTGACCCGGGGGCACCGTGTTCGCGCCCAGAGCTCGCGCAGCCTGCGTTTCTTAGCGAGCATGTCGCTAAGACGGACTGGGATCGGTGTATTATAGCGGCGCGCCTCCACAGGGTGCTGTGTGGTCGAAGCCGCCAAGGCTAATTTAATAGAGGTTTGTACTACCTCGGATGCGGCTTCGACCCCCTCTACGGAGGAGAGCGCGCCGCTGAACTTAATTGTAGGTACTAAATTTGTGAACTTATCCCAGTCCGTCTTGCTGCGGAGCCTGGGGGGTTCGACACATGCCGCCCCGAGGCCAAGGACGGCTAAAATGGGGAGGTGCGGTGTGTCCAGTTCATACAGCACCTCCACATGGACTGGACACGGGAGATTCCTGTGGAGTACTATGTCTAGGACATCTGGTTGGTGTGACTCGGCCGAGGGGATATGGGTGGGTGCCTCGGGTCCCTGTACCTCATATCCCTTTGCCTCGGCGTCTTCGTACAACCTCCGTCCCACTGGGTTGACGACTCTGGATCCCCACGCCAAATGTTTGGCGTTGAGGTCGCCAGCCACTAAGGTCGGGGTATCACCATCCATGATGGTACTGATGTCCTGCGGGTCAAAGAGGGGACCTGGCGGGCGGTAAGCCGCATAGATCCGCAGGTCCCTTCCCGCCACCCTCACCACTGCCCCGATGGAGCGAGTATGTGCGAATGGCGGGTGGGACAACTCCTCATGTATAAGGTCGCTCCGTACCGCGACCGCGGTGCCTCTATAGGCCATGCCCGCAGGCGATACTTCATCGCGCCTATATACATGATAGTTAGGCAGTCTAAAATCGAGGTCTGCGCGCAGCTTAGTCTCGCCCAGGAGCACTACATGAATGTCTTGCTCCCGTACGAGACCACGCAGCGCATGCAGATGGGATTTAACCCCTCCCGGGTTCCAGTACAGCACCCGAAGGGACGCCGCACTGTATCCCGAGGAGGTCGGTAATGATTCGCCGTACGGCCGCAATAAGGTCCGGGTGCTGGGCAACGACCTCGCTGATTGCCTGAGCGGCGGTGACGAGCACCTCAGCGGGCGTGTCCAGCCCGAGGGCCCGAAAGGGCCGCACGACGGGGATGGGTGTGAGGGAACTGCGGGGACGGGGGGTCGGGGGCTCCTGAGGATCCTCGATTGTCGACCGCCTCTGCGGTTCCCGGCTTGTGCCCGCCTCGGCGACAGGCTGAGCTGTGGGAGGGGCACGGGTGGGGTGTTTGGCGATTTTGCGCTTCGGACGCGCCGGCGCAGCCGCAGGTGTTGCCCGCGTCCGCGCCGGCACTTCCGCCGCGGTGGGGGTCACGACCACTGCCGGATGCGTCTCTGGAGCGGATGGTGTTTGCTCCTCCTGTTGCGGGGTCGACTCGGCGAGGGGCACCCGCCGAGCCGCCTTCCTTCGCTGCCTTTTCAGGACACGTCGTCTACGCTGCTTTTCACGGCGCGCATCCGCCGCGTCCCGAGCCGGAGCCATGAGAGAGGCACCGGCAGTGGTCGCGTACTCCTCCACAAATCGTACCTGGTTTCCCCTTGCGGTGGGCGGCGCACGACCTCCAGAAGTGGATACTGGGCGGGTGGGTGCAGCGCCCCGCTCTTGGCGAGGGCCGGGAATGGGAGGGTGAAGCGGGACGTTCCGGCGCCGCGCCACCCGCCTGAGGAACGCACACCGCCTATCATTGGCTTTGTGCGCCCCCTGGCAGTTAGCGCAGCGTCCTGGAGTGTCTCGCGGGAGTGGGCAGTCCCGGGCTGCATGCGGCCCTGCGCACCGGACGCACTTGGAGCGCCGGAAACAATTATATGAGGCATGGCCGAAGCCTTGGCAGCGGTGGCACTGCGCCAAGCCATCGCGGCCCCTCCATGCCTCAACAATTATTCCCGGCATTTACAGCAACTCGTTTACCCGGTATAGGCTAGCGAGTTGCTCCTGCTCCATGTGGTCCAACTGCACATGGAACGTGCATCCCGGGCGTCCCTTCTTAGGCGGGATGTAGGTGGCGAAGCGTACAGGGAATCCACGCGCCCTGAGCGCCCCGCACACCCTCTCCGGGTTCGTATCCCCCGGGAGTCCTCGTACAGCCACCTTAGTGGGACGGTCCTCCCGTGGGGTATAACAGAACCAAGAGAGGTCCGGCTCTGTGTCCGACAGGGCGGTCAGGTACGCCTGAACAACCCTGTACTCTTCGGGTGTCTGGGGGAGGAATCGTATCCCCCTTCCATACGGTCGCGCGCTCGGTGCACGACCCAATCGGGCGTGCAGCACTTCGAAGTGCTGCGGCCAGTTGGGCATGCGCTCCACCACAATGGGGGGGTAGCCCTTTGGCCTGTCGCCGCCTTGAGGCCCTTGGGAGGGCCCACCAACGACGTGTGTGCTCGGCGCTGATACAGCAGCCGGGGTTGGGGTGGGTGAGGCACTCTGTGGTGCTTGTGATGACATTGCCGCAGCATATGAGAGTCCCTGTCTCACACCGCTTGGTGAGACTGGGACACTACCAGCCCTGTCCCTAACAACATTTATAACATTACAAACGTTATTGCGAGCGTCCGGGGAGGGAGAGGTGGGGTGCTGGGCGGGATTTGGGTGGGTCGCGGTAGCCTCCGTCCGGCCGGACGGTGACTCGGTCAATGCCAGTCCAACATATGACGTCGAGTCGAGGCCGGCCTCGACGGAGGGTGCCCTCGGGGGCGGAGAGGATGGGGAGGGGGATCGCGGGGGGGTCCTATGCCTTACCGGCCTTGGCGACACAGCAGTAGCAGTATCCTCCCCTAGCACCTGCTCCTCCACGCTGTCCTCATACTCCGATGAGGACTCTCCTCTGGCTTTCGTCCTCGCGGCTTCCAGCGTCTGCACCTTCGCGGGTCTTTCTATTAGTGCGTCGGAGGGTGAGACCCGTCGTGGGATTTTACTCACCCTCCGAGGTGTTGTTGATGGTGCAGACGCTTCATCACGTTGAGTCGGCAGCGGTCCTATCTCGTCGGCCTCCAGACCGGGCATGTCGCCGCCTTGAAGGGCTCCTGTTTCCTCGGCCATCTCCTCCTCTGCCGTCGGGTTTACCTGGTGCACGGGTGGGCCTCCGGTGGTGGGCGGGAACACCTCACGCGGGTAGCCTCTTCGTGCACCCCTCTTTCTGCCCCCTTGCACAAACATTGAGTGCAGGGGCTCCTCCGCAGGGGGTGGTAGTACGTTCCGGGGCGCGAACAAGTCGCGCACCATCACGCGCCTACCCTCATCCCTGCTCGTACTTGGATGGGGAGCGCCGGAGGACCGGCGCATCTCCTCCTCCTCCTGTTTCTTCTGTCGCCGCGCGGCCATCCCCCACCGGGTTGATTGCGCTGGTGCAAAGCCCAGCGAGTGGCGCCAGCGACGGACGACGGTATTCACGCGGTCTCTCCGGCACTACACCCTTTCTCCAAGAAAGGGACAAGTGATCGAAGGCACACGATGGTGCCGTCCTGCTCACTCCCCGAAATGAACTTTGCGGAGGGTAGGATGGAAAAAGTGTGAAAGAGAGGTACACTGGGCTTACCTGTCTCGCTCCACTGGACGGTTGGTTCCTGCGTAGGCCTCCACTCCGTTCCAGCTAAACTCGGCGGCACTGCAATCCAGTTTACACTGCAAATTCCTTTGGCACTGCAATCCTTAGGTCACTGTGATCCAATTAAAGGGCACTGCATCCATAAGGCACCGCAATCCAGCCAATCACTTTTTCGTCACTTTTCACTCCAATACAGGGGGTTGAAATTTCCGGGGTTGATTCAGAACGCGCCTCTCCCCGACGTTCGCTTTTGACTTTGACAAGTCGTCCTATGCCGCGGCGTGGCGTCGCCGCTTGGCGTAAGGTCTGCGGGCCTCGAGGATCCCCTCCTTACCCGGGCAATTCCCTCAGTGGAAGCACTGTCCACCGGTGATGTGAGCTGCCGTCAGGCAGTGTTGCAGCCTTCGGCCTTCTGTGACCGCGCTATGCTGCTACGCAGATTTAGTCCTCCAGATGGTCGGAGGATACCTGGCCCTCGAGTTCACGAGGGAGCGGACGCCCCTCGGGGGGTCGAGCGTGAAGGGGCGCGAAACCTCGTAGATGGGCATGTGGCCCACTGTCAGCGCGTTCGTACATACGACGCGCCAACTGGGCCACAAACCTGTCCAAGGTTTGCACCTTAAGGTCGCGCTCCAACACGTCGTTCCGAACGAAGCGACCCGCCCCGACGATCGCCCGGAGAGACAGGTTCTGCTGCGCGCGGAGGCGTTTTCTGTTGGACTCTGACACCAACGCGTACCACGCCGGCGCCGCGTAGGTCAATCGGGATCGGACGTACAGCTTGTACACCTTTAGTTTTGTTCGGAGCGGCAGATGAGATGCAAGCACCGGTCGGAGCATCGCACGTGCAACACGGGCCTGTCGGATCACGTGGTCCACCTGAGGCACCATGTGCAGCGTGCGATCGATGTTACATCCCAAGTACCTAACTGTGGGCTGCCAAGCTACCTCCCGATCACGAAGACGTAGCGGCGGCGGCATGCTGCGTTTGCGACGTTCGCAGCTAAAAACCCGCCTGTTCCGCTGCCCTTCGGCATTACCTTAAAGAGAGCCGCATAGCTCTAAGCCCATATTGCCTAACATTTCGACCTAATTTTCACTTTGGCTGACCCATGTCCGGCTAATTCTTTATTACTTCCCATAACTTTACACATATGTGTCATACATTAACAGATTCGTCTTAAAAAGATCTACAAAACTATATAACTCTTATTCTTCTATCTTGAAAGACTGAAAAGTTATTCCTGAAAAACACCATAAAACATCGTGATTTTGCCCTATCATACATATGTTTTCCTTAATAACTTCTTAGTTCTAAATCTTATCCCTATCTATCGTATATAAAAATGTAGCGAAATGCTTAATCTATCGATCTACACTAATTATAACAATATATCTTAACTAAATCTATCAAAAATTACGTTGAATACACAACTTTCATAAAACTTCCATAAATCTTACGTAAACTTATTTGCTATCTCGTATTTACATCTTGCATCTCTTTCATATCGTGTTATAATCTTAGCTTAAGTCTATTGTGATCCTATCATAGTAAACACTACAGAATCATTGAATTCTCTTAACTAAATTCGTAACATAGTTCGTAAAAGTTATTATCAATACAATCATCATAAAATCTTACAACATAAGGGAACTTAATCTAGTTAATTAGACGAGTCGCCGACAGTTATGAAGGATTTTTACCGTGAGTGCGTTACCCAAGGTCTACCTAACAGTATTTTCCTGAGGTACCATTATAAATTACCAATTTTGGTTTTAATATTATACATTAATGAAATACAGACGGGAACAATCAAAAATATTACAAATTCACTAGTTAGTCACCGCGTGCTGCAATTTTAAATATACTAACGTAACTTCTATTTAAATATATTGTATACCTGTAGCACTATTTCTTTTTGTTAAGTATCCTTTCTTTGATTTTGTAATAGTCTTCAATTTTGATGCAGTGATAGCCTAATAGTTGAAACTTGCCCTTTCAATCGAGAGGTCTGAGGTTCAAATCCAGGCACTCACCACAGATTTATGTGCGTATTAGAAATTAATTATCACTGCTTTACGGTGAAGGAAAACTACACACCCGAGAGTTCTTTTAAAAAAGGTTCTTAGAGGCATGTGAATCCCACCAATTCGCAATTGGCCAGCGCGGTGGACTATCGCCTAACTCTCTCATTCTGAGAGAAGACCCGTGCCCAGCAGTGGGACAATAATGCGTTGGTCCCCCATTCAATTTCACTATAGATACTTTGTACGGAAATACAGATTTAACTATACTTTTCTATATATTTCCTATGGTCAGAACTATTTTAATCCATCCGAACCGACATCACACAAACACTCAAAAAATACATTGAGGTTCTATTTTATTACTGTGTTTGCACCATTTTAGTAATATTTCATACCGAACGACCGTTAGCCACGTGGAGGGTACTCGTTGATAAAATGCAAATATTTTCCTACAATATGTCACCAACAGACAGACAGATTTACGTTGCTGAATTATACGGAAAAGTTTTTGCTTAAATGCAAATCCTAAACATCACAGAATCTACAAAATACAGAAGACGCGTATAAATAACATAGACATTATAAGATCAAAAAATATATTTTAATCTAAAAAAATTAAAAAAAACGCGCTTGTTTAACTTGCCACTAAAACTTTTAAAACAGAGTGATGAAAAGAAAAAAAAAACATCTTAAAAATGCACTGTGTACCAGAGGTAAATATATTTATGAACACACTATGTTTTTTTTATGTATACTATAAATAGTTTTTTCTTATATTAATTGTCTTGTGAATTGATACCGTGTTTCCGTTCAACAATAACTATTTAGCCCCATAGCCCCAGAATTGTATGCTCGGTTTCAAAGGTCGGAAACCCGCGGACCTCTCTATTCGTCCCGCGGTTTTCCCTAGAATCTCCTCTCCTTACATAAAAGTTCCTCTTGAACCACTCTATCTATTAAAAAAACTGCATTAAAATCCGTAGCGTCGTTTTAAAGATCTAATCATATATAGGGACAGACAGCGGGCAGTGACTTTTTTTTATACTATGTAGTGATAACCTTTTTAGTCACTATTTGCAAATACAAAAAGTCACTGAAAAATACTAGGTTAAATATTCTAAATAACCTTTTCGCCTTTAGACTTAACTACCATGTCGCCCGTGTTGTCAATTTTGTCAGTCCGACTCCTACTTAGGAAGTCACCACCGACCCCTGCTTGTCACGGAAATGTTGCAGTCAACTTATAATTACATGCGACATCCTTCGCTTTTAGCAACAACACGACCGTCCTAACCAAACATTTCAACCTACCTTATCATCCCCGGAATTAAGAGGACTAAGGCTTTATTTGAGTAGGTTAGAAAGCTTTCACTTGTATGTAAATTTACCCCATCTTTGTTTCATTTTGACTTTTCAACTGACTAAGGCTAATCTGATATTGTTAAATTTTAAAAAATGAAAGATTATGTTTGCCGGATGTCTTTCATTTCAGACCAAGTTAGTCTTCGCATCGAAACGACTTCAGATGACAATGACCACTATCCATCAGGTGAACTGCATGTGCGTTTACTACTTGTCGCCAGCTTATTAATGTCCCACAGGTGAGCACGGGTCTTCTCTCAAAGTGACAGAAACGTAGACTTCACATATCTCTGAGAACTAGAGTAGAGTATGTACGTTTCCTCACGATGTTTTCTTTGCACCGTAAGCAAATTCCAATGCGCACTTAATTAACCGACTTCCCAAAGGAAAGAGGTTATCTATTCGTCGGTATGTACTAAGTACTGTGTTTGCTCTAAACAAACATGTAATTAAATTATTTTTTACTTTTATGTGGCATGGAAGTCGGTTGTATTTTTTTGTTTAATTTTTTTTTTTATAAAAATCGTTTACTACTTATTTGTAAAAAAAAAACCTATGGAACTACTCGAAATATGTTTTTAAACCGCTAGCTCTCTACAATAAAAACTACAAACTTTTTATTGATCAGTAGTTTGGTTGGATTGTATTGCTTGCATACATGAAGCAACCAAACTGTCGGCTTACAATCCGTAGTAAAAGCACCAATAAATTAATTTTATCATATTAAATGTAAATTAAAACTGTTAATGTAATTATTATTATTATATGTTTGAATGTTGCTGGTAATGCTTGTCTGTTCCACTTTTTATTAAGTAAACTGACACTAAATGTGCTGCTTAACTAAAGCTTTAAGTAACTTTAATACCAACACTGAATGTAAATTTAAACTGTATAAGTTATTAATGTATTTGAAATATTGGAATCAAGTATGAATTTATTTCAATCGCACTTTTCACTAAGGTTTATCTTAAAAAAAGTGCAATAATAGTTCAAAAATTATAGATAAACTTATTGTAGAGGACACAAGTATAATTATTGAAATGATAAATAAATAATCTTGTGCAGTCGCCCGACTAATCATTATGGAATTCTCAGTTGGTAAACAACATATTTTTTTACCGACAAAATAAACAGTATCGGCATCGCCAACAAATTTTAATGTTTTACATTAAATCATGAGTTAAGTCCTACGAAAAATATTTTCATTGAACAGATTATTCCCGCGGTTTAATCCGCTTCGGTGACATCAACCACAGTAGTGACTACCTACTTATTTTATATTTTAATCTAGGTTGTAATCTATATGTGTGCCAAATTTCACCTACATTTTTGGGTAAAAGAGTCGCAAAAACACACATATATCTTCAGCAATTTTCGGATGTATAATATTAATAACTACTATTTTCATTGCTTTAAAAGAATTATACTTCAAGAATTCTTATGATAATAAACTTTTGCCTTTAACGTACACAAAATTATGACAATAAATTAGAAAAGCCATTTGTTCTATATAATCTGTGGTACTTTTCAAATATTGTCTGTCACACCGTACATCCAACCTTGTCATAGACAACTAGAAAGCCCATTTTCTCTATAATCTGTGATACTACTCAAATGTTTTCCGTCACACCGTACACCTTCCAACCGTTGTTCAATCGGTTCCAAGTCCTCTGGAGGTACGTCCAGGTGGTCTCAGACTGTTTGACCTACACTCTGTTTATTTTGTGCTGCAAATGCGCCCAAGTAATGCCTGTTTCCATGACGTCGTCTTGCGCTGAAATTATAGATGCTACATCGTCGAAAGATTTAGAGGTTGGCTTTTGGACTGATTAAGTAAATAAATTTTTTTGTAAAATAATGTGCATATTTGAAACGACTTTTTCGCGGTGAATGAAAACTCCGTGAGGAAACCTGTAGAGGTCTTTAAAAATAAGGTCTCAAAATTTTGTGAAGGCTACCAATTCGCAGCTGTCCAGCGCGGTGGACAATGGCCTAAAACTAAGTTAAGACTCGTGCCCACTTGTGACGCGAAGTAAATAGGACAGTCAAATGTGAATGAATGAGATATCTAATCATATTATTCATAAGGAAGACAAAGATACAATATAACCGAGGGCCATTAAACATTCGGATCAAGCGTCGAGCTTTAAAAACAGATGTAGTTCTAATCTTATAAGGCTGTAAAATTACGTTGCAAACTGTAGTGAAATTTCCTTGTAAAAAAAATATATATAAATGTAACTGACAATTTGTAAGCGCCCCCGAAGGCCTATGCAAAATAAAGACATTTCATTTCATTTCATTTCATTTAAATTCGCTCAACACTAACGCTAACTGCATTAAATAAACGTTTCGTGGCCCTCCATTTTCGCTATGATTCTAAGCGTAATGTTGTTTTACTAAGTAAAATTTTGTTGAAATGATTTTTAAAGTGATAACTACTTTAAACGCATTGAGGGCTTTTTGGGTGAACTAAAATTATGAAACTTACAATGATGCCATTGTCACCGAAGGCTGTCCATAAGCTATATGTACATTGTGTATGTATTAGTGTTTGTATATGTCAGAGCTGTGATAGCCTAATGGTTGTATCTTGCCCTCTCGATTGGGAGGTCCGTGGTTCAAACCCAGGCACGCACCACTGTGTCCCTGTAGTTCCGGGACCAGAATAGGACTACGGTACCCTCTGCCTGTCGTAAAAGGCGACTAAAAGAGGCTTCCGGGGTTGCGGGCGGGAAGAGTGGGAGCTCGAACGGTCCGGTCAAGTGACCCCGGGAAGGACGGCGGCATGTGTGGTTGCATGTTGCCGTAAAAACCAGAAGGTGCGGTGCGCAGTTCACGCCCACCAGAGAAGAGCCCGATGGGGCACACGCTGAGGACACCGGCGGCGGTCAAGTGGAGTTCCCGGAGTCCTCTTCGCAGCGTCGACGTCGGCCACCGGGGGGGTTTTAGTGCGGTAAGAATCCCACATAACCCGCGTCGCTCCCACGACGTCGGGTACTTTTTGAAAGTTTCCCCCTCGAAAACAAAAAAAAAAGGCACGCACCACTGATTTTTCTAAAATTATGTGCGTATTAGAAATTAATTATCACTGCTTTTTGGTGAAGGAAAACATCATGAGAAAACCTAAACACCCGAGAGTTCTTAAAAAGAAGTTCTCGGAGGTGTGTGAAGTCCACCCATTCGCACTTGGCCAGCGTGGTAGACTATGACCTAAAAACTCTCTCGTTCTGAGAGAAGACCCGCGCCCAGCAGTGAGACAATAATGGGTTGACGAGATATTGTGTATATCATAGATATACCTACCTCCATGCGTTCTTTTGTAAGTTTACACTTTTATGCACAGTCCTCATGACTGCCTTTTTGGAATATAGATACCGAAAGTCAATTACACAAAGAGCAGCGGTGAGTTAGAGACAGAACACGTGACTATTGATTTGGATTATAATGGAGAAATTACGGGGAAAAGGAAACCAAAATGTTTGACAACAGGTGTTCCAATCAATGAACTGAGAAATGTAAGTATTTTTATAATATGGAAGTAGCAAACGAGCATGTCGTCCACCTTTATTATCTGATTGAAGTAGCAAACGAGCATGCAGTCCACCTGAAGGTAAGTGGTCACTGCCGCTTATGGACATCTGCAAGCAAATTCAAAAAGAACATGGGTTCTATCTGAAGCCAATCACAGATGCGTTGCTACTATGGAGAACTAAGATGGTCGCGTCATAACAAAGTGTGCCGGCAACCACACCCTTCCACTGAAACGCAAGAACTGCTTCACGCTAGAAATAGATGTGGTGTACTTTCCCGGTCCAACTACACTGGTTCTACCACCAGTAAAACCAACTAATGGTAAGTGGCAACCCATGAACTTACGTAACCAATATGAATAAGATCAGTTTATCTGACGATTAGCCAAGGTCGTTGCTATCTCTGAGGACTAAGTTGGATCGCAATTATTAGGCAGAAATGTGTGTTGCGGTTAGGGTTGCCACCTTTTTTTAGCGATTAAAGTACATTGGCTATAAAATGTAAAAGAAAAAAGTACGTAGCTTCAAAATAAAGTATAATTTATTTTATTCCTTATTTTGTAGCTCCAAGAAACTTTTAGAAAGGTGTGTGGTAAAAAAGGGTAAAATCTAAATAATATTAGACTCTGTATTTTCAATATATTTGTATATATACATATTTTACTACTTTCTAAATAAAGCTATTGAGAAACCTAGAAATGTTAGGATTTTTGTTTCATACAAAACTGCTTATAAACAAACTTTTTTAAATCCTGCATCATCTATACTTATAATAAAGTTGTAGAGAGGTCAATTCTGTACATGAAATATTTTTCCAAAATAACTATCAGGGCGTGATTAGGGATCGATACTGATGCCAAAAATGCAATCAGTAAAATTTTTGTCTGTCTGTCTGTCTGTCTGTCTGTCTGTCTGTCTGTCTGTCTGTCTGTCTGTCTGTCTGTCTGTCTGTATAACCGTTATAGAAACAAAAACTACTCAGTGGATTTTAACGAAACTTGGTACGATTATTCTTTATACTCCTGGGCTGGTTATAGTATACTTTTCATCCCGCTACAATCAATAGGAGCAGAGCAGTAAAGGGAAATGTTGGGAAAACGGGAGAAGTTACTTTATTAAGCTTCTGTCGCGTCTGCAACCTTAATGGTTAAAGCTACACAGAAATCATGTATGAGGGAAATATTTTCCTTAAAATTATCTAAAAAATATCCTACGACAGCATATGTCCATCTTTTATGGTTGACTCACAATAACACGTGTAACTCCCGATAGCTTAGCAGTTCAAAGCTTTCTGATTATATTTGTCTACTCTTACGTTTATAACTCAGTCATCTATCTATACGAAAATGAACATGAAAATGAAAAATGAAAAATGAAAAATGAAAAATGAAAAATGAAAAATGAAAAATGAAAAATGAAAAATGAAAAATGAAAAATGAAAAATGAAAAATGAAAAATGAAAAATGAAAAATGAAAAATGAAAAATGAAAAATGAAAAATGAAAAATGAAAAATGAAAAATGAAAAATGAAAAATGAAAAATGAAAAATGAAAAATGAAAAATGAAAAATGAAAAATGAAAAATGAAAAATGAAAAATGAAAAATGAAAAATGAAAAATGAAAAATGAAAAATGAAAAATGAAAAATGAAAAATGAAAAACGAAAAACGAAAAACGAAAAACGAAAAACGAAAAACGAAAAACGAAAAATGAAAAATGAAAAATGAAAAATGAAAAATGAAAAATGAAAAATGAAAAATGAAAAATGAAAAATGAAAAATGAAAAAATGAAAAATGAAAAATGAAAAATGAAAAATGAAAAATGAAAATTGAAAATTGAAAATTGAAAATTGAAAATTGAAAAATGAAAAACGAAAAATGAAAAATGAAAAATGAAATTTTTAAAAATGAAAAATGAAAAATGAAAAATGAAAAATGAAAAATGAAAAATGAAAAATGAACAGTGAACAGTGAACAGTGAACAGTGAACAGTGAACAGTGAACAGTGAACAGTGTCACGGTGACGTAACAAATATATTAAATAGGGACAATTCTTGGCTATGCGAAAGATCCATCTTAACTCCTCGCAATGACCAGGCATTTGAGATTAATAATAAAATACTGTCGAATATACAAGGGGAAAGCAAAGTTTATAGTTCAATAAATAGAATGGTCGATGAACAAGACGCCACTAACTACCCGATAGAATTTTTAAATTCTTTAAATATGCCCGGACTTCCTTCTCATGAAATTTGTTTAAAAATTGGCATTCCGATTATTCTGCTCCGAAATTTAAGACCACCACAACTTTGCAATGGAACTCGGCTAAAAGTAACCCGGTTGCAACAAAATATTATCGAGGCTCAAATTTTAACAGGTTGCGGTGCAGGAGAAACCGTCTTTATTCCAAGAATTGCCTTAGTACCTAATAATTTTCCATTCCAATTTAAAAGAACGCAATTCCCAGTATCGGTGTGTTATGCAATGACAATTAATAAGGCTCAAGGGCTTTTCGTGTTGCTGGAGTAGATCTCGGTGTCAGTTGTTTCTCGCATGGTCACTTGTACGTCGCTCTTTCCCGGGTCAGTAGTTCCAAAAATCTTTACGTTCACGTGCCGGATGGATCAACATTCAACATAGTTTACCCGGAAGCTTTGCATTGAAGTATTTTCGTTATATAAGTACTTAAGCCTTCGGCAGGATCGGAGTAGGGCTACGGTATCCCTGCCTGTCGTAAGAGGCGACTAAAAGGGGCTTCCGGGGTTGCGGGCGGCTAGAGTGGGAGCTTGAACCGTCCAGCCAGGCGATACTGGGAAGGTGGCGATATGTGTGGTCGCATACCGCCGTAAAGACTAGATTGGGTGGTGGGCCCATCCGCCCATCTGGGAGGAGCCCGAGTCCTCTTTATAGCACCGAAGACGGCCACCGGGGGGGTTTTAGTGCGGTAAAAATTCCACATAACTCTGCGTCGCTCCCACGGCGTCGGGTACCTTTTGAAGGTTTCCCCCTCGAAAACAAAAATAAAAAAGGTTCTTAAGCCTCATGTGAACGTGATCTAAACAATATTACCAATACATTAACTCAATAACACACAAGGAGTTACTCGCTGGCGGAGTCGCGGGCAAAGCTATTAACAATAATATTGTGCGGTTCCGTATTGCGATATTTTTCAACAGTATTGTAGATATGACATATTATATTTCCCTACTAAAATACGAAAGTTAATCTGTTTGTTACATCAAAACCACTGAACCGTGAGGAAGGACATAGGCTACTTTTTTTTACGAAAAACAACGGAAACGCGGACGAAGTCGCGGGCAACAGCTAGTACAAAATAAAGTAATTTCGCATGTTTTGTTTTTCTCATAAAGTATAAAGTACAATACTTTATAATAAAGTACGGGTGGCAACCCTAGTTGAGGTGTCGATTCCGGGGTCGAAAAGATCCGAAATGTCACAAAGAATATTTAGTTAAGGTTCAATTCTTTAGCTCTTCGTGTCTATCTTAGTCACGAGTCTTTGTAGCAAAGGGAAAAGCCTGAAGCATATTCTATCATGATGATCCTGTATTAGTATATCCCATTAGTGTCCCTGGGAGATGCTACACAATAATAGGAGATATTCGGCTTCTCAAGTATGGTTCGGAGCTTCGAATCACAAGCACACATCACAAACTTTTCTAAAAGTATGTACAAAATATATCACAGCTTCACGGCGAAGGAGAACATCACACCTGAGACTTACAAAAATATATTCTCAACAGTTTGTGTTGGCCACCAATTTGCACTTGACCAACGCGGTGTACTGTGGCCTAAAACTCTCTTATTCAGAGAGGAGACCCAGCCGTGGAGCAGTAAATTGACTTAAGTATGTCGAAATGTAATTGGTCTCAGTTACAATTTTGTTATTTATTACAATCTTGAATTGTTTCAGGATGGAAACTTGACGATAGAGAACATTTCAATTGATTCGATTAAGGAATTAGGAAAAAATTGGAGAAACCATCAGGATATCCCAACGATACACGCAAAAAAGAAAATGGATGGATGGTTCGTAAAATTTTCTCGTATGAGTAGACGAAGCATTATTCGCCGGTTAGTAGGTAAGTAGTTTTTCAAAAACTAACCATTGTAAGGCCGACAGAAGATGAAGTTTGATGCAAAGCACCAATATGTCCCTCAACAGCGGTAGGTACATGACCTTTTTTCTTTAGTTTTCGAGGGGAAAACTTTAAAAGGTACCCAACGCAGTGCGAGTGTCGCATGGGATATGTGGGATTCTTACCGCACTAACCCCCACCTCTCGTCACCGTCCCCAGCGCTGAAAAGTGAAATCCAGGATCTCCAGAGAAACACAACCAGGGTCCTTTGAGTGCATTGCCCCATCGGGCTCCTCCCAGATGAGCGGTTGGCTCAGCGCTCCATCTGGTCTTTACAACGATATGCGATCACATATATCCTTCCCAGGATCGCCTAACTGGACGGTTCCAGCTCCCACACTAGCCGCCCGCGACCCCGCAAGTCCCTTTTAATGATCTCGTACAGGCAGGGGATACGATAGCCCTATTCTGATCCCGGAACTACAGGGACTGCATGTTTCCCAACATTTGTTGGAGAACTAAAGCTATATGTTGGCCATGTTCCATTGTAGAAACCTTAATATATTGTTCGCACGACTTTTACTTTTTTTTAAGTTTTGTTTTACTCGGTACTTTAAAAACGCTAAAAAAACGCTTTCTACACTCATAGCCCCACAGTAGAATTTTCTCCTGTGTCGTGGGTACCATGTACACACAAAGACGAATACACAAACAGCCAGATCCCGAACAAGAATCTAAACTCATCATTCAGATACCCGTCTGGCCAGGAATCGAACCCGGGACCCACTGTGTGTCAGACCGGTATGGTAACCGCTGCGCCAAGCGGGTCGTCACTTTGTATAAATATACAATGAAACTCCTATTAAGTTTTAATAACTGTATTTTTATTGTTTTAGATTCTCCTGAAAAATATTATCAACGGCAAATAACGACGGTTGACCTGCTTTCGGTATCTTTCTTCTTCCATACTCATTAATTGTGATAATAATTTATACAAACATAACCTATACATATTTATATATTTTTTCAAATAGAACAAGCAAGCGCATTATCAGTTCCGATGTGATATGACAATATGATTTCTTTCGCCTAAATAAAGAAAAAAACACATAGAACGTGCCTTCCTTACACTCTTCATCAAACTTATCGCAAATAAAGTACCTACTTTATGAAAAGGCATCATACAATACAAGCAAAATATTCTGACCTAATAAAAATTACGTTTCGCATATGTACATTGTACCTACTTATAAGGTTGAAGTAGCAAACGACCATGCAGTCCACATGATGGTTAGTCGTCACTGTTTCGGACATCTATAAACTACTTTATACAGAATAGGTGTTGTATCTAAAGTTAAACACAGATGCGTTGCTACTCCCGAGGACTAAAATGGTTTCTCATATAAAGTGAGAACCACACCCTTCCACTGAAATGCAAAAACCACTACACGCTGAAAAATAAGTGGCATACCATATCGGGTACAACCCATTTTTGTCCCACTGCTGGGCACGGGTCTTCTCTCAGAATGAGAGAGTTTTAGGCATAGTCCACCGCGCTGGCCAAGCGCGAATTGGTGGACGTGGCATACCATATACTCCCGTCGAACCATGGTTCTACCACCTTGCTTGCACTTAGAAAACATTTTGATCTTGACGCAGAGAGAAATTAGAGCATTACTTCGAATGCTCCACGTTATGAGACGTGCAAAATATGCCGGAGAATAAATGGATAATAAAGTGAAGAAATAAATATATATTTTGAAACAATTTATTTAATTCATCCTGAGAGATTATTAAAATCGAATTGCAAGCCGTAAATGAAATTATTAAACTAACTATAAATATTTAAAATAAAGCCTTCTAAGAATACTACAATTAGATCGCAAACTTAATTAAATGTCAACTTTTACTGAGTAATATTTAAAAAAGCTGAATAATACTAGTATTAAAAGTGCTTGTAAAAAATTAATGTGTATCTCTTATTCTTCGAATCTACTATCGAAGAAGAGTAAACATGGAATAAGCAGTCTGCATCACCTGAAACAAACAATAGATACAATATATTAAAAAAGTATACGAGTTGCTACGTCTCTCATTCTCCCTTTATCTTTACCAGGTGGTAGAACCAGTGTAGTTGAACGAGGTACCACCGCCACACTTATTTCTAGCGTGAAGCATTTCTTGCGTTTCGGTGGAAGGGTGTGGTTGCCGGCACACTTTTATTTGAGGCTACAATCATAGTCATCGAGAGTGGAAACGCATCTGTGATTGAGTTCAGATAGAATCCATGTTCTATATGAAGTTGTTTACAGTCCATGGGCAGCAGTGACCGCTTATCACCAGGACTACATGCTAGTTTGCTACTTCAATCAGATAAAAAAGACCGTCAGGTAGATCTTATAAAAATAGTCTTACCGATACAAACATTTCCATGTTAAAAGTTACTAGGCCCATTGCCTTTAAAATCATAGGGTTTTGGGCCCGAGCGATCATGATGATAAGGGACCGTCTGATACCAGAATCGGGGATGTCTTCCCATGGTGTATTATACAGCACATCGCTTATCTTTGCTGCCTGAAATAATATAACTTCTTAATACAAAAGCAATTAAGTGGAATGTTAAAAAATTATGAGAACTTTTGAAAGACCTAAGTAGAAAGATTGGGTCTTAATTTTTATTTATACCTCTATTTTTAAGGTAGAATGTTATATTACTTATTTCAAGAATATTGATATTTCATTCATAATGGAAAGTACAGTATTTACAAAATGATAGTTTTATTATGAATATTTTTTTTATGTTATATATAAAGTACCGAATAAATAATTGAGTACTTCATATTAATTACAATCTAGCCTTATATAAGGGCTAAGGCTAATGAGTAATTCTAATCTAACTTAAACTGCTAAATCATTGTTTATTGAAGGAGGCATCCATTGACACTGCACTTCTTTGTTCTAATTTAACACATTGTTCTTGTGTTCTATAATTTAAATTAAGACACTATTTCACTAACACTACACTATGTTATATCACTAGCTCAAAGGGCTTAGTCCGTTTGAGTCTTCTCCCTAGGTCCGTAGTATGATTACGTATAAGCAATTTTTCTTTACATCATTTCATTGGTAGGATGCAGTGAAATATCTGGTTTGATACAGTAGGCAGTAGTTTAAATTAACACGAATAAAACGCATTTTTCGACGTTTTTCTTCGAAATTGAGTTTTCTTATTGCATTCCTCTGTTACTGCGTTTTTATTACGAGTTAACCTACAAGACTAAATACACTAGCAAATTACAATAAGTAATCGACCTTTAAAACTTACCGCGTGAGTTACTTCTGAAGAAATATAGCAAGGGAAAAAAATATGAGCGGTACACCCAACAGCAAACATTATGAAATTAAGATCTGCGCCGCTTTTCTGTCTCTGAAATTATTTAATAAACATTGATACAAAATGAGCAGCACTCGAATATAGCAGAGAGATATAACAAAGTTGACCACAGTTGGACTGTTGGCCTTGTGGATTAGGAAACGCCATATCCATCCATCCATCAGCCTTTGAAAGTCCACTGCTGGACATAGGCCTCCCCTAATCTGCGCCACTTCGACCGGTTCTGGGCCATCTGAATCCAGCGGTTACCCGCCGTCTTCTTCAGGTCATCAGTCCACCTGGTCGGGGGGCGGCCTGCACTCCTTTTGCCCAGACGTAGTCTCCATTCGAGGACTCTTCTACCCCATCGGTTGTCTGTCCTACGAACGATATGGCCTGCCCATACGCCATATACTTATTAGTAATGGTTACTTGTACACACTTGAGCATGTTCACACGACAAACTCTTACCACGCGTTTTTATAACGCGCGGTTACATCTACATACATTTTGTAGAGGCCGTGAAGTACGGACCACTTTACTGGTTCCATGAAGCTTCGCTTTATCTAACATAATGTATCTACCATAGTTAATTACCACAGTGTATGTTTGTTACTTCTTCACGTCTACACGGCTGGAGCGATTTTATATAAAATTTGGTAGGGAGTTAGCTGACACTGTGTATTAACATATAGACTATATTTTTACTGTGGGAAAATGTCTTGTTCCCACGGGACAATCGATACATAGATTTTTTTAACGCGGGCGATGCTGCGATGTTCAGCTAGTTTTATAAAAGATTGAAGTAGCCAACGAGCATGCACCAGTAAGTGGTCACTACCGCCCGTGGACATCTGAAGCAACTTCATACAGAATATGGGTTCTACCTGAAGTCGAGATACGTTGCCACTCCCGAGGACTAAGATGGTCGCCTCATATAAAAGTGGCCCGGTAACCACAAAGTATAATAGGAACAGCATAAATAAAGTGTAATAAAAAAAAGTGTTTATTTACGTTAGATGCAATCTGGCTGAGAGACATAGCAGTTTGTACAATTGACACGACGAAGATTAACACCAGCCAAATGCCGTAACATTTCATTAATTTGTTTTTTAACCTGAAACCAAAGTAATAATAACAGATCAAAACCTTAAACTAAGAAAAATCATTTATAATTATCATCGTCTATTCATTATAATTAACTTCTACGAAATCGGGAAAATGGACTGGTAGGTACTCACAACAAACACTACACGATGGGGTTAATGATTTTTAATCGTACCTTACTTTGCATAATATATATATTAAGTATATAAGTAAATTTGTATAATATTTTAAAGACACTTGAAATGTATGTACCCTCCGATAAACATTCTGATTTATAAATATGTTTTTCAGCGAACGACAAGATTATATTTGTTCCTAAACTAATTTGAAAAATATTTACCCCGTGATTTTTTTACATCATCCGAACACCATTAGATGTTTTTTGCTACACTGACACCCTAGAGCGCTCTCACATTAGGTCGCAAGTAGAGCAGCCGCAGGGCGTCAGCCGCGCGACTACAACGGTTGCTTTCTTATTACTGAAATAATTATTTAGCATTTTTTTATTATGTCCATGTAAAAGTACAGCGCGCCACTCCAATAAAAACAAATCCGCGGTTATAGTCGTAAAAAGAAAGCATTCCTGCAGTCGCGTGGCTGACGCGCTGCAGCCGCGCTGCTTGCGACCTAATGTGAAAGCGCTCTAATAAACAATAAATCACCGCGCTTGATCATGTTTCGATGACCAGAGTATATTATAGTAACTTGACAAAAATACTCCACACACACACACACACATACCTATTGTAATACATACCAACATGAACATACCAGTACATACATGGATGGAAGTATTTCTCGGATTTATTTAATTATAACTAAGGTTGTCCGTACGGAGAAAACAGAAATTTGTAGCCAAATAAATATTTTTTATTTTGTTTATACCAGTATAGAAACGTTTAATGAAGATAATAAAATAATATATTGTACTATAGTTAACTTCAAAATAACTAAACTGCCAACAAAAAACAGAAGTAATCATATAAAATACAGTATACAGTAAAAACAGATAAACAAGAAACAAAGACTTGAGGCCAATGGAAGTTGCTCATTTTGCTGGCCCAGGGCCTCTGTCCCGTGCAACACGGAATTTCAATCACTCCCTGCTCTCTTGAATATTGAGCGGGAGATAGTAATAAAACTCTCCAAACCCATTCGACTCAAACGAAAAATGAAAAATCTTAGCGTTAGTTCGGGCATACAGACATATATTGCAAACTAGCTGTACCCGCGGCTTTGCCCGCGTGCAAATCAACGTGTCACAAAGTTTTTCTCGCGCAAATCTCGATACCGTGGGAATTCTATGATAAAAAGTAGTAACATTAATATCGGTTTGGCCGCTCAAGGATCAGCTGGTCAAACACAGAGTAAAAAAACGAATTTAAAGTGTGTATTTGTGGGTAGGAACTTATTGTTATGTATTTTTTTTTAATTAGACGAATTCTAATACTGTAAATCGCTTTTTTGAACCAATTTACATTCTTAGTGGTCTAATTCACAATATCGGGATACTTTTTTCAATCAACTCCTCCACATTTGAACCAAAACGTATCGATTATAAAGATTGATTTGAACTTTTCCGAATTGGAAAATATTATTTGAAGTAATTTTGGCGGATTCAAATTTCTAAGTAAGATTATAGGTAAACCTACTTTTAATATTAATTTGTATTCAGGAGTTCCGGAAGGCATTAAGGAATTCAAAAATTCTGTTGGATAATGTACTGCTTCCTCCATCTCAATGACTGTGTCTACCGAATAGTAGATCTGTGACGCTGCTTTAAATTTTGAAAAAAAAATAATCATTTATTTTATCAACACGTTTATTGGTGGGTCTTTATAGCCGTCTTTTGGAACCAATATATAGTGTTATTGGTTGTATTAACAATATCGGGATATACTTTTTCAACCAACTCCTCACACACACACATTCAAACGAAGACGTATAGATATAAAGATTGATTTTAACTTTACCGGATAACAAAGCACTATTATCTACTTGAAGCAAATCATTACAAAATTGGAATATCACTGAACAGCGACATATATTCTAAGTTCATATTTTGTTTCATGTGGCCAAATATAAGATCTTTTAAGAGGTGCATCGGGCTATTTGTGTGCGTAAATCCCGCATTGTTCTTTGTAAAGCAGAAGACATAATCAAAACACTTTTACAATTCATACGAACAGGGCGCACCCGCTCGCAGGGCGCTGCCGCACCCTGCTCGCTTATTTTTTATGTTTTCTTTTATGTTCCAACCTAACCTAACCCATCCTGTTTAAAAAGCTACAGCTAAATCCAACTCTTATCAATAACATGACAATACTCCTGCATTTTCAGGATTTAGGTATTCAAAGTGACACTTCTCTCTCAATGGGTTGTAATGTATTTTAATCAATAAGTACCAAACTCATACGGCTTAAGTAGGTTGTGTACTTAGATTATCAGGGTTGATGAATTGAAGTTTAATTCATTAATCACATTTCAGTTTAATGAGTTGTCATTAAACTTATAATATATACTAAAAACAACCGTAAGCATTATGTGACTACCTTTTATAATTTAGGCTTGCACTATCCCGCATCATCAGGGAGGAGTTGAAGGTAAAAAAAAATATTCCGTGTCTTTGCTTAGTACTCTTATTACTTATACATAAGCACTTGCAAGCCAACTTCTATAGCTTGGGCTTGCAGTACCCTGCATCATCAGGGCTGAGGAGCTTAAGGTCGAAATTGTCATCATGTGTCTTTGCTTAGTAATTATATTACATACCCGAAAGCATTAAATGGCCAACTCCTACGGCTTAGGTTTGCAGTACCCTGCATCATCAGGCTTGAGGAGTTGAAGATCGAAATTTTCATCTTGTGTCTTTGCTTAGTAATTATATTACATACCCGAAAGCACTAAATATCTAACTTCTATGGCTTAGGCTTGAAGCACCCCTGCATCATCAGGGTTGAGGAGATGATGGTCAAAATTTTCATCTTGTGTCTTTGCTTAGTAATTATATTACAAACCCGAAAGCATTAAATGGCCAACTCCTATGGCTTAAGCTTGCAGTACCCTGCATCATCAGGGTTGAGGAGTTGAAGATCGAAATTTTTATCATGTGTCTTTGCTTAGTAATTATATTAAATACCTGAAAGCACCAAATGCCCATCTCGTATAGTTTAGGCTAGCAGTATCCTGCATCATCAGGGGTGAGGAGTTGAAGATCGAAATTTTCATCTTGTGTCTTTGCTTAGTAATTATATTACATACCCGAAAGCACTAAATATCTAACTTCTATGGCTTAGGCTTGAAGCACCCCTGCATCATCAGGGTTGAGGAGATGATGGTCAAAATTTTCATCTTGTGTCTTTGCTTAGTAATTATATTACAAACCCGAAAGCATTAAATGGCCAACTCCTACGGCTTAGGTTTGCAGTACCCTGCATCATCAGGCTTGAGGAGTTGAAGATCGAAATTTTCATCTTGTGTCTTTGCTTAGTAATTATATTACATACCCGAAAGCACTAAATATCTAACTTCTATGGCTTAGGCTTGAAGCACCCCTGCATCATCAGGGTTGAGGAGATGATGGTCAAAATTTTCATCTTGTGTCTTTGCTTAGTAATTATATTACAAACCCGAAAGCATTAAATGGCCAACTCCTATGGCTTAAGCTTGCAGTACCCTGCATCATCAGGGTTGAGGAGTTGAAGATCGAAATTTTTATCATGTGTCTTTGCTTAGTAATCATATTACATACCCGAAAGCACCAAATGGCCATCTCCTATGGCTTAGGCTTGAATTAACCCTGCATCATCAGGGTTGAGGAGTTGAAGGTCAACATTTTTACCGTGTATCTTTGCTTGGTATTTTTATTACATAACCGTAAGTATCAAATAGTCAACTCTTACGGTTTAGTCTTGAAATACCCTTACATCATCAGGGTTGAGGAGTTGAAGATCAAATTTTTGTCCCATGAATTTGTTTAACAATCTTATTATATATCCATAAAAACAAATTGACTTACTTCTACGGTTCAGGCTAGCAGTACCCTTGCATCATCAGGATTGATGAGTTGAAGGTCAATTGTTTTAGGAAATATCTGCTTAGTAATCTCATTCTACATTCAACCCAATTGGACTCCTACAGCTTTGGTTTGGCCGAGTATCGCTAATTTCGTTAATTTGCTTCAAAGAAATGGATCCTATGATCAGAACCGTATCAAACTAATCAGATTACCCTTGAAGTACATTCTTTCAAAGAAAAATCATCGAAATCGGTTGGCGGGAAATTGTGTTATTCATCTATTTATCGCGCACATCGTTAATGCAAATATCAGACTTATGCGCTTTTCTTATGGATGACACTGTCAAAAGTGAACTAAAAATAAATGGGACCGGACGACACGTACTTATTTTCAAATGAAAAAAAAACATCCAAATCCGTTCATCCAATGCGGAGAAATCGAGTAACAAATATAAAATTAAAAAAAAAATTAAAAAAATACAGACGAATTGATAACCTCCTCCTTTTTGGAAGTCGGTTTAAAACGATGTTTTAACACAAAAATCAAAGCGAAATACTAAATTTTATTGAGGTGGCCTCAAAATTGACTGACTTTCATACAAACTTACATCTTCTATTTGGGTTAAATTGGTGGGGGGGGGGGGGGGATCAGCAAATTCATTCTTAACTGACGTCTACGTCATAAAAAGAACCCCTAGTAAATATCATATTCGTATCTTTATCAGTTTAGGCTCTACGATGTTTATTCAATAGATGAGTGAGAGAGCATCCTTTCGTTTTTATATAAGTATATATAGATATAGATTTGTATAGTATCAAATAACATAGGTACACACATAACCAATAAAAATACATAACAAAGGAATACATTTTACAGACCATAACACGTTTAGTTTCAACCAATTCAACTATGCAGTTACTTATCTTATTAACACTTATCGAACACAGAATAAATACTGCGTAGTTTTAAATTGACATAACTTTTTTATTTATAAACCGATTTACATAAAATAAACACTAAATGTTAAGTGAAGTTTCCCACAACACATGGGTGAAAATTATATTCAAATTGGATAAGCCGTTTCTGAGATTAGCGTTTTCAAACACACAGACAAACAGACAAACAGACAAACAGACAAACAGACAAACAGACAAACAGATAAACAGACAAACAGACAAACAGACAAACAGAAAAGATTTCTAAAAACCATTATTTTGGGTTCTATATCGTATTAAAGACCTCTAGAAATGGTTTTCACCTAAATTTATTCCATGTACAGACAGCGACCTCTTACAGATTTATTATAGTATAGATTAAATCAAATCTCATGAATATTATAAATGCGAAAATTTTTGAGGAAGTAGGTATGTATTTTTTTTAATTTTTATCTGATTGAAGTAGCAAACGACCATGCAGTCCACACGATGGTAAGTGACTACTGCCGCTAATGATCATCTGAGAGCAACTTCAAACAGAACATGGGTTTAATCTGAAGTCAATGACAGATGCGTTGCTACTCCCGAGGGCTACGATGGTCGCCTCGTATAAAAATGTGTCGGCAACCACACCCTTCCATCGAAACGTAAGAAATGCTTGACGTGTTATTGGTGGTACTTTCCCGGTCGAACTACACTAGTTCTAGCACCTGTAAAAAGTGATTTAAAAATCTTTCACATAAAAACTACCGCTGAATTGATTTCCTTGAATTTATCACGCCCATAGTTTTGACCTAGATTAATATACTATGGATACTCATTACCGTGGTAGACATGACCGAAGCGAGCGAAACTGCAAGCATGACCTAGCCGTTTCTCTCGTCGACCCATTATTGTACTACTGCTGGGCACGGATCTTCTCTCAGAATGAGAGAGTTTTAGGCCATAGTCCACCGCACTGGCCAAGTGCGGATTGATGGACTTCACACACCTCCGAGAACTTTTTTTTAAGATCTCTCGAGTGTGTAGGTTTCCTCACGATGTTTTCCTTCACCGAAAAGCAGTGATCATTAATTTCTAATAGTCACGTAATTTCAGAAAAATCAGTGGTGCGTGCAATGGTTTGAACATTGGACCTCCCGATCGAGAGGGCAAGTTTCAAACATTAGGCCATCGCTGTTCTGTACTAGCTGTTTATATTCAACAATTAAGCGTTAATTTTCATCCGTTGACACAATTACTTACTTAAAGACATTATGTTGTTCTTTCACGACTTGAGCGATATTTTCTTTCGTCTTTGCATAGTCCGATTTGACCAACATATGCTCTAATTTCTTTGAAAATATTTTTATTTTTAATTTTAAATGATACATGCATATTATAAACATGCCATCGAAACCTGAATAAAAATGATAAAGATAAAAATTATCAAGCAAAATGTTCATTGCACTATGATCTATAAGATTCTGATTTATAAGCTTTGATTGGAAAACAAATCGTTTGTTAGATGCGATTATTGTAACCATCATAAATAAAATGTGATGTATACTAACCAGTAAATCCAACAAAGATTAAGATCGCCACAAAAAAGCAATACAGAAAAAATATCTCATATACGGGAGTCGAATATTGTTGTTCTTGTGTGAAAAGCCAAACATGGCATTCATGGATCATATACCTTAAAACCAAATACCGTAATTAATGCTCACTCATGCAAAAAAAAAGTTTAAAACAGAAATACACAAAACGATCGCGAAAACATATGTAGTATAGCATCTTCTACTTAATAGTAAAAAAAAAGAAGTTATAATAATACATAATTATCTCTTACACTTCACACACACGCACACATACACACACACGATTAGATTAGATTTAAAGCTAAATTAGGTACATTAAATTAAGAATTTGAATGTATGTAACTTGGTGACTGCCGTTTTTATTACAAGTTTTGTGTATAAAATCTAAATAAAAAAAAATAAAATTAATAAGTTTACTTTTATTAGAAATAATAAATAGGTTAGAGAAGGAAACAGTTCTTAATTATAAAACATATAATAATGCAGAAACTTGTCAAATTTTACATCATATTTCTAAGTATTTAGGACGAGAAGTGACTTATTACTGACTACCCTCCTGCCATTAATTATATGTCGCAATATATTTATTTAATAATTGATTATGTACCTTATTACCTTATTATTAATGTACAAAGGTGGAATTGCTATAAGCATTCTCTGCCAGTCAACCTCGAGAGGTTAGAAATACTATATGCTGGTCCTTAGCAGATAACATTGAGACCGTTATATCAAAACGAGTTACCTTCTGGGCGTATCAGAAAAGAAAAGGGAATATATATTGAGAAGAATTGCAGATAGTGGAAAAACTGCACCAGCAACCCCGACAAGTGATATCCACCCAGTTTCTACGAATTTGGTCCTCTTGACAGTGTCCTCAGCTACTTCCTGAAAGTCTTCAGGAAGGTTGTTATACTCCTCGTAATCTTTGTTGATACTGTCGAAAATATCTCGAAATTCTTTCCTGTAGATCATGGTCAATAAACACTGCAAAAATGAACACAAATATTATTGTACTGTGTATGTAACTAGACTCATCACATACCAACATTCAATGATGCTGACCCTAGTTCCCTTCGATTTTACGGTGTCAAGTGATCCTACAGACTGCTGGTACGAGGAAAATGCAAATATGGTGAAGGCGGTAGAAACTTTGTACCCTAACTCCTGAGTCACCTAATCTAAAAGGTGTGATAATTCGAGGTGTGGTAATCATGCGTATCCGATTCGTTCCTCAGTTTTTAAGAGGTAAGATAAAATTTGTAGCTAGTCTCGGGTATGACCCTCTTTTTATCTTGGGTTGGTTACAAATATCCATAGACGGCAGTGGTGGTCACTTACCATCATGTTATCTGCATGTTTGTTAGCTATTTGAATATTATGAAAAATGTGGTGGTGTGCGGTGATTGGAGTTACGCCATGTAAAATCTATCGACTTTTCTAGGTGATAAAACACGCTCTGTACACTCATAGCCCCATACTAGGATTTTCTTCTGTGTCGTGGGTACCATGGACACACACAAGACGAACAGAACATGAATCTAAACTCATCATTCAGATATCTGTCTGGCCAGAAATCGAACCCGGGACCCATTGCGCGACAGACCGGTGTGGTAACCGCTCAAAAGAACGCACTCTACTATACTAAAACATAATGTCCTTTATGACTTTCTCATATAATAACAATTGATCGTCAATCGGTCGATGCTTTTGTTATTATTAGCTTTTTATTAGCTTCACCTGTATGTTGGTTTGTAACCGACTTCTTTGGGCGCGATTTTGACCCACTTTAAACGGCCAGATTTCGTTCAAACTTTGTAGATTTATTGAGGACCGATGACAATACACTAATTTGATAAAATTATTCCATTTTTTAATTTGACTAAAAAGTAGAAAATAAATAATAGTTTAAAAAAACTAAAAAACACGCTTTTTATAGAAAACCGAACTAAAAAATTGAAAATAAATTTAAATGAATTTAAATTAAGAAAATAGTGTTAAAAATTTCAATGAATATAAATTAGTAATAGTGTGAATAAAAAAAAATATTTTATTTAAAAAAAAGCGTGAGGTGTTTCTTAAGATATTATCGAAATGATAATCACTCTACTCATATCTGTCAATAAAATATATATAACCATTGACACCATGCACCCCACGCTTTTTTTAAAATAAAATAGGTATATTTTTTTTATTCACACTATTATTAATTTATATTCATTGAAATTTTTAACACTATTTTCTTAATTTAAATTCATTTAAATTTATTTAGTTTAGTGCAAAAGTTTTGAAATATCGGTTCGATATAACGATGATCTATACTATAATAAATCTGTAAGAGGTCGCTGTCTGTACATGGAATAAATTTAGGTGAAAACCATTTCTAGAGGTCTTTAATACGATATAGAACCCAAAATAATGGTTTTTAGAAATCTTTTCTGTTTGTCTGTTTGTCTGTTTGTCTGTTTATCTGTTTGTCTGTTTGTCTGTTTGTCTGTTTGTCTGTTTGTCTGTTTGTCTGTGTGTTTGAAAACGCTAATCTCAGAAACGGCTTATCCAATTTGAATATAATTTTCACCCATGTGTTGTGGGAAACTTCACTTAACATTTAGTGTTTATTTTATGTAAATCGGTTTATAAATAAAAAAGTTATGTCAATTTAAAACTACGCAGTATTTATTCTGTGTTCGATAAGTGTTAATAAGATAAGTAACTGCATAGTTGAATTGGTTGAAACTAAACGTGTTATGGTCTGTAAAATGTATTCCTTTGTTATGTATTTTTATTGGTTATGTGTGTACCTATGTTATTTGATACTATACAAATCTATATCTATATATACTTATATAAAAACGAAAGGATGCTCTCTCACTCATCTATTGAATAAACATCGTAGAGCCTAAACTGATAAAGATACGAATATGATATTTACTAGGGGTTCTTTTTATGACGTAGACGTCAGTTAAGAATGAATTTGCTGATCCCCCCCCCCCCCCACCAATTTAACCCAAATAGAAGATGTAAGTTTGTATGAAAGTCAGTCAATTTTGAGGCCACCTCAATAAAATTTAGTATTTCGCTTTGATTTTTGTGTTAAAACATCGTTTTAAACCGACTTCCAAAAAGGAGGAGGTTATCAATTCGTCTGTATTTTTTTAATTTTTTTTTTAATTTTATATTTGTTACTCGATTTCTCCGCATTGGATGAACGGATTTGGATGTTTTTTTTTCATTTGAAAATAAGTACGTGTCGTCCGGTCCCATTTATTTTTAGTTCACTTTTGACAGTGTCATCCATAAGAAAAGCGCATAAGTCTGATATTTGCATTAACGATGTGCGCGATAAATAGATGAATAACACAATTTCCCGCCAACCGATTTCGATGATTTTTCTTTGAAAGAATGTACTTCAAGGGTAATCTGATTAGTTTGATACGGTTCTGATCATAGGATCCATTTCTTTGAAGCAAATTAACGAAATTAGCGATACTCGGCCAAACCAAAGCTGTAGGAGTCCAATTGGGTTGAATGTAGAATGAGATTACTAAGCAGATATTTCCTAAAACAATTGACCTTCAACTCATCAATCCTGATGATGCAAGGGTACTGCTAGCCTGAACCGTAGAAGTAAGTCAATTTGTTTTTATGGATATATAATAAGATTGTTAAACAAATTCATGGGACAAAAATTTGATCTTCAACTCCTCAACCCTGATGATGTAAGGGTATTTCAAGACTAAACCGTAAGAGTTGACTATTTGATACTTACGGTTATGTAATAAAAATACCAAGCAAAGATACACGGTAAAAATGTTGACCTTCAACTCCTCAACCCTGATGATGCAGGGTTAATTCAAGCCTAAGCCATAGGAGATGGCCATTTGGTGCTTTCGGGTATGTAATATGATTACTAAGCAAAGACACATGATAAAAATTTCGATCTTCAACTCCTCAACCCTGATGATGCAGGGTACTGCAAGCTTAAGCCATAGGAGTTGGCCATTTAATGCTTTCGGGTTTGTAATATAATTACTAAGCAAAGACACAAGATGAAAATTTTGACCATCATCTCCTCAACCCTGATGATGCAGGGGTGCTTCAAGCCTAAGCCATAGAAGTTAGATATTTAGTGCTTTCGGGTATGTAATATAATTACTAAGCAAAGACACAAGATGAAAATTTCGATCTTCAACTCCTCAAGCCTGATGATGCAGGGTACTGCAAACCTAAGCCGTAGGAGTTGGCCATTTAATGCTTTCGGGTTTGTAATATAATTACTAAGCAAAGACACAAGATGAAAATTTTGACCATCATCTCCTCAACCCTGATGATGCAGGGGTGCTTCAAGCCTAAGCCATAGAAGTTAGATATTTAGTGCTTTCGGGTATGTAATATAATTACTAAGCAAAGACACAAGATGAAAATTTCGATCTTCAACTCCTCACCCCTGATGATGCAGGATACTGCTAGCCTAAACTATACGAGATGGGCATTTGGTGCTTTCAGGTATTTAATATAATTACTAAGCAAAGACACATGATAAAAATTTCGATCTTCAACTCCTCAACCCTGATGATGCAGGGTACTGCAAGCTTAAGCCATAGGAGTTGGCCATTTAATGCTTTCGGGTTTGTAATATAATTACTAAGCAAAGACACAAGATGAAAATTTTGACCATCATCTCCTCAACCCTGATGATGCAGGGGTGCTTCAAGCCTAAGCCATAGAAGTTAGATATTTAGTGCTTTCGGGTATGTAATATAATTACTAAGCAAAGACACAAGATGAAAATTTCGATCTTCAACTCCTCAAGCCTGATGATGCAGGGTACTGCAAACCTAAGCCGTAGGAGTTGGCCATTTAATGCTTTCGGGTATGTAATATAATTACTAAGCAAAGACACATGATGACAATTTCGACCTTAAGCTCCTCAGCCCTGATGATGCAGGGTACTGCAAGCCCAAGCTATAGAAGTTGGCTTGCAAGTGCTTATGTATAAGTAATAAGAGTACTAAGCAAAGACACGGAATATTTTTTTTTACCTTCAACTCCTCCCTGATGATGCGGGATAGTGCAAGCCTAAATTATAAAAGGTAGTCACATAATGCTTACGGTTGTTTTTAGTATATATTATAAGTTTAATGACAACTCATTAAACTGAAATGTGATTAATGAATTAAACTTCAATTCATCAACCCTGATAATCTAAGTACACAACCTACTTAAGCCGTATGAGTTTGGTACTTATTGATTAAAATACATTACAACCCATTGAGAGAGAAGTGTCACTTTGAATACCTAAATCCTGAAAATGCAGGAGTATTGTCATGTTATTGATAAGAGTTGGATTTAGCTGTAGCTTTTTAAACAGGATGGGTTAGGTTAGGTTGGAACATAAAAGAAAACATAAAAAATAAGCGAGCAGGGTGCGGCAGCGCCCTGCGAGCGGGTGCGCCCTGTTCGTATGAATTGTAAAAGTGTTTTGATTATGTCTTCTGCTTTACAAAGAACAATGCGGGATTTACGCACACAAATAGCCCGATGCACCTCTTAAAAGATCTTATATTTGGCCACATGAAACAAAATATGAACTTAGAATATATGTCGCTGTTCAGTGATATTCCAATTTTGTAATGATTTGCTTCAAGTAGATAATAGTGCTTTGTTATCCGGTAAAGTTAAAATCAATCTTTATATCTATACGTCTTCGTTTGAATGTGTGTGTGTGAGGAGTTGGTTGAAAAAGTATATCCCGATATTGTTAATACAACCAATAACACTATATATTGGTTCCAAAAGACGGCTATAAAGACCCACCAATAAACGTGTTGATAAAATAAATGATTATTTTTTTTTCAAAATTTAAAGCAGCGTCACAGATCTACTATTCGGTAGACACAGTCATTGAGATGGAGGAAGCAGTACATTATCCAACAGAATTTTTGAATTCCTTAATGCCTTCCGGAACTCCTGAATACAAATTAATATTAAAAGTAGGTTTACCTATAATCTTACTTAGAAATTTGAATCCGCCAAAATTACTTCAAATAATATTTTCCAATTCGGAAAAGTTCAAATCAATCTTTATAATCGATACGTTTTGGTTCAAATGTGGAGGAGTTGATTGAAAAAAGTATCCCGATATTGTGAATTAGACCACTAAGAATGTAAATTGGTTCAAAAAAGCGATTTACAGTATTAGAATTCGTCTAATTAAAAAAAAATACATAACAATAAGTTCCTACCCACAAATACACACTTTAAATTCGTTTTTTTACTCTGTGTTTGACCAGCTGATCCTTGAGCGGCCAAACCGATATTAATGTTACTACTTTTTATCATAGAATTCCCACGGTATCGAGATTTGCGCGAGAAAAACTTTGTGACACGTTGATTTGCACGCGGGCAAAGCCGCGGGTACAGCTAGTTGACAATATATTCATCGCAATAGTTCCAAAAAATAATCAGGCGCAGGCTGTTATCTACTGACTGATCCATTCTATCGACGATCGATGGTAATTAATCCATTGGTGTGGTACTTAGTGATGAAATACATTGTTACTTGTAATAAGAATTTAAAAAAATCGACCTCTCGACAACCCATTATTGTCCCACTGCTAGGCACGGGTGTTTTCTCAGAATGATAGTGTTTTAGGCCATAGTCCATCGCGCTGGCCAAGTGCGAATTGGTGGACGAAAAAAAGAAGAAATATACCTAAATTGAATTAATTTCAATATTTTTTATATTATAGAATCACGTAGCATGGATATAATACACAGTTTTAGTCCATCTGATGGTAAGTAGTACTGTCGTAAATCTGCCGCAGATGCGTTGTTACCCCAGTGAATTATGTTAGATCATCTCGCGAATTGATGTTTCCTCGTCTCTAACCCCTGAAGGTTTTACCAAAGTACGGTAATATTATCTACAGTATTCTAACTTCTTACAAACGCACGAAACGCAAGTTGTACCTACGCGCCACGATTTCGGTATGCACTCGGTACCCAACAGCTAGCGAATGTGCCGTAGTGGCGAGCGGGCGATGTGACGTTTTTTAAGCACTGGATCTTTTTATTTAAATAATATTGTAGCGAAGAGCAGTTGTAAACTATATTAGGCTGTTTTTGATTGCTTTAATTGTGCATAAACACGTCCAGTGTTAATAATTTTTATTTTGGTTGGTAAAATATTATTCAGTGTGAAATTTATAACTATTATTTGTGTACGATTTATTATTAAGTCTCTCAAAAATTAAAAAAAAACGCGTTGTTTTTTACCTTAATCTACTGAATAAAATCCCTACTATCCCTACTAATCCCTACTTCCCTACTAATATTATAAATGTGAAAGTAACTCTGTCTGTCTGTCTGTCTGTCTGCTACTTATTCACGCCTAAACAACTGAACTGATCTTTATGAAATTGGGTACACAGACAATGTTGACATCGAGAAAGGACATAGGCTGCTTTTTATCGAAAAAAATGGGTTGAAAGCGTTAACCCTTAAATGCATAGCACTTCATAAATCGTTGAAAAAAATATATGTCATGAGTGTTTAACTCTAGATAAAGGGAAAAATATTGAAAAAAATCCAGGTGTACTTTTTTGGTTTTATTTTTCGAAAATATACTAAGTATCGATTTCGATACATCATGCATTTAGGTAACAATTTTATTAGGGTAAGTAACTTAGAGCCTGATTTTAGAAATCAGAACATTTTTGAAATAAATTAAAGCAGTCCGTGTTGTTTTTACCATATGTACATTTTATCCTTAATACAGTATATTATGCTCAGTAAATTCCACCCAGACATCACGTAACACATCCTGCTATCACCTCGTTTCAGTTCATGGTCAACTCCGTCGACACAAGTCGACGTTGACCCCAAGAGAACTCTTGGGGTTTTTTTTGCTGGCACAACAGCCTTTCTTCTAGTAGTTGTAAGAGCAACTTCGATACTGATGACACCGACAAGGACGACGGTGGAGAAGTGAACATCACTTCTCCACTTACTAGAGGTCCAAAGCAAAGTTTCCCTGCAAAATTTGATCGCATCTTTCTGTACAGAATATTCTTTTTTGAAGTACCCAGGCGTTGATTACTTGAGATCTAAAAGGTGGTAATTTTTTCTCATGTACCATACCATATCATTACGACTCTTCAACCTGAATCGGCGCCTGCCAAAATACGAATCCCTCAGATCTACATCTCCGATATGTGCGGAGTACTCTTTTGTCAAGTTTTGACAACTAATGGTAGCTGATGGATTTTTTCATACCTTCGAATTTCACCAGCAGGCTCTTCCCCTAAGTAAGTGGAATCCATAGTGACACGCTTGTTGTCCTTCCAGGATACAGCCGTCACATCCACGCCATCAACACCAGTGACATTCTACTTACAGGTGCAGCTTACATTATTTTCCCAACCTGTTCCTCTGAATAGTTCCTAAGATGCGAATTCCTTCTCCAGCCAAATTTACCATAAGTGGAATCAATGTGTAGTAGTTGTCACAGAAAACTACATGAGTTTGTCTTATAAGAGTCAAAGACTCTGTTTCCAAGTTTTCACGTCAAATCTATATCGTCACTAGTAGATTCCTTTTCATCTGAAGAAAGTTCTCCATTTCCTAGCTGCCATAGGTATTTTTCTCTTGTTTTGAAAGATATATATAAAACGCATGAAGATAAACCATGCGCCATATAACTACACAAGCGAAAGGGAATGCATATAACATAAAATTTGGTAAAGCTAAAGAAAACAGTGTTTTTCTCAACAATGTGTTTGAAAAAATAGATACAAATAAGTAATAAGTTACTGTATTCAATAATATTATCGCAAAATCAATGATTTTTGATAAAATAAGGTACTTTGAAAACATTAGGAAGCATATTGTTATTGCCAACAATTAGTAAAAAATCATGCCATTTATGCATAAAGTATCGTTTTCGATACAAACAGAAATCCCTTCAAAAGTGTTCGTTTTAGCAAAAAATCTTGAAAAATACTAATAATAGAACATAAAAGAAATACATGCCATATTACTAGTATTTTTTTCAACCCAAAATATGTTTTTACAGTTTCCGTCAAAACGGATTGAAATTGCAGATGTTGTTGAAGACAATGTTCTTCGACCACATTGTTTCAAACTTTTTTCCCAATTCCAAAATGGCGTCACCAAATCAGCTGTAACTTACTTTTTAAACTTAGTTGACTCGGAATTCACGTCATTGACTCAAAAAAATCATTGACATATAAAAAAACAAAGTTACGGACTAAGAAATTCGAAGTATCGATTTCGATACAAGATGCATTTAAGGGTTAAAATCGGGCATTAATGTTTATATGGGAGTTCGTTTTCGACAGTCTCATATTGACAAGTCCGTCAAGGGGTACGATAGACTTACTTGAAACCTTATCTATATAATAGAACATAAAAAAACATTGATTTCGAGTCGACAACATATATCCGTAAAATTCGGATTGTCGTGGATTTTGATAAATTCTAATACAAATGACATGACAGTAGCCATAATGGCCGCCCGGACGCCAACATGTCATGTCACCAATATGGCTACGGATGAATTCTGAATTCATTAAAAAAAATACGTATAAATTTGTAACTATCAAATAACTTAAAAATAGATGTGATTTAAATTGATTTTAATTTACCCATAGTTTATGAATTTATAAAACAAAAATGTATTTATAATACGAATTATATACAATTACGAAGAATTTCCGATAAGTTACATAATAAGTATGCAACGGCGGTATGATGGCGCTTCATACTATTATAGTAAAAAAGATAATCGAAACCAATAATTCAAAGGCGATAAAATGTTTTAACATTGTTTTAAAATAAAATTATCGACTCTATTTGTCACTCCATGTTCAACTGTTTATTTTACTTAATTGCCAACAGCAAATAAAAAATAGATATACTAAGAACTTTATTGTTCCAATCATAGCAATTTTCGATCTCTTCCTTTTAATATTTTACAACATTACACCCTATCCAAACAAGGAAGGAAGTGGACTGTCTAATAGGAATGCACGATATAAATCGATATCTTAAAAAATATCGATATATGCACGCGATATATCGTTTCAATCCGATATTATCGCATCATCTAGTATCGATATAAAAATCGATATATTTCATCCGATATACAAATATCGGGTAAAATTTAAAAACACATTCCATTTCATTTTACCCGGCTGCATTAAAAGGAGGATAACATTTTTCGAGCGTAATTTAGTACGTATGCACATATGTACGTCGGTTAATTTCTTTGGTATGCAATGAATGAAAGAGCAAACGAGCATGATGGTAAGTTACCACTGCCGCCCATAGACATCTGTAAGCAACTTCAAATAGAACATGGGTTCTATCTGTGATTGACTATCACAGACTACACTGGTTCTACCGTCTGATAAATGCTTTGTAAGTATTTTATCTCAAAAATTAAAATTATTTACTTAATAGTTAAATATATGAGAATATTGATATATTTCTAATTTTCCGATTCCGTTTTAGTAAGTTATTTAAAAAACTTAAAATAGGTACCCAAATTCTTAAGATATTATTTAAAATACTTACTAAAATGTTAAATATATCAAAATTTTGGTATATTTAACATTCAGGTATGAAGTAGTATCTTTTGTATTAATCCTGATCAAAAACTGTGTGCGTACGAAAATTCTACGAAATCAAACCGGCATTTCTTACATGAAATAGTAACAAATATACCTACATCCTCAGAGAGTTTCGTATTTATTTATAATATTTATATTCATTAGTAGCTATTTTTCCTCATATTACCTGTAGCTTTATCTAATATTTATCATAACAAGAATAGTCAAACGAATTACTTTCGATATAATATAAATAAATATATCGATAAAAAATATCGATATATTAGTGCGATATATCGCAAAGTATCGATACATCATTACGATATATTATATCGATAAAAATATCGATATATTTTTTTCATGAACATCCCTACTGTCTAACTATAATGTTAGTCAACAATATGTTTCATATAATAAAATACAGTAAGTGCGAAAAACCCACGTAATTAAATTATGTTTCAAAAATAAACTACTACAATATTTAAAACATTTGCACATTGTTACTTAAATAGTTTCATAACTATTATTGCTTAAATAAAGTTATGTTATTGACCACACCCGTACATTTTTAGCGAAAATAAATATTATGGACAAAATACAATTGATAGTTTTTTATGCAAAATACTAACATTATAAAGTCGATCAGTATCTAAATAAGATATAACAATTATATCATGAATTATTATTATAAAGAAGCTTTTGCAACTTTTGTGATAAATAATTGAATGAATATTGAAGCATGGTTGATGAACACTTGGCTCTAATAACAAACGAGCAAGGTCAACATTATTGTTCTTTTTATATTTATGATATGTTCATTATAAATAATGTTATAGAAAACATGCACTTAATCAACATATTTTAAATTAATTTTAGAATAACAAAGTGTGTCAAAATAAGCCGAAATAGATGATGTTCTTAACTCATAAGTATGTGAAATTCGCATCTGTTATTAAAATCGTGATAGCCGTGTGGTGCCAAGTCGGGCGGATTAGAAATGCGAGGTCTGGGGTTCGAATCCAGTTGTCATATGTACATTATTATTATTATTATTATTATTATTATCTGTAGTTTTCATAAATACTAATTTTAGTATTATTTTTTTTATAACCAGCTCATTTTTAAATATTATTTAGTATCGGAAATGCAAAGCTTTCGCCCGCCTGGGAATCAATGTGTCACAAAGTTTATATGAAATTAATAGAGGTTTAACCTCTGTCAGGTAAAAGTACAAAATAATTTGGATTTACCTTGCCGACAAATTCAAATTTTAATGTAATGAACCACAAACAAGGCTTAATAAAGATAAACTAAAAACATACCTGAGCGCCGCTTAAATGTTAGTAGAACCAAAATTAGTTTACGTATCATTGATACTGTCATTAGATTTTTAGTTTTAGTTAGAGGCATTAGGAGGCACGGGTAAAACGTTTTTAATAAATTTACTATTAGCGAAAAATATAAGATCTGATAGAAAAATTGCTATTGCCGTGGTGTCTTCCAGCGTTGCGCCCACACTTTTAAAAAGCGGTCATAATGCCTGCCTATTCGCCTTTGAGCGTCCACTCAAGATTTGTAGCAACGATTTCTCTAACATTTTTAATATTTCAAATCAAAGGAATACTGGAAATTCAATGCGGGATTGTTATTTGACTACTTATTTGGGATGAAGATTCTGTAGATACAGCCATCGAGATCGAAGACATTATCCAACAAAATTTTTGGATTCCTTCGACCCGCCTCCCGGTACTCCTCCGCACAAACTTTTTTAAAATAAAAGTACGCTTTCTACACTCAATAAAATAGAAAATTTCTACAATTTCAATTTCTACAATAGCTCCACACTAGGATTTTTTCTTGTGTCGTGGGTACCATGGACACACAAGGCGTATATAGAAACACCCAGACCCAGAACATTAATCTATTCAGATTTCTGTCTGGCCGGGAATCGAACCGGGTGTGGTAGCTGCTCCGCAACGCGGGTCGTCAAGGTTGTCAAATTAATGTTAAAAGTAGGTTCACCTATATGTAATCTTACTCAGAAATTTAAAAGGACCAAAATTACTTAAAATAGTATTTTTCAATTCATAAAAGTTAAAATCCATCTTTAAAATCGATGCGCTTTGGTTTAAATGTGGAGGCGTTGTTTGAAAAGATGTACCTATTCCGATATAGTTAATGTGACCAATAAGACTGTAAATTGGTTCAAAAAAGGGGTTTACGATATTCTGATTCGTCTTATTTTCATAACATTTTACATAACAATATGCACCTACCCACAAATACACACTTAAAATTCGTTTTTTTCACTCTGTGTTTGTCCGGGTAATCCTTGACCGGCTAAACCGATTTTTACGGGTTTTCACTATAGAAAATGTTATGGAACAACATGTAGACTACTTTTATCGTAGAATTCCCACTGAGTGGAGATTTGCGCAGGAAAAACTTTGCGATACATTGATTTGCACGCGGGCGTAGCCGCGGGTACAGCTAGTACATAATAAGTAAGAAAGAAAGTCAAGTATACAGATGTATTAAAATACTTTAGGCGGGTAGCCCTAACGCGAACTCTCGTCGAGCGCGTCTGTAGGTATAAAATTCAAGGACACGGCAGAGTTAGACTACTGTATGATATTAATACTGTGACCAAAGTACAATTACGCTAACGTGTGGCGGTGGTACCTGCGTTTCGAACCACAAATCATCCTTTAGAATTGTGCGCAATTGTATTTAAAATCCCAACACTTAAAACAGCAGGTTATTTACCTTCATATTTGCAAATAAAAGAGCCACGAAGAACACCAGTTGTCTCGCCATATTCTGAATATCATTGTTTTGAAAGCGAATGCTCATATCATTGATAAATGTAAGGTATATGGGTACGCAAAGCAGATATAGAATACCTGCAAAAATAGTATCAAAACATAATATATTCATAAATAATTAAATCAATTGTAGTAAAAAAACTGTGTTCTATTCACACACGACGGAAGGAACTTAATAATTTTTATTTTGCATTTTCCAAACTTAAGCTCCTATAGTTGGCAAGTAGTTAGCAAGCTGTGAAGAAGATCATTAGAATCATTCAGAATGGGGTGCAGCGCCATCTAGTAGTAGCGGCGACAACTGCTTTCGTAACAAACTTTCAATTCCTCGATTTTTAAATTACAACGATCCTATGGAAGTTACACTTCAGAACTCTACTACTACAGCAATCATGGATACGATTAATTAATTCCATCAATAAGAGTCATCAATTTCGGTACACTTTTATATGAAGCGACTAACATAATCCTCGGGAGTAGCAACGCATCTGTGATTGACTTCAGATAGAACCCATGTTCTATTTGAAGTTGCTTTGATATCCATGGACGGTAATGAACACTTACTGACTGGACTGGATTTCAATCACATAAAAAAGGGGATATTTACAAACTTACATATAGCGAATCCTCTCATTTTATCAATTTTCGGATTAGGATACATCAGAGACATGGCATAAATAAATGTAAAACCCTTATACGTTTCATCCAGACTTTTGAATTTCTTTTTATTTTGCTCTGTAAACAATATATGTTCAGTCATTCCTATTATATGTATATGTATATAATTTATATATTATGAACGAAAGGACTTACGGAAAGGCATAACTTCCGTTGAAACTATCCGAATATGAAAACCAAACTGACGAATGATTTTACGTAACAATTGTAGTCCTATTTATTCTACCTCTTTTATTATCCTGTCAACAACATAATATGTTGTTGACAGGATAATAAAAGAGGCTTTCAGGTCAGTTATATTATAACTGACCTGAAAGACATTCATATGATAAAATAACAGACATCGTGACCAGTCAATGGTTTACCTTGTAATCAACATTTAGTCAAGCTCTCCAATAAGAAATGCCAATCAAAATTAATGATCAATATAAAATGTAACCGCATCACAAAAGTTGAGATGTTATTATGTACCTAGTAGTTACTTTATGGTTAACCTAAAGCAGTATTTTTTTAAATTCGCGATTCCGCCCCCATATAGTCGCTATAGTCCAGCGTGAGCAAAGAGCCTACCTAAAACCTGAGACAATTATATTTTATGAGAAATAAAAAAATATAAATTGATTCTAAATGTGGACGTAGACTAAGTGAGAACATCTGGCCTAGAATAAACTCCAGGAGGAGATGTATTTCGTCCCTGTAGTTCCGGGATCAGAATAGGGCTACGGCATCCCCTGGCTGTCGTAAGAGGCGACTAAAAGGGGCTTCCGGGGTTGCAGACGGCTAGAGTGGGAGCTCGAACCGTTCGGTCAGGCGATCCCGGGAAGGACGGCGGTATATGTAGTCGCATACCGTCGTAAAGACTAGACGGAGCGGTGGGCCCAGCCACCCATCTGGGAGCAGCCCGATGGGGCAACGCGCTCAGAGGATTCCGGTTGCGGTCGGACCGAGTACCCGGAGTCCTCTTTATAGCGCCGAGGACGGCCACCGGGGGGGTTTTAGTGCGGTAAAAATCCCACATAACCCTGCGTCGAGTACCTTTTGAAGGTTTCCCCTCGAGAACAAAAAAAAAAGGAGGAGATGTATTTATTAAAAGAAATGTTCTATTTAAAGACGTTACCAGTAATTACAGTCCATTTGAGAACACGTAATCACGTGACCTCTAACTTTTGCAATCAATACAAAATGGAAGTAATCTAACCTAAGAGGGACGCAGATGCTTTGACTGACGACTAAATTTGAATACCTCTTTTAAGTCCTTTCCTAAGCACGTTTCCAACACTATCCGTCGAATATTGAAAAGAACTAGGACAAAAGTTCCTAAGTATACACGCTTTCTACACTCACGCTTTCTACACTCATAGCCCCACAATAGGATTTTTCCTGTGTCGTGGGTACCATGAACACACACACAAGACGAATACACAAACACCCAGACCCAGAACATGAATCTAAACTCATCATTCAGATACATGTCTGGCCGGGAATCGAACCCGGGACCCATTGCGCGTCAGACCGATATGGTAACCGCTCCGCCACGCGGGTCGTCTATATACGTATAATATATAACGAAGTGATTGCGCGACATCAGGATGATCGGGGGTCTTCATTACTGTTCATACTTGAAGATTTCAAGTAAAACACAAGAGTAAACTTCTTCGATTTATTCACAGTTGAGGAGGTCCGATCGCTTTCGACGGTTAAACAAGAATCTCTTCTTTACCGGCAGGCGCTCGCCTTTGTATTACAATGTTTGGTGAGGTGACAATAACAAATTTATGGAGGGTAAACTGTTTTTTTATAGGATTGAAACAGCAAACGAACTTGCAGTTCACATGATGGTAAGTGGTCACTGCCGCCCATGGACTCCTGTAAGCAACTTCATATAGATCATTAAGTTCTATCCAAAGTCAATTACAGATGCGTTGCTACTCCTGAGGACTAAGATGGTTGCCTCATATAAAAGTGTGCCGGCAACCACACCCTTCCATCGAAACGCAAAAAAATGCTTCACGCTAGAAATAGGTGTGGCGGTGGTACTTCCCCGGGCGAACTACACTGGTTCTACCACCTGTAGAAACTTAATTACAATTCTTAAAATCACTAAATATTGCTAATTTAATAAACAAACAATTTTCGATCTTTAAACTAACTAAAATAATTATTTTCGGCGACGTGTTTTTCATAAATATGCGGTGTCGCGCCGACATATATGTAATGTAACGTAGCAGTGGTATTTTTTCATGTGGTGAGGTGAAAGGACGTGGTGAAACGCGATAATCAACTTATATGTTGCGTACCTTTTTTAATTAGGATGATAATTAAAAAAGGATTAGTTTCTAATCAAACATCGGTTAAGATATTTTTTCCAATATCATTTTCCATAGTGTTATAATATATTTATATATAGAACACTTTTTTTACAGCAGTACCGTTGTACATTATAAACGAATTACATAAAATGTTGCACTGAAATAGCATATACGACCGCGCGCAACGCTGTCTTGGGCAGGGTTTTCAACTTAGGGGTTTCCCCCAAATTTAGGGGATAAATAAGTAGGATGGGGAATTTTTAGGGGCTTTTATAACTTCAACATATAGGTGTTTCTACAGGGTAATCTCCCCGCCAGGCTGTACGATCACGACGAAAAAAAAAGTCATGCACTACACACCAAGACCTTTTTTTTTCCTCGTCAAGTCAGGTTGCCACGAAGAGAATAGAAGAATTCCAATTAATAATTCATTATGGGGGATTTTAGGGGTTTTGAATGAAGGCTTTAGGGGAATACATTTTTGAGACTTGGTAACCCTGGTCTTGGGTACAAATGAGATTGTCGCTTCAGTGGCGCCAGCGGAGACGCACGTAAACTCATTTCCGGCGTTGCACCACTTCCACCCGATAATTATAGGAAATTGGCGGGAACGGCAGCGCTCCTTCTTGGATCTAATTTTGCGAGGATAAATTAAATTATTCTATAATTGCTTGTCGAGTAAGATAGCAAACGCCTTAGTGGTCAATTACTGATTTACTGATGCTCGTGGCGGCTAATTTATTTTTTGACATAAAAATTTTCACTGTTATATCTGAATATTTATGTAAACTAGCTGACCTGGTGTACTTCTTCCGCCTAAAAGACAAAAATCTAAAATTATCAGTGCTTCTCCACAATATTATATATCAAAATCAGATCAGATCCGATCAGTTCAGCCAGATAAAGAAAACTCTATCTACTAAAAAAAATGCATTAAAATCCGTAGCGTAGTTTTAAATATCTAAGCATACATATGGACAGACACCGGGAATCGACTTTGTTTTATACTATGCATTGACATTTCCATGTATCTTGAGTCCAAATCATTGGCTAACTCTATGTCTCTTCAAACGTTTGGCTCGATTTATGGAATAAACATCCATACGTTTGCAAGTACATGTGTTCGGTGTACAGTGTGTTCTGAAAATGTAAGCGGAAGCATGACGAACGTCGATTTTGTATTGGCCATAAAATTTGGTTATAGTAATATTTATTTTAAAAACAAGAAAATAATTAAACGAAAACGGAAAATCAAGACTTGTTTTTAAATTAATTTTTAGGTAGTTTTGCTGAAGAGACACATCTCTAGTAACTTTTTGCCAAAGTCCCAATTGTATATCTATCTAATTATCTCTGATGTATCTTGAAGTGTACCAAGAAACAACAATATCTTTACTTGACCACTTACTCAATTTCTATTATATCAATAGTATCTATTGTTTTTATTGAGTACCAAATGACCAAGCAGTCCATCCGACGGTAAGTGGTCAGTTTCACTCATGGACATCTGTAACCAATTGCATACAAAACAAAAGCTCTATCTGAATTTGACTCCAGATAGAGATGTTGTGTTCACAGATGTATGGCTACTCACGAAGGCTGGGATAGTCATCTGTATTGATATTATAAAGAGGAAAACTTTGTATTATTGTATGTTTGTCATGAATTAACTTAAAAACCGATTTTAAAAATTCTTTCACCAGTAGAATGCTACATTATCCCTGAGCAACATAGACTATTTTTGTTACTAGAATATATAAAGCATCTTTACTAAAACTTGATTAATGTGATTCAAAGTGTCGAATTTTTTTTTCATTACATACACTGCGTTTTTATTGATAATAGAACAAAAAAATGTTCTACAATATAAGGGAACATATCAATATCTACAAAAGAATTGGACACCGCCGCCGCACAGTGATGTGTGTTCGCTTACGCAAAGCAGTCGTCGCAAATTTTTTGAGACTACTATCGGAATAGCAGCAATACCCACTGCTGACTATGACTATTGACCAAATCCCCATTTCGGATGGGGAAATGTCCAGGAGTGGTGCTCAAATGTATAATGGTTGGATAGATTACATTATAATCTGCGCGAACGAAGTTGCATCGATTCTGCTACTATACTTATATAAAAGGGTGCGTGCGGCAATCACACTCTTCCAGTGAAAGGCAAGAAATAATCGTATTAACACTTACTACAATAATATCAATCAACATAGGATTTCTGTTTTCTAACTTATCACTTTAATTAAACCTCGAAAAAGCTTTAAATCAAATAAATTACTTTATTCCAATCTAATCATAACCAAGGCCAGTAAAAATTACTTTGTTCAAGTAAAACCCTGTCCGCTAATTAATTTCGTTCTTTCGTGTCTTGAGAACGATTCGTCTCAGAAACCTGACCTCCAAGTTAAAATGATCAAAAGCCTGAATGAATTAAGAAATTAAGAACTAAACGAATCATCTTAGAAAACTTTAATGTTCTTGAATGCTAACAAGATGTTATCTTTCTACAAAAAAGGTAAAAATAAACAACGAAGAATTTATTACATAAAATGTATTCCTAGGAATTCGCTCTTCTATTCAACATCTCATCTCATAAATATTGTTTTTCGTGATGCAGAATAATAAAATTAAACCATTAAGTTAAATAATTCGTTTAAAATACAATAATAATATCTGTAAGAAACATAGAGAATACAATTTCTCATAATACATATTTCGTAAATATTTTCTAATTCGGCTTTGTAATTTAAAAAATGTGCTAGCAATTTGACACATATTTTTTTTATATTATTTTGGTATAATAGATAAATTATTAAAATATCCCAAGAAAATATTTGTGCGCATAGTTTTATCTATTGTATTATTATTCGTCTTGGACTCATACCTTAAACTACACTCCTACCATATTTTGTAACTGAGTATGAAGGGGAGAATTTACTTAAAATACATGTCATTCCTTATATTTTTCTACACTTGTCAACGAGGACATAGAAGTATTGTAACAGTTTTCTTCTCTTCTGTCTACTTCTTTCCCCATTTTATCACATACATCTATTTTACTATATTTTAGTTCAAGGGGTAAATCCTTTACAATAACTTCCCGGAGCAATGCATTTCTAATAGTGCTGTTCACTTTTTCCCATTTACACCTCTTATTTTTCCTTTTCCTAATGGAACTCTTTACGCCTCTCCACATTTTCTTGATATTACCGTCAAACCACTGTAAATATAGCCAAACAATTGTATTGATGCAGCATACTAGGAGGAACAGAGCAATGCATACAGAAATTATGCATGTAGCAATGGTCATTACTGCTGACTTGAAGCAAACGCTATAATCAAGGTCCACTTCTTGCGGTACAGGACACAGTTTACCGTATAACAAATCACGAATCAACTTTAAATTCTCAGAAATAGTTGAGCAATGTGACGTCACTTCTACCTTCATATCAGTTGTTGACTTAGGGGCGACCGTCACAGTACCTAATCCAGTACTGATTGCATAAATGTCTTGGACTGTCAACGGCAAATCCAGATTTCGGCAAATATTACTATCTGGTACATATACATAATCAGGTAATTCCTTTTCTAAATCTGTCAAACATGGTGGCACTTCTATACATTTATTTAAATTATAATCAAAAACAGGTTTATAATCTAAATATTTAGTGACGCAATTAACAGGTTGACAATTATTTAATGAGTCTTCATCAACAGTTTCGCAAGAACTGACTTTTCTACTGCCAATATAATGCTCCATTAATGCTTTTGAGCTTTTTATAACGGTTCGCGTATCAAATGGTATTGATACTTTTGTTCTATTTGTAGTTCTTTTACAATTATAATACAACATGACGTTACAGTATCCATTTAAATCATGCTGTTGTATAACTGGAATCACATACAATAATGTTTTTCGATCTCTTGGATTTACTTTAAGAATATTTTCACCAAAACAGGCCATAATATCACAATTATCTTTAATTGAATTAGTCAAGCAGCACTTTTCACACCTAGAATATAAATTACAAACGTTTTGGCGATCTTCATTAGTTACGTCTACATAAAATCTGATCCCTGCAGAGTTTACTTCTAACGGTAATATTCCTTTATCTACAACTGATATTAAAGCTATAACTTTGCACATAAAAATTAAATTTATAAAGACGAAACATGATTGTATAAACATAGCATTATTTAAAGTTTTTTATATACGGTCTAACACAATTTAATTAATGTAAGTAATTGTCATTTATGACATTAAGTTTCAAACGGAGACAGAGGTTTTAGTAAAAGTATAATACAGAACAATATTATTTTGTCACCTGCTGCTCACAGATTTTTAATATACATACGTCATTGTGCCTAAGAATAAATGATAAGTATTTTTTGAATATATTCTATAGGTCGTCTCGTTTTTGCATAAACTCATCTTTAATAAAATCTGCAGCTCGTTCAGCAATCATCATAACCGGAGCATTTGTATTTACACTTGTAATTGTTGGCATAATGCTTGCATCCACGATTCTTAAGCCCTTTACACCAATAACATTTAGTCTATTATCAACTACTGCAGAAGGATCACCTATTTTGCCCATTTTTGCCGTACCTACTGGATGATAAACATTATAGGTAACCGATCTTGCCATGCATTCCCAATACTCATCACTCATAAATACTGTATCGTCACAATCCTCAAAGTATATTCTCTTAAACTCAACATTAGCTTTCTTAAATGCGACAGTGTTAACGATTTCAGTAACTCTTTTCAAACTATTTACAAATATCTTCATGTCTCTACTATCACTAAAATACTTTGAATAGATTTTAGGGAAATCAGCCGGATCATTAGATCGTAGCATTATCTGTCCTCTAGAAAATGGTCTACATAAAGATACGAAAAATATAATGAGTTCTTTGTCAGTATTCATACGTGCATATTGTTTGCAAATATCATCTTTAAAGGACATGATTTTTGTACACATTGAGTACACATACGAAGTATTTGGTACAAAATAGTTATGATCGATCTGTACATCTGGAAGCAGTTTGTCTCCTGGAACAGAAAGAAACGCGTTTATATTCGGTTGGTCGTAATTTGTAGAATGAGGTCCAGTTTGATCTAATAAATACTGAGCTGCAGCTTTGTGCCAATAGTCGTCGTCCTTTGGTTTAGCTCCTGTATTTAAAGTTACTGGCACGGGTATTCTAACGTGATCTTGCAGATTTTCTCCTACTGGTAAATTTTTGATAACCTTGACGTTCAGTTCTTGTAAATGTGCTTCAGGACCAATACCAGATAACATTAGTAAAACGGGTGTATTCACTGCTCCTGCACTAATTATTACCTGGTTTTTAGCGAACAATGTTCTTGTATTTCCATTCGCTAGGCTAACGATAACACCTTTAGCTATTAAACCGTTTTCATCGAACTTTATTTTATTTACAAATGTTTCTTTCAAAACATATAGATTGTCTCGTTCTTTAGCAGTATTAAGGAAAGCCGTTGCTGTGCTGACACGCCTTCCTTTATGATTTCCTCCAACAATCTTTCCCACTCCCATTTGGGTAGGACCATTAAGATCTTCTAGATATTTCAATCCTAATTCTTTATACCCTTCTAACAATAGATTTGCTATTTCAACATGGGTAAAATTAAGCCTATTAATCATGTATTGTCCTTCAGTACCGTAGTTCTTTCTTAGCTCAGAATCATTTAAAATAAATGGATCTACAATTTTTTCGCTCTTCATCATATATTTCTTAATCGACGTCCAGTCCCAACCATCATTGTCTTCTAGATGCCACGGTTCATAATCACCTGGGCTACCTTTTAAATGAAGAAGGCCATTAATTGACCCAGTCCCCCCGATAACTTTTCCTCGTGGCCAAAAGGATTTACCATCTACGCAGCCTCTATTAGTTTTATAATCTTTTTCGGTGTAATACTGCCACGCATGTTTACTCCTATGTGTTGCTCCCGAAAAGTTTGGAATCTGAAAAATTGATACAATCTCTTTTATTTTCACCAATTTGACTTTACTTAAAATTAATGAAATTGCCAGTTATTAAAATGTAGTTTATTTTTTACAGCATCCTAAAAAATCTCTAGACGATGAGTGCCATCGACACACATAAACACGCATCAAAACCTAATATATACAATATTTATGTAAATTAAACGCTAATTTGATTTGGAAAAGACATGGATAGTTAATAATATTGATAAAGGCTTACAATACTCTCCAACGGAGGATCCCCACCAGCCTCAATAAGCAAGACCTTCCAATTCTTAACCTCAGTCAAACGACTCGCTAGGATCGACCCAGCTGTTCCGGAGCCCACGATTATGAAGTCAAATGTATCTCCATCTTAAACATATTAACATTATTAATAGTAGTACACAAGACATTTCAATTTGTATGTTTTTAATTAAAACGATTTTTTTAAGAATGGTAGAACTGTGCTATAGAAACATACACACACACGTATATACACGTTAGCAAACGTTAAGGGTTACGTTTACTACTCCATACTCCTTAAAAAAAAAAGAGAAAAATGTACAAACAAAACAGACAAATCCGCAGAGATTTTTGCCGGATCGTATTAGTTAGGATCATGTTAAGATCGGCAGGTAGTTTAAAGAGAAAGAAAAAATGTTGTAACTGACAATTAGTAATAAAGATATTTCAATTCCAACAACAGCGATAGGCGGAAAAAGAAAGACTTATTTTTTCACCCTATCTATGGGGGCCTATCTATAGGAGGAGAGAAAAAAATTCCTCTTGTTTGAAGAAGTTATGAAAAAGTCTCCCACATAAAAACGGTAAAGTTTCCAACATGTGCAAGTATTATTTTTATACTTAAATCTAATGATAAGTCAGACGGGCTACCTGAATTTTACGGCATTTATGATAGGAAACTTACCAGAAACTCTATTAGAATGGTCCGCTGGCCACGATTCAGTCAACAGGCACTGAACCGCCAGTAGATGGGTTACAAGTCCAGAAAATGTGTTTCCCGCTGGTCCTTGGGTGAAATTTGCACAAGGACTACTCAAACACATGACTCAAACTTAATGTCATGTACGGGAATTACTAAAACCTGAAATATTTAATCAAAATGAGTTATTAAAATCTTTGCCATAGGCGAAAATGACAATATTATGAATACTGTTTGCACTCTACCGATACTGGTAAATAGTGTGTAATGTCTACCAGAGGTTATCGTAAAGTAAGGACTTAAATCTATAGGTATAAGATGAGGTGCAGTATCTTCCAAACGCACATTTGAGTTCCCAACATAGAAAGGTGAATTAATTGATTTGATTTCTTCAAAGAGAAACCTTTTTGTATTTCGACTCCCGGAGCAATACCACCACACCTATTTCTGCCTCATAACAACTATATCAAGCGATGCTGTGTTTCTATTTTAATGATTTGTTAAGGAAGACATTCTTATCCGCGTCGGTCCGATTAGTCCTTAAGACAACGCATAATTAAGTGATACATATTTAGGCCATAGTCCACTGCGCTGGCTGGCTAAGCTGGCTGGCTAAGTACGTTATGTACTTTAATACTTACTAAGAAAATAAGAAGTCGAGAGAAACAATACAAGTTATAAGCACGTTAAGAACACAAAGTAATACTTATCGCGAACGTGTCGATTTATAATTATTGTAATAATCTTCACGAACGCACAAATTGTACTGAGGACGGCGTGAAAATATTATTGATATAGCTATCTTTTATTTACAACTCACGTAGGTATGGAGATAATATTTATCGTGCAGAAACTGGTATAAATTAGGCCTGTCATGCATAGGTATAATACTTCAATTATTATTGCTTGTCTTCACGTTTCGATGGAAGGGTGTGAATACCGGCACACTATCCGGCGACCATCATAGTCCTCGGGAGTAGCAACGTATCTGTGATTGACTTCAGATGGAACCCATGTTCTGTATGAAGTGGATTACAGATTTCCATCGGCGGCAGTGACCACTTACCATCAGGTGGACTGCATGCTCGTTTGCTACTTCAGTCAGAACGTAGTATAAACGTAGTAAGAACGTAGTAAAAAAAACGTAGTATCTGTATAGTATTGTATCAGTCTTAGTATTTAATTCTACTTGTGGAATTATTATTGTTTAGTTGTATTAACTCATGGAAGTAGCCGGATTCTTTTCCATAAATAGGTCATTAACTATTTACAAGCTTTCATTTGATATTCATATTATTAAGACTGACGATAAAAAATCATTCTCTTCTCCCGTCTTTTCTATTCGTAGGCATTCTTAAAAGTTATATTGTAACTTCTACAACTTAGGCATCCAGTGATACACAACATTTTTAAAACTGTTGAACCATTAACACAACAATAGCTCAAAATTTAAGCTATTGTGTTCCAATTCAATATAACATTAATTATCCTCTTACTGTACATACTATAAGTATGTACTCTCTCTCTCTACTCTTATATATCGTCAACCCATTATTGTCCTGGGCTGGGCACGGGTCTTCTCTCGGAATGCGGAGTTTTAGGCCACAGTCCACCGCGCTGGCCAAGTGCGAATTGGTGGACTTCACACACCTCTGAGAACTTTTTTTGTAAAGAATTCTTGGGTGTGTAGGTTTCCTCACGATGTTTTCCTTTACCGAAAAGCAGTGATAGTTATTTTCTAATACGCACATAAATCATTGGTGCGTGCCTAGGTTTGAACCTCGGACCTCCCGAATGAGAGGGCAAGTTTCAACCATTAGGCTATCACTGCTCAACTCTACTACTATACTATTAACCCCCACACCAGGATTTTCCCCCGTATTGTGATATAGCAACATACACAAATACGCGAAGACACAGATTTAGCCAACCAAAATCTAAATTAATCATCCAGATATCTGTCTGTATTGAATCCGGAACCTTCTGCGGTTTGGACCGGTATGATAACCACTCCGTAACACTGGTCGAAACGAATTATGAAAAAAATACATATGTACGCATGAAACACATTAGGTACACTCCGCAGTCGAGTATTTACAAACCTAAATAATGTATGCAAATAATAGGTGTAATATCATATTAATAAAATTTTAACAAGAAAATTCTTTCACAGGCAGAAATTCTAATAATTTCATTTACATAAATTGAACTGAAAATAATGATTTCTCGTTCTAATTCGTCAAAGCTCGATTACTTAAATAAACATGGAGAAACGAACTTTCCCGAAGGCACTCGTTTTGTAATTATTCCGGGATCGGGAAATCTTACTTACTCAAGTAAAACAATCAAAGTCCTTGTATATTCAGCGAAGATGTTGTTGTATGATGAGAGATAAACTATCACCACATAGTCTAAAACAAAGTCGCTTCTCACTGTCCGTCCCTATGTATGGTTAGATCTTTAAAACTACGCTACGGATTTTAATGCAGATTTTTAATAGGTAGAGTCGTTCAAAAGGAAGGTTTTTATGTATAATATAGGAGAGAAACAGTGATAAATTTAGATTTTTGACTTTTAGGCAGAACAAAGTTCGCCGGGTCAGCTAATACACTTATACTAACCAAAAAAACGTATGCTCACTTTAAACAATGCAAAGTAGTTTACGCGAAATAGTAATAGAAAAAAAAATAAATGACATTGAGAGATACAATCGATTTGATACAATAACTCGACTGTGATCCTACTAATGCTCATATCATGGAAAAAACAATACGTTCGCGTTATGTTTTTTTATATATAGGCAACATAAAGGCAACTACACAGTACCCTATTTTTGTGATAAGTCAATTGATAAACAGATAAAGTTCATAACAAATACTGTAGCTACATTTAATTGTATGTTATTTAATTGTTCCTGAATCCTATAATGTTAAAAATAGTAAGTTGGTTTATCAGTTCTTGTGTGTGCGCTGCGTGTTTCGTGCGCTCTATTTTCCCGTACCACTTTGTGATAATCCTTTGTTTAACTTATATTATAATCAAATCTATCGCATAACGTTCTCAGTCAGTTTCAACTTGAGCTTATGTTTAAGTTTGTAAGGATTGAATTTGAAATTACGTGACAAAGTAAGCCTACTTACTGAGCGGAGTTACTTATTATTGACAAACAAAATACTTATTCTATGCAATATAAATTTCCTTCTACGCACAATTATAGTAAACCATAGTCATAACGAAGTGTTACCGTTAGAACCCGTTTTTAGTTAAAACGCGTTTTCTCTAGTTAAAACTAGTGTTGCCCAAATTCAGTCTTGGTCTTGCAGTCTTGGTCTTGTTCTTGCGTTTTTGCAAGACCAAGACCAAGAACAAGACCGCGTATTTTTAGCAAGACCAAGACCAAGACTGACCGTGCAAGACTTGAGCAAGAACAAGACATAGCCTGCAAGACTCTTGCGTCTTGCAGCTAGGACTTAGCGCTATTTCACTGAGTAGTTAGGTGTAACAGTTCGGTGTATAGGTAGGTACGCTTAGGAATTCTATGAGACGCAAAAAACTGTATCAAAGAATATGAAAAAGTGGACCTATGCGCATTACGACTAATACCATAAACATAGTGAATAAAAAAATATCTATTAAAATCAAACTGAGTGCATGCATAGTTATGTTTTAACCATCGGCACTTTAATAATGCGGCATCAAAGGTTTTGTACTTACTTCTCAAAGAAATTTGCCGCTTTTCGGAAGTACATGGTTATGATATACGCGCCGGCGGCTTCTTTTGAAATCTAAAACAATCGTTGCCGCCACGCCGAAATCATAACATTTGACACTATTTGATTGCCGCCATAGGGCGTAGGTATACTCATGCAAAATAATTTCGAATTTTAAGAGTACCTACAGGTGTTCCAAAGAATAAATAAGTTTCAGAGTGCTTAGAATGAAAATGAATACATTATACTGATCACGCAAGTAGTATTATGATTGGGAAAAAATGGTAAGGATAGGTAGTAGATGTCATATTAATTCATTCTAGTAAGTATATATTATAATATTGATTACTTATATGGTTTTAAACTAATTACTTAGTTACTATTATTTCTTATAAGTTGAGGGTTCAATCTCTTTCTAGACAGATAAGTATTGTTCTTTAAAATACAGTCAAGTTATTGTAATTAATTTGTTTTTTTACATGTTTTAGCAAATGTAAGCTTATAAATCATAAATGTTTATTAAGAAACAGTTACTTCCATGGAAAACGACATATAGGTCAGTTGATTTTTCGAATTTCTTATCAAATCTTCAGTTATTTATTAATCTGCTTGATCTTTACTATGGCTATGTTAATTCAAGCTCACAATGTTCCAATTCTAATACGTTTTTCTAAGATTTAAAGTAAACTTTAATAAATAGTAATAGACTAATAGGTAATTGCAAGACTTGCAAGACTCTTGCTGCAAGACCAAGACCAAGACCAAGACTGGGAGCGCAAGACCAAGACCAAGACCAAGATCAGGTGTATTGGCGCAAGACCAAGACCAAGACTGGCTAAGTCTCGTCTTGTTCTTGCATTTGGGCAACACTAGTTAAAACTAATTCTCACTAACCTTTATTAAAACTAGAATTAACTGTTCTCACTAGACAAAACGCGTTTTGTCAAAACGAGTCAATTAAAGCTGCTTCGACGAGTGGGAATGAGAATTCCTTTTATTTATCTGACTGAAGTAGCAAACGAGCATGCAGTCCACCTGATGGTAAGTGGCAACTGCCGCCCATGGACATCTGTAATCAACTACATACAGAACATGGGTTTCATCTGAAGTCAATCACAGATGCGTTGCTACTCCCGAGGATTATGATGGTCGCCTCATATAAAAGTGTGCCGGCAACCACACCCTTCCATCAAAACGCAAGAAATGCTTCACGAACTACACTGGTTATACCACCTTGAAAATGTACCATGACGATGTAGGAGTATATATTATAAATTCTTTTAATATAAATATTTATGTTTTAAATCGATTTAAATGTGTATAACGTTTAAACCAAGATTAACGGCTATTATCTTCGAAATTGATTGAGGGTAAATAGCACCTTATCAATGAAATGTGATCCATAATCAGTATGGCCAGCAAGCCACGTTAATTGGTAGTAATTCGAAAGGCGTAGAATTGCGCTCTGAACACGAGACTCCGAAAATCACGGACTGCAACGCAACCTACCAATAAACGTAACTATGTATCTTTAATAATTAAAATATTACCTTCAAAATAATGTACATCCTCATTATTATTATTTATCTCATATTTCATTGCCTAATTGATTTTCTTTCATTCATTATCATGTTTGTAACATTTCTATAAATAAACCAATTACATAATACCTACTGATGTAGATAAAATTTATCAATAGGTAAACATTGTAAAAGATATACAACATTTGGGTAATATACGTAATATACCTAAATTATCTACCAGTAGGTAGTTGATATAACAATTACAATAACACCTACCTACTGCCTTTTTAATAAAGATCGCAGTAATCTACAATTTTTCAAAATTAATTTTTTTATGGTAATTGCAACCCGTAACTCTATTATAATCCAGGAGCTATAGGGACGAGGGCTGTCTTTAACCTATAAGTGGCCCTGGGCACATAAGGCTTATGACCAGAAGTGTTACCGTTTGTTATTTAGGCTTGGGTAGTTCACCGAACGACCTACTTCGGAAGGAATAGTTATTACACTGATCACACTCCTTTACGCGAACTGTTATGCTCATCACTATTGTTAATTGGGCCCTAATCGCGGGGCCCTGGGCACATGCCCAAGGTGCCCAGTGGGAAAAGAGGCCTGTCAGTAGGAATGTGAAAAAATCGATTATTGCATAATTAATCGATTTTTTCAATGACTTATTAATTGACCAAAACATAATCGTGTGAAGTATATTTATCAATAAATCTATTAACAAAAAAGCTACTGCTCTAAAAACATAATCGATTTTTTAAATAATCGATTTTTTCACACCCCTACCTGACAGTGACTCATGGATGATTGTTATCCAGGTCAGATGTTCAGCGGTAGTGGACTGCTTACTCATTTGCAACTTGTTTATGACAAAAAGAGTGTTTCATTGAAAAGATAAACAAATATATATTGTAAACAGACGCAGTAATATAATTACCTTATACAAAACTAAGTTGATACGTGCCTTATAATAAATAACTGTAATTAGCATTTCTGTTTTTGGGTTAACAAAACAAAAAGTAATGATAACGTATTGATACCTGAAATATGCACACACATTCTTTAATTATTGATTCAAATTTAAATAAAATAATTACCTACTTATAAATTTGTTCTACGTTTTAAATGGCATTACCCGCATACCTATCCCACTGCAGGGGATGTAAGTGTTTTATTAAATTTATCGATTTTCGGTTAAATTATTAACATAAAAATATTATTATATTTTTGTAGAAATATGTTTTTGTAGAAATGTATTAGCTTTCATTTGATACTCATATTGTCATAGTATTTAAGAGAATACAATAATTAGTTTTTTTTCCGTCCAACAGAACTTCAGATCATATATCGTAATAGGTACCTACTTACATGTTACATAGGTACGTACATACAGATAAGTAAACAAAGTAGCTTTAAATAACAAAAACATAAAAATATGATTTCGAATATCGAGTTCGTCATGAACTGAAAAGGAAAATCAGAGAAGGGTCCCCAATAACCTCAATACGGTTCAATAGGGCTATTCAAGCTTTCTGAGGGTAGATAATCTTCGTATAGTGAAACGTAAGTCTTCCGTTTCACATCAGCCAAATTACGTCCTCTATTCAGCCATGCTAACATCAAGGTGTACAGGAAATGTTTTGATTGATGAGAAGTTTGGTAAGACTGAGACACCAGATACGACCCATTAAGGTTTAATATTTACAATGTTATCTTACTTTGTGCAAAATATGGTTCTTAGAACCATCATAGATCAACAAACATTAGATCGTTTAATCACTGTAAACCTTAAAAATATATCTGTATCAAGTTTTGTGTAACTTTCTTATTTCCATTTATAGCATACCTATACCTACTCATAAACATGAGGTAATATAATTTAGGTACACGAAATTTCTATCAAATGTTGTTATACATAATTCTGGAAAATGAGAAAAGTTATATTAGTTTATTATCCTTATCGTAAAACTTGTAATAAATATGTTTGCTATTTCTATTTTTCATGTAAAATTTGTATAATTCGACTTGGCATTATGTAGTGTATTATTTATGCATGGAAAGTCTGTGACAACAGATTATATTTTTGGCGCTAATTTCAACTTTGACAGAAAGGAGCTCAATGACATTATCATATTAGATCTTCACGAGAGTAATGAGTGAAAACAAACAATCAAAATAATATTACAATTACTAAAAAGATTTTGTACCGGCTTGAATAAAGTGATAAATTAAACACTCGAAAGAATTAAAATCCACTATTAATCATGGTTTTCAAAAAAGTTTATACTTTAGTCTTCATACGAAACGAAAGTCAAATTCTATTAGGTTTCAAAAAACGAGGATTCGGTGTGAATAAATGGAATGGTTTTGGAGGCAAAGTGGAGCCGAACGAATCTATAATCGATGCTGCAGCACGGGAATTGAAAGAAGAGAGTTGTGTGACGGTTATAACGAGTGATTTAAAGAATATAGGGCATTTGGAATTTACATTTGAAGGCGAACAAACTTTAATGGACGTAAGAGTATTTTCTACGAGGATTTTTAAGGGCACACCAACAGAAACAGAAGAAATGCGTCCCAAATGGTTCGATTGTCACAGTATTCCTTTCGACACTATGTGGCCAGATGACAGGATCTGGTTTCCGTACATGTTAAAAGATAAGTTGTTCTTTGGCAGGTTCCATTACCAGGGGTTAGACACGATTTTGAATTATGATATCAAGGAGTTGGATTCAATGGAGGAGTTTTATGCTAACAGAAAGTAACTAGTTTTTTAGTGTTTTATTTTTTATTCCTCTTTAAGAAATATTTTGTTTATCTTATTTTACTGTGACTGACCAAAGTAATTGTAACTTAAGTGCAGCATCAGTAAAATGCAAAAAACTTGACACCAATATTATGTGTTAATTATATATTTTTAAGTGAACAACCATTTGTTACTATGTTATATAACTTTTACAAATAATCTGATTGTAGATCTCCTACTTTTCTTTAAGAAAATTTCATGCTGGACCTTGCTGTTTGTACTCCTTTAATACTCTGTAATTTAATTATCCTGTTGTGATTTATTTTTATTTTATTATAGTTTAAATCATTCCTTAAAGGAAGTTTGTTTTTATAAGTTAAGAATGGGGAAGTACCACCGCCACACCTATTTCTTGCGTTTCAATAGATGGGTGTGGTTGCCGGCACACTTTCACATGAGGCGACCATCATAATCCTCGGGAGTAGCAACGCATCTGTGATTGACTTCAGATGGAACCCATGTTTTGTATGAAGTTGATTATAGATGTCCATGGGCGGCAGTGAGCACTTACCATCAGGTGGATTGCATGCCCGTTTGCTACCTTAGTCAGATAAAAAAAAAATACATCACTTATGTACAAACTTGTTACTTAATAGGATAAGAAATTGTTCAATGTTCCATGAATCAATGTGTGATTATTGTCTTGTTTTTGTGTTTCGGTAGGAATATTATCATAGGCTGTGATTAAAATAAATGGATATTGCATTAAAAATAGCTTTTATTGAGTGGAACGTTACCTTACATTGTATATCATAACAAAGTTTTTTTATCCAGTTAAAAATACTTATATATATTGGAGGACCGTTGAAAATTGGCACCTGTAAAAATGTTTCATTTTATGTAAAAATGCTAAGTAACAACACTTACATAGTACAAATTACAGTAGTTTGTGCTTATAATATATTTTTATTTCAGAAATCGACTCAGGAAAGCAAACTTGTATTACGAAAAATCAAACTTTATCAAACCAGAGTCAAAAAAAAACTGTTTACAAAATTCATAACTTAAATTTATCTAATTTATCCTCATTTATCATATTACGAATAAGTTATCCTGTAGAATATTGGTTTTTTTAAACAAAAAAGTATATCTAACCTGTGATCATTACAATTATAATTGATTTTATATATGTATACAGAAATTCATATTTTTTCGAAATACAAGATGGCTTCCCAGGTTGATATGATGACTGTAGTTACTTGTTGTGTAAAATAGTGATGGATACATACACTGATATTTATCATATACAATTTCTTGTTAATTAATTTGTAAGACTGAATGATAATACTGATTACTCTAAGAGCACTTGACATCCAATGTTTTATTACACTGGATAACGTAATATTTTTTGTATATCCTGAACCCTTATAAGTCATTATACCTCCCGAAACTTGCCAAAAAATGGCGCTACTAGTATTCTGCAACACGCTATCGAAGTATTCTCAGAATTCTGCATGTATACAAGTTCCTAACGACTGTCGGAGCATGACCGCTCCCAAACCATGATATCCTAGTCTGGCGGGAGATCTCCCTTTTGGTAAAGTCATTTACCCTTGATTATTGCAACAGCTACTACATCTATGCTTCTATTTAAAATGGAAGCCAGAGCACTATGACATGGGGCTCTTCAAAATAAATGCGAAAAAAAAAGAAAAAAATGCTCTCCTTCAAAGTCGACTATGCATTGGCAACTCCTCTGGTGTTGCAAATCTCCTTAATTGACTGAATACTTTGCTTCAGATAGTTCTTCGTTATTGTTAGATTAGGTTAATTTTATAAAGATTTTAATAAAACAGAGTTTAATTTATTTAAGAAAAAAACATTGTTTTGATAGATCTTTGTTTCAGGTTAGCAGATATACACCTATGTAATAAAACATGATTTAATTGATATTTAATTTGGGGTGAGTTAATGCTATAGAACCGATATTCCTAGATAGGTGGAATAAAAAATGCCCTTTCAATTGAGTAAAACCCCATAGAGTAGGAAGGAGATTAAATGCTTTCCCCTAACAAATGGCAACAACATACAATACATTTTTATTAAAATGAACAGGTAGATATTAATTAAATAGCAAATGTATGTGAAGTGCTCCTACTGGTTGAATGGAAACATCAAATTAGGGACAGTTTCAAACCCCAGACATCACCGATTTCAAAAATAATGTGTATTGAAAACAAATTATTACTGCTTTACATTGAATGAAAAATGGTGAGGAAACCCACAAATATGAAAATGCTTCAAAAAAAAAAAAAACTCAGTGCATGATGTACCAATAGCGTAGTAGACTTCTGCCGGAAAGTCGTATTCTTAGAAACAGATTAGTTATGGACGTGGGAGGTTGACCATGTTTTCGAATAACAATGAAAAAAGAGCACGCACCTCACTTGTTCTGGTGGAATGTTATTTCCTATTTTGATTTTATTCTAATTAGTCAGTGGACAGTGATGTTGAAAGCTATTGCTCTACTGTCCTGGACTTTCGACCATTTAGCCGGGCAATTATTACATTTACAATGTAAATGGTACATTTTTTTTTTCTGAGGTTTTCTTTTTTTCTTTTGAGGTTGTTGTATTAATTATTGTCATATAAATTTAGTTTCTAGTAAAAATGTATATGACACGTTAAGATTTTAATAACATGCTGTTGAAAAAAATTACACTTATTTTAGCAAACAACATAATATATTTTTACTAATCACATATACACTTTCTTACAAAATAATGCCTGTTTTGTAAAGCGGCATATCTGTAATGTGCAAGCCGAACAATTAAAAACAGTAAATAAGCACATCAAAATGTTTTCGATGGAAAAATAGAAAAGTACCAGTGTTTTATTATTGAATACATTTCAAAAACGTTCTTTAATATCTCTGCATGTTTATTACAAATCTAAAAAATGTAAGTCGCTGACAATAATTTGTATATTTTAGTATTCAGTAAATTTTATACAAATTTTACACTTACACTACTTATTCTGGTTTACTTCTAAATTAGTAACAAAAAAATCACATCCGTAAAAAAACTATTTCCGTAAATTAGTTTACTTAGTTACAGAAGTACAATTTCACGCTCCATGAAGACTATTTCCGTACATTAGTTAACTTATTTCAAATACACTCACTCTCCATCAACAAACTTCAACATGACACCATTTTCGTTCCAACCACTACAATTACACTTGTAAGTCCACAAGTCAGACGTCTGCATTACATACAGACGCACATAAACCTTCGTTATTCCTCCTCCCCGCCGTCCAGTAGCGCGGTACGGGCGAGGTTGCGGGCCGCGGCGAGACGCAGCAGGTCCGCCTTCTCGCCCTGCAGGCAGCTGGCCCGCAGCTCCAGGCACAACATTATCTCGTACGTGTCCGACGATGAGAACACCGGCTCGTCTGACTCCAGAAGTGGCAATGTGTCTAGGAGAAGCGTCTCCCAGAAGCTGAAAGATTATCAATGTTTTTGTATAAATATCAAACTAAGAAACAAACAAGTATTCATATGATTTTAGAGTAATATCGCGGAATTGAAACGTAACAGATACTCCCAATAAGCAGATTTTTTTAATAAATACAAGCAAAATGTTTTTGAAACAATATAAATATATCTTTGTCTAAACATCTTCGAGAGTGAGTTGCGTGTGTAATTTTAGATAACACAAGCAAATTTAATAATTGGGATTAACACTTACTATTCAGGTGCTATTTTGGAAGTTATGAGTGACACAAGAAGAGTTGCAGCTTTCTTGAATTCTCTGCTCTTATACAATTTATGGAAGTCGCAGTATTTACCTGAAATAAAATAGTTCAAAAATGTAAATTACATTTCATAGTAACAAAATAACGAATGTCCTTTTTTGGCTGAAGCAGATCAGTCTGCTATCGTCACAACTTCCAGCAAAAGTCAAAAGCTTAACACGCTAAGAAATACAGTTCCAAATTAGGTATATGCTGGTTAAGGCTGACAAAAATTAATATAGAACTTCTGAAGCCGATTGAAATTACTTGCAATTTGTCGAAAATGATAAAAAAATGAAATGATATACATTTAAAGCTAAGTACCTGCGCTTCACCATCTCCATTATAATGTCGTGCATTCACATCAATTCATTTAATTTACAAGGTGATTAATAAGACGAGTATAGTTCGACCAGGGAGGCCACCATCACACCTATATATAGCGTGAAACAGTTCTTTCATTTCTGTGTAACGGTGTGGCTGTAGTATCATTTTTTTATGAGGCGATTACCATAGAACTTGAGAGTAGCAACGCATTTGTTATTGTTATCAGGTAGAACCAGTTTTATTTGAAGTTGATTAGGACATTAAGTATATTGCATGCTCGATGGTTTCTTTATTCTTATAAAGAAACGTAAATATAATTATGTTAATAAAATGCAAAATTTGCATTAGATCCCTGTTAACTTAACCTTGCAATATACTTCTATAGTTTGTACTATAAATAGACACAAATAGCTCAAACATATTTTTACCTCAAAACTGTAGCGTCACAAAATTTCCGTTGATAACGTTAGGTTCTTTTAATATTTTAATAAGCTGTCCCGACAAACGTTGTTTTGCCATATAAAAAATAAAAAAAATGTTAAGGGTGGACAACCCTTAAGGGGTATGAAAAATAGATGTTGGCCGATTCTCAGACCTACTGAATAAGCATATAAAATTTGGTAAAAATCGGTCAAGCCGTTTCGGAGGAGTATGGCAACAAAAACTGTGATACGAGAATTTTATAATTTAGATAACGCACATACATTAAAACAGCAACGTATCACGTTTCTTCATAGCAAAAGGCCTTAGTAACATAAGTTTCGTACCTAAAAACAACAGCGTATCATGTATCAGCAGCGTGGGCCCGGCGGTGAGCAGCAGGTCGGGCGCCGGCAGCGGCGCGCCCGCGCAGTACGCCCGCAGCGCGGCGTGCGCGGCGCGGCCGCACAGCGCGCCGGCCCGCGCGCGCCCGCCCCACGCCAGCGCGCCGCCCGCCCCCGCGCGCCCCGCACGCCCCAGCTGACGCGCGCCCATGCACGTGCATACTGTTTGTACTGGGGATGGGATTGCTGGTGTCATTTGGTGTGTAACAATATGCAGTCTTATGTGGAGGCACACGATGTACCGAAAGGAAATATCGAAAATATCGGAATCAAATGTAAAATATAAATTTACAAAGCGAATTTTATCTTTTCAAGCGAATAAAAAAATATTTACTTCTATTTTTTTTTAATAACAGTTAGTATCCCTCACCAGCCTAGCGCTGGTAAGGGATACCAACTGTTACAGGGTAGAGGTACTAAAAGTTACGGACTTATTATTTTAATATGAGGATAGCCTACTCGAAAAAAGTGACAAAACGCATCCCAAAAATATTTAGGCACAGCTAAATTTAGCTTAATAAAGATTTAAGGTGACTACTGGGCGCGGCAAACATATTTTTTTCCATTAACGATGGCTTATCATTAAAATTAAGAACACAATAAAATTCCTACTTAAATGTGTATGATTAGACAGTGATACTAGACTATAGAAAATTAAGAGAGAACACAAATAAAAACCTTTTTTTTCATTCTGAAATACATGCGAATGGTAAGCTTAATTTTTCCTTATTTCACAAATTAACACTCTTTTTAAATTATATCATTATTTTTGTACAAAAACAATGTAAAGGAACCGATAGATAGTATATACTGTAGCTTGTTTTTTTCAAACGACAATAAATATACATGTAAAAACAATAACAATAAAATAACATACCAACTCCCAAAAGGCCATATTTCTTTGCCTCAGCAAGCACTCTCATTGCCTTGGCTTCCGTTTTCAATGGCATTCTCTCTAAGATCAACTCTGCTCGCACTAGCCCCTCTGGTGGACATGACGCCAAGTAGGATAGGCCCACTGACCAGAGGGAGTTGTGCTCCATTAGTAGACACCCATACTCAAGGATAAGGCTGTCTCTGAGTGTTTTGGTTACACTGAAAAACAATTATTTTTACGTTTGTATAATATATATATATATATATAACATTTGAATTAAATACTGAAGAATAAACTAATAAAGCAATAAGCCAACTTCAGTTCAATTACGTGAGACACTCGGGGATGAGGGGGTTGGATCGATACTTAATAAATGTGAGGCAGGGGGAAAGGACTTAATAGGACATAATTATTCTTTCTAATTACAAATACAGTCAATGGAAACCGACCATCAATGCTGACACTTGCAGCACCAAGAGTTAAACACTTAAATCAAATGTTTCGTTCATAGCTCTCAAGTAACATTATACCCATCCGTCAATTTAAGGAACAATACTTTACAATAAAAAATATAGCAATAAGAAAACTCACTCAGTGTGATGTTTGTCTAATATTTGAAGCTTGCCACAGTGGAACAACATGTCCGTGAGATGAGTGGTGAACCAGCCATTGTCTGATATCTGCTGGATTTCATGGATCATCTGGAATATAAAACGACCCATAGCAGTAAAAATACATATTCTTGATATTATGAAAACAAACAAAGGATACTAACACCTAATTGTTAAAAAAAGAAAGTGTGTGTACTCACATTCTTTTTTTATAATTAGCTAACACGTGTTAGAAGTTATACTTTGGCGCAACAAGATAAAAATCTTTTTAAAAATTTTATCTTTTGCCTTATTCTAATCATTTCATAACGCGCCTAAAGATGTATAACTTAAAAAAAAAATCTGCGGCACTCGTGGACTGCCGCGGTAAAGCATTTTCATTGTTATTCTCATTCTTATTTTTATTTCAACTCCATACTGTGGCTTTTGTGAGACAAATCTTAAAATTTCACTCTCACAATTTTTTCATAACGCACCTAAAAAAGTATTATAAAACTCTGAGTGCAAAAGGAGAAAAAGTGACAGTTACATAAACTATTATAAAGCACAATATTGCTTTCTGTTAGTAAGTTTGGATGTGCTAGTCTTCGGAGGACTGAGTGTAGTATCTGTGTGTGTCACCACATGTTAAAGTGAATACGCACAACTCCCACTGAAATGCAAAAACTGCATCATGCTATCACAGTATCACAGTGTTACCCTCCCTGTCATGTAGTACAATTTACAAATATTTAAATGCAATAACCCGCCTCACCTGATGCAAGTCCCCTTCCAGCAATGCCCTTATGACCACATCCAGGTGAGTCCGGCTCGGAGTCCCCAGGCCCGCACAGGCGGCTGCCGCATCCGCGAGTTCACGTCTCTTCGCCCAGGGCGCCGTGAACAGCACCCAACCACCGAGGATGTCAAACCATGAACTGTACTTGGGGCGGATTGATTCAAAGGCTGAATAGTCTCCGATCATCAACTGTAATGTAATAGTATAATAGTAAGGGTAATAGTATATAGTCAAAACAGATTCTAGAACTAACGCAATATACAGGTTATTTTGTCACATGTAATTTTGGATTCTGTCTGTTCAGTCTGTTTTTAATTTAAAATGCATATGCGTAGGATATCAAAATATGTGACATAAAACAAGCCAGGGGTCTCACAAATGTTGTGACAAGGGGAGTCAAAAAAAATTCGTGTGACGTAATTTATGAATGGCCCCTTATGTATATGGGACATCTATAAGTAACTTCATAGAGAAAAAGGATTCTACCTTGTTGAGTCATAGATGCATTCCTACTACCGAGGACTAAGATGATAGCCTCATATAAAAGTGAGCTGACAACCATATCCTTCCAAAAAAAAGCTAGAGCACCTTAGCTGAAAAACCTCTTTTTGCTTCTTACTTTTTCTCATCTTAGCTATGCTGCATGGGTCTGAACAACCCCTGCCTCAACATCACATACAAGAAGACCAAATGGTAATTTATTTTTATCTGACTGAAGTAGCAATCACAGATGTGTTGCTACTCTCGAGGACTATGATTCACCTCATGTGAAATGCAAAAAATGCTTCACGCTAGAAAAAGGTGTGGCAGTGGTACTTCCCCGGTCGAACTACACTGGTTCTAGCACCTTGAATAATAAACAGAAAGCCAGTAAAAATCAATAATTAACTCACTCTCATAATCAGCTCAAGCTGTGGTTGTTGAGCAAGAACTCGACTGGTCAACTTAGACCTGCACTCTGCCTGCCAGTGCTTCCAGGATATTGTAAACTCTCCTGTTGAAATACCTCCATATATCTGCAAAATGATTTATCAAACTTTTAAAATAGGTCAAGTTGTTACAATCATTGTGCCTAATATTTTTTACAACATATAAGTAATGACAAACATGCAATCCACCCAATGCTAAGTGGCCACTGCTTATTGTGATTTAAAATAGATCAAAATGCTTATTAACATATTGTCAATGGAGAGTAAATAATGCTAAAGCGCCAAAATAGCATTTGCAGGAAATGAAATTTAAAATGTTTCTTACAGGAAAAAATCATGCCACCTTTACTTTTGATGGGATCATGTTTAATAGTATAAACTCCCAACAACAAGATCTCACCAAAAATAAAGGTAACATGATTTTTTCCAGTAAATACAACTTCAAATCCTATTTTAGTGCTTCAGCATTTTCTCTTCCACTACCAATATATTATAACAAGTAAATACTTGTTTTAATTGCTTGTTTCACTCAAACATATTTTACATTAAAATTAGACAACATTCAAAATACAAATTTGTTTAATTGATACAACAAAATAACCACTAACAATCACTAACCTCTATGATTCTTCTCTATTAATAAAAATAAAATATATATAAGCAAACTTACACTAAAAACTGGCATACTCCTCAGGGAATTGTCGACCAGTTTAAACTCATTTGTATCAGTGGCAGTATGCAGTTTGAGGAGTGCCCGTGCAACATCAACTCTACCCTGCACCACCATGCCAATCACAGTATCCCAGTACTGCGGGTGGTCCTCGGAGCCGCGCTCGCACGCCTCCAGTATCTGCGCGGCTGACTGCTCGTGGCACGGGAAGTGGAACCGTACCCATTCTAACAGAAACGGCAATACCACCTCGCCAGGAATGTTGTCTATGTACAAAATTTCACAAAGGTGCCAAATACACTCGATCGAATAGAATATAGTAACGTGGGAGAGCAGCGCGTTCTTTTGTATGCCATCTGTCTCTTTTTCGGCCGCTTCTTGTAGACTTTCAATGCAAACACGAATGATAGAACGATATTGACGCGAAAGTTTTAAAAATTCCACCTGATTGTCCGTGCTCTTAGCTGTTTCAGCTGCTTTTTGTAACGACAGATACGTCCCATTGGACTCATTGACTAGTTTGCGAAGGATTGGGGTAAATAGCAAGATTTCTTGGCGGATATTAAGAATGCAGTCCTCTGACGATACAGTCTCATTTTTACCCACAGTTTGACTACGAGGGTATATTGTGAACTTGTTGCCGCGTCTCCACGTGCAGGCGACACGTTTTTCGAAGCATTTTTCAGGTAAAACCTGGAAAATAACTAAAATTTAAGAAACGAAAAACATAACCTCTATTCCACTCAAAACAAATACTTACAAAGGTTTTAACTCTACTATTGTTCTTTGCAGTGTTAGTAGAAGGTGAATTAGACGAAAATGTAGTTGTATTCATATTTAATTCTCACACAACTTTACTAATTATGAAAATACCACTAAATAAAACTTTACAACCGTTTAAAATTTGACTTCACTCCATCCATCCTATTGTCACTCTCAGTTGTCAAGTGAATAGTGATGAAGTGACATTTAAATTCATTCAGTTCCGCGCTTTTTTCAAGTCAAGACAATACAGCAGATAATGAATAGATACGTATATTGCCAGTTTCTAAACATTATTTTACTTATTACACATTTCGAAAATCTTGATTCTTTAAATATATGATAACCGCAAATAGATTATTATTTATTGTCATTTTATGTGTGGTGGGACAGTAAAAATCGTACAGATCTATTAAGAAATATTATTATCTGTGCATAAGAAATCGCGTGACGTGATTAGGCCTATGTAAAAAAAAATAGTCCAAGAAACAAATTCTAATAAAATGACCTGATTTACTTTTCATGTTCTATTATCTAAACATGATTGTACTTCTTGTATATATTTTTCTTTTTACATAATTCCTATATTTAATTTCAATTTAAACATTTTGTGTTTAAAGGATCTTTAATTACGCTTCCAACTGTAAACAATACTGCAGTTGACCGGATGTGCCGTTGGAGGACATGTTGATTTGTCATGAATGGGGCAATTTTTGTCAATTCGTCAAAAAGTGTTTTGTTTAGACTAGAATTGTACAAAATTATACAGTAAATTTATGTGACATAGTGTTGTGGAACGTGATAACAATATAATGTGTAGTATATGCTTAGGTTGAAAAGTTAGTTAGACGGGAAATAATTTTTACGAGGCCCAACATACCTATTTGGTAAGTTTTGTTGCATAAATATTTCTTGTCACCGTTTTCTGCTCAGTAATTCGACCGAGACACAGTTTCTTGTTGGTCGGTGGACCTTCACCTGTAGTATGGTAATGTGTCGTAATATTTAAAGGTTACAATAACTTTTAAGGTACTGTATGACTTTAACGGGGTAAAATTTCTCATTTGATCCACTTAGCATGTTTATTTGTGTATTTAGAACGGTAGTTGTATTCGGAGACAAAAATCGTTCAAAGAATTCGAAGATATGATATAGTTATCAGGTTCTGATACCCTTATCGCGTATTGGCCGGTCTCACGGGCGTTATTCATCGGCTATAGTTTTCCTATTGTTTTCCACGAAACAAGTGTTGCCTTTCCGTTATTCACTGTGTAAGTAGTTCTCCTTTTACTTTCTTTTGTTACCTGATCTCTTCATTTCAAAAGTTATTTAGATGTGTAACATTTTTTATGTTTATAATCCTGTGATACATATAGGTTACATTCAGGTTATAATTGAACATCAATCATTATCTTTGTGATTAACTGCAGGCTCCAGAAGGCCTAAACAAACTGTAATAATGTTCGTTGAGTCTTCCATGGTAACAGACCCTCAAACACTGGTTTATGTAGGACAAAACTTATATTAAATAGTTATATATTATTTATATTGGACACAACAACTATTTAAAATCACTGAAATCTCTACTATTTCTTTATAAATAAATTCATTATTCATACACCATGTCTATGGTTGCCACCTTTTTTTTTCAACGATTAAAGTACATTGGCTACAAAAGGTATAAAGAAAAAGAATGTAGCTTCAAAATAAAGTACTATTAATATTATTACTTATTTTTTGGCTCTAGGATACTTTTGGAACTGTGTGTGGTGATGGTAAGCAAAAAAAATGTAGATAATAATTTGACGCCCATATTTCTAAAAAAGGGTCACCAAATGTAAATGTTATTCTACTTTCTAAATAAGGTAGCCACGGCAACCTTGTGATTAAAGGAATTTTAATTTTATACAAAACTGATTATACTCAAACTTTTGAATCCCAGATACCTATACAAAATAAAGTATTTTCGTGTACTTTATTTTCCTCATAAAGTATAAAGTACAATTGCCCCGAATAAAGTACAATACTTTATAATAAAGTACGGGTGGCAACCCTAACCATGTCAGGTGAAATGATTATCATAAATTGATTTCTGTCACTCACCATAGCATATCGCCGCTTAAGTTCTAACACTGCCGAACTCAAAATTAGCAACTTTTCAGGAACGCAAGCTGTTTCAAATGGTTATTTTTAATTCTACAACTACGAAATAATATATTGCGTTTAAATATTAATATACTCATATTAAAATAGTATTTTTTATGAAAATGTAACATGTTCCTATATTATTTTGAGATACCATTATTTCAATAACTCAATATGGGCATTTTGAGTTATGCGGTGTTAGAACCTAAGCGACAATATTTCTTTGACAACTGTAAATATTGCTACAAAAGATATGATTTTTTCAATTATAATTATTGTTTTAGCCAAAAATTCTGAGGAGTGGAAAAAATTGTTTCATCCTGATAATATATTTCTAAAGAAGTCTTATTTTGCAAAGTTGCCAATACTTTGCAAATTACCAAATACAGATCTGTGTTAATAACACAAATAAATTCGTTTTTATAACAAGTAGTTAATATTTTCTATTTCTTTTTGGATACTATAAATAAGTTTATTTGAAGTTGTTGAAGGAAGTTACAAAATTAGCTAACAAATATGCTTTGTTCAAAAATCTCAATTGTTCTATGTATCTATTACCACATTTAACATTCCAATATAGTTGTTTTGGTTGTGTCTGGTTATTGTGTCATGGACTGGATGGTCAAGATCATTATCTGAAGTGAATCCCGAATTATACCAGATTGGTAAAAGTTTTCTATCAATGTGCAGTATGGTATCAGTCTTGAATAGCGTCACTCCCTCTCTTCCTGTCTATGTGGCAGGAGGGAAGTAAGGGTCCGTCTAGGAGATGGTCCCCAGTCTCCTCCTCTTAAGACTTAATACCCGTAGCAATGGCCACAACTGATGCACAATGTGGTGACTTTTTTCAAAAACCACCACTAGGAAAGGCACATATCTGGTGGTGAACCTCAAAGAATAAATATGGTTAATTTTTGGTTAAATCCACATCATCAACATTTATTTAATATGATGGTTTGGTAAAATAGATGTCATACAGGTATTTATGGAAAACTCATTTAACCAACTAGGATACCAGGCTTGTTTATATAGATTGGTAGGTAAACTAAAAAAGAAACAAATAGGTAGATAACATTCAAAATACTCATTTATACATGCGATAGTGCCGTCTGTGTACAATTTGTATGTGGCATTATCAATAAATTATTATAGTTGCTGAAAATACCAGTGTGATAATCATTATTAATTAGTTCATATACTGAAAATAATTAAGCCTTTGCACATGTTTCGTAGTGTTTAGTTTATCTGTTATTTTTATAGATAGTCAAACCAGTGTGGTTGTGTTTCATTGGAAAGGTGTGGGTGTTCTCTATAAAGTTGCTTACAGATCTCCATGGGCAGCAGTGACCACTTACCATCAGTTGGATTACATGCTCATTTGCTACTTAAATCGGATAAAAAGGCTTAAACAATTGTGTGTGTGTGCAGGGCAGTCTTCAAAATGCTATTATAATAGCAATAGGAAGTGTTGATGTCGAAAATAAAGTGACTCAATGATAATTCTTATAAGACTGACTTTAAAAATGAGCATGTAGTTCATAGTATGGCATGTTATCACTTTAGCCCATGGTTTTATGGAACAAATTTGATCTATAGCGAAGGTTCTACAGAGGTTGATCACACAATTACTAATCTGAAGAAATGTAATGGCAGTTTCATATAGAAGTCAGTCATCATCCAAACATTTCCATCAAAGTGCAAGATTTCATAGATAGGAATATAATAGGTATTGTCACAGTACCTTGTCATTGTATATCTGAACGTGTCATATATTCTTTTAATATGCCCCTCTCTGTTCATAAGCAATTCAGAAGAGTAGGCTACTTTGGCAATGTTTTACTTTTATGAATACTACTTAGTGAAGTGACATTAGTTTGACTTATTTTTTGAGATTAGAAGACATTGGAGTCATCAGTCAAATGGTTTTAAGCAAACTTTTAATGTTTTGCCTCACTGAAAATAATGACCTACAGGCATAAGTAGAGTAAAGTAATGCCTCGTGCCATCAATGGCATATATGGCATATAATACACCAGAGGGAGAGAGTGCCAGAGACCCCAGAATCCTAGAATTTTGCCTAAAGTACCTCTCATCTCTTATCTACCATCAAAATGGAACATGTAACATGTCCCTGCTAATAATGTAATGTAAATAGTAGTTTAACTTTATCACTCGTTTAACATACAATTATAGAATACTTTGTTTATCTGTTTGATGATGAAAGATATAATTTGTTTGTATACCCATTTCTTTTATCTGAAGGGATTAAAGTAGGTGGAGACTGAGTCTTCTTAGGTGTAGTGTTTATTGTTGCAATATTTGTCCACCAATTCGCACTTGGCCAGCGCGGTGGACTATGGCCTAATACTCTCTCATGAGAGAAGACCCGTGCCCAGCAGTGGGACAATAATGGGTTGACGACGATATTGGTTACTTTTGTATTGTTGTAAATGCAAAGGGACGACGGTGACTACTTTCCATAATACCATAGGACAGTCAAAGGAAAGACGCTATGTAGGTATTTGTCACATGTTTTTTCCCTTTTTTGTGTTTAATCAATGACTCATTTTGCAAATGGGTGTATCTAGTTGTAATCTACACAGATAATGACACTAATACAGCTATTATTAACATATTGATTACCAAACTAACACATGCAATTTACTAAAAATAAAATATAAACATATTTTGTGTGCGAAATTGCCTCCAAATTTAGATTAAAATGTACTAAAATAAATGCAGGAATCATTGCAGAAGGTCAAAACATAAGGTTGTACACAACAATAAATAACTAACGTAGCATTGACAAACATTTCCTCGGTATTACCTTTTGTGTCAGTGAATGATAATTAGCAGGATAAGAATAGCTCGCGTATCTTTATCATGTGATAAGGTAATCGATTTATTTAATAACATCCGTATACATGTTCAATGGTGTTGAAGGAGTCAATAACGACCCGCGTTACCATACCGGTCTGACGCGCAATGGGTCCCGGGTTTGATTCCCGGCCAGACAGGTATCTGAATGATGAATTTAGATTCGTGTTCTGGGTCTGGGTGTTTGTGTATTCGTCTTGTGTGTGTCCATGGTACCCACGACACAGGAGAAAATCCTACTGTGGGGCTATGAGTGTAGAAAGCGTGTTTTTTTAATAGTGAATCATCAATAATAACAGTCGCTGGCGAATTCTGGAGAGGGGATTTACATGACTAAACCTTCCCCACCTAAGCCTTAGTTTATCCATTACATCGCATAATTTCAGAAACAGCAGGATCTAAGATCTCCGCTCTCAATTAAAAAGACAGTATCCTTATTTTCTGAACACCTTTTTTATCGTCAAAAAAATTTTTTTAAGTGTAGACTGACTGCTTAAGCTCCCTTTTACGCCCTCCAGCGAAAATCTTTCTTCTGCTACTGCTGTTTTTTTAAATATTGTATGTTTTTGTGGCATATCACACATACTATATAATACGCTCTTATACTCAGTAAGGAATATAAATGACACAATTTATTACCATAACGATTATTGCTAAGGAGGAAGGAGGAACCAACCTATACTGACACTTCTTTGTTCCTTGTTTACGATTAAGACATTATCTTGCAAAACAAAGTCTGACCGGGTGACTAAATGCCAAATGTGAACAAAAAAGGTGAACAACACGGGCATGTTTTTGACACTTGCGCTCTTGTTATCTGATAAGCGATAACGCTATACGACTCATTCTAATATGACGTTGGAACAGCTAATTTGAGATTTATTAGCCTGTTCACGCGTGGACTATGGCCTATAACTCTCTTATTCTGAGAGAAGACCCGTGCCCAGCAGTGGGACTATAATGGGTTGACGACACGTCATAAACCATCTATGCGCCAAATTTCATAGTCACCTCTTACTACAGATACCTTAGCCCTATTATTTTCTCGAAAGCACCAAAGCAGACCTAACCATTTTTTCTTACTAAGTTACGAACACGAAAACACAGTAATAGCGTAATATATTTTTTTTAATAATAATTTTAATAATAATAACTTTATTGACACAAAAAAGTAAGTACATTTCAGTCATTTGAAGCCTCTGGTCCCTGAGGTAGTCGAAACTGTGTTTCAGGGTCCAGCGTCTTCTCCCATTTTCGTTTGTACAATATTACTTACATTAAGAGACATGTTATGAAAAAATAAAGAAAAGTATTTACGTACGTGTGTGTGTGTGCGTGTGTTGTGTGTGTGTTGTGTGTGTGTGTGTGTGTGTGTGTGTAGTGTTTATGTGAATGTGTGTATGTGTTTACATACTACAATTGTAATTGACATACTACTTAAGAAAATCTTCTACCTCTTCATAATCTAGGTCTTTAAGCCAGGTAAGTATAACTTTTTTAAATTTATTAGTTGAATATTTTTTTATTATTTCTTTATTACTTAGCCTGTTGTATAGCAGTGGAGCAACTACGTCGAAATGTTTGCGAGCAAGTTTACAACGAGCGCGCGGCACAGGGCAGCGGTCAACACGTTTATTTGTGGGCTTCAAATGTGGCACTACCTTACAATGGTACCTTTCAAGCACTTGGAGTACAAACATTTTTCTTACAGAGAGAACATTCGCTCGTTTATAGACATCAGTAGTGGGATGTCTATACGGTAAGTACAGAAGAACTTTGAGAAGCGCTCTTTGTGCCCTTTCAACAGCAATAAGATGTGTTTTATTTGCATTACCCCAGACGCAGATACAGTATCTAATGATGCATTCGCATAGGGCTTTATATATTTGTAATAATAAAGTAGGATTAGCAATAGTCCGTAGATTTTTAAATATATATATATAAGTTTTCTAACTCTACATGCCAACGTACTAATATGACAGTTCCAATTTAATTTATAATCAACTATTACACCCAGGTATTTAATGTCACCAGTACGAGCTACTATTTCGCATTCGCACTTGTTGTATATATAGTTAGACTGGCGATTGCAGGGGTAGGTATGAATTACCAAATTGAAGTCGTCTGCAGGTCCAGCTGATGCAGTCTTACTAAAACAAACATATTTTGTCTTACTTATGTTAATTGATAACAGATTGTCTTCCAGCCATGCAGTCACTCTAGATAGGCCCTTTTCAGCCAGTTCAGCTACCAGGTGCCATGATCTTTCATGGAAAAGAAGTACCGTGTCATCGGCAAACATTAAAAGATCCATACCTGGGTATGATGTTTTACAGA